>OY982568.1:19076395-19246591 GCA_963859945.1 Euplagia quadripunctaria | reverse complement strand
CTTCTTAGGTCGCTTGTAAACTGAGAAATGAAACTAAGAATTTTAGAAACAAATTAATACAACATGTTTCATAAAGGTGTAGTCATAATTTATGATTCTGATCATAAATCAAACAGCAACCCGCCCTAGCTTGGCATGGTTAGCAGAGCATATGTATATAATTTTTTTCTGATATCTTCAACAATCATCGTCAAATTTCAGCCATTCGACACAAAATCTTCATGAATGATACACTTAAACATTTCTCATGAATAAGTCTGTCTATTGATGAAAACCATGTGGAAATCTCTTTGGTAGTTATTGAGTTTATCGCCTTCAGACAGACAGACACCCGCGGCGGGGGATTTTGTTTTATCATATGTAATGATATCCTATAATCAACCCCTCCCCCCTCGACACTTTGATATACAATGTGATAAGTAAGTCATGATGAATATTAAAAAAAATGTTGATTTATTATTGTCTCACATTATAAGCTTAGTAATCTTTGAATATTTTATTACAATGCTAGTAAATTACCACGCGTAGAAAGTCATTCATTATCTATTGTAATAACGTTCTCAAAACGAAAACGTAGATAATATCGTTCAAAAATATGGATAACCGATCAAATAAATGCATTTAATTTAGCTATTTTCATCTTTATACTGATACCTGTTTTAAAATGTTGTCAATCAATTCACTATCTCTCGCGAACGATACTTGGACCGTAATCCCAAAAATTGCCTTTAGGAATGTGATCGAAAATGAAACACACAAGCCCAAGCGAGGACAACTTTTATTTTGTTAGCCGATATTTATACAGTGGCCCGCGGTTCCTTAAAAACGCGATTCAGAAAATCGCACAACGCCATCTATCGGGCCTAAACAAAACAATACATACATTCTTCATATTGAACTTTTTTCTGAATGAAAGGTACCCTATATATCCTTCTCTGTATCTCTAACATGTGAACAAAATTTAATGATAATCGGTTGAGTAGTGTAATGCGCGATAGCGTAACAAACAAACAAACTCACATTCGCTTTTATAATATTGGTTAGGATAGAATAACATACGAGTAGTTATTATATTGTTACGTATAACCCGCGGGCGCCATCTATTGTCGACTATAGAAATTCATTGCCTAACCAAAATTTGAAATACAACCAAAATTTTAAATTTAACATCACACATTATATTAGAAAATGTTTGAATAGTTTTGAGTTTTCGGAAGATGTCGCGATCTCTCTGGAAATAACGTTTCGGGTATAAAAGGCCAGTTGCATTGCGGAATTAGATAGTTTTTTAAGTTGAACGATCTGCGAATAAACACAGGGATAAGTGCGAAGTACGTGTATTTGATAATTGAAATAGTGAAAATTAATTATGATTGTGTATTTTGATTTATTAAAATAAATTGTATCTATTTTGATAATAAATTGGTTTACATTTCTAATGCCGAATCTCAGCTTGGAACAATATTATAATGCTACAATTAAACAACTTTAAATAAAAAATTTAGAAAACCCCCGCCACAAAATAATAAAAATAGTATGAACGGCCATCTTGGATTTTAAATTTTTCACAGTGTATAGTATTCTACTAGTCAAACTCTTTCATTTGATACCCATATTGAGGGAGTTGTGAAAAAATATGTAATCCGCCATTTTGTGGCGGCGGCCATCCTGGGCCGGTTTTCCTCAAACATAGCTAAGAATACTCCTGACTAATTCACCTTCCAAATGAAAAAACAAAATCAAAATCGGTTCATCCGTACGGGAGCTATGATGCCACAGACAGACACACACACACAGACACGTCAAACTTATAACACCCCGTCGTTTTTACGTCGGGGGTTAAAAATGGTAGGCCAAATAGATAAATTGAGGAAATAGCAACTTGAAATAAATGAAACGATCGGTAGCATCACTATTTTTTATAATTATAAATTCTCTCATTACTCCATACGTGGGTTTGCATTTTAATTTGTCTTTTGGACAACATGGCAGTGTCATGTGGTTAAAATGAATTGTTTAACAGTCCTCATGAAATTGAGTAAGACATAAGACTGTGAAAAACTATATTCTGTACTGTTGGCAATAGCTAGACATGACGTAATTACTCATACAAATTTCTACAGAACGTACCATTTTCACGTTTAATAAAGAGGAACTGATTTGACTTAATAATCCTTAGACTTAGTAGACCTTAGTGGAAGAGTCACGCTTCGGCACGTATGGGCGGCCTCGACAGGAGTGATACCATGGCTTCACAGCAAACCGGCAGTGAAGTAATGCTTACATTACTTTTCGCCGAGTGAGTGAGGTCCCTTCCCTCTCCCCCTCCCCCTCTTCCCCCTTCCCCTACGCCCACCTTAAAGGCCAGCAACGCACTTGTGACTCTCGAGTTGCAGGTGCCCATGGGCGGCGGTAGTCACTTACCATTAGGTGACCCGTCTGCTCGTTTGCCCCTACTATAAAAAAAAGATTTAAAGTAATAATTTATTTAGAAATAATAAATTCGTAACAGTAATTATTTTAATTCACCAAAACAAAAATTTCATTAAAATATTTATTATCTCAAAACATGCTAATTTTCACTAAAATCTAAAAGTGTAAAAATAGCGCTGAGTGAACCTCGGCCGCATTTCTAATTTAATTGAAATGACTCGTATAACGGACGTAAACCATTTCTAAATTTCATTACACAATATTACCCGACAATTTCCATCACGCACTCATTAAATTCAGGTATTTCGGACAAACTCATTTTGTACCGAACTTTACAGTGTTCCAAATATTACAGCAGTTAATTGCTTAGTACAGCTGTTCATAGTCTACGACGCAAAGCATTTAGATTAAAGTCGCAGCCAACATTGATGTAACTAGAGAATCACGAAAGACGTTCATGATTTATTCATTAGGGGTGCTCGAGTCGATGCTTTTTCTATACAAAATTTGGACAGTAATTACACGTTATATCGATTTGACTACCTTGTAGTAAAACTAATGTGATTAAAATGTTGTAACCCTAAAAAAACATCGTAACCCATATTACGGATATCGGAAAAAAAAATATAGTAAAAACGTAAAAAAGTAACTCGTCACAAAATTCCGAATACTTGTCAATAATGTCGAAAATATTAGCTTTTTGATTAAAATATTACGTAGTAATATGACAAGCTATATATTTCTATTTTTATAAGCGAATCTTTTAAACTTCACAATTTTTTTAAGCTTGTACAGGCCTTGATCTTCCCTATCCTCGAATATGGTGACGTATGCTATCTCGACCTGAATGCAGATCTACTAAATAAACTTGACCGACTTCTCAATAATTGCATTCGGTTCATTTTCAGTCTTCGTAAGTACGACCATGTGTCTACTTATTGCAGCCAACTGTAATGGTTACCTATACGTCAGCGTCGTAGCCTACGTGCTTTGACTACTCTTTATTTTCTACTTAATAACCATACAGCCCCCACTTATCTCACCTCGCAGCTTCACACTTAACTTCGCTCCACAAATAATCTTTTACTCCTATGCCTTACACACACTTCTTCTCTTGTTCATTCTTCATTATGCTATCCATTCTATTTTACTATGGAATGCGCTCCCTCTTGAGATTAGGATGTCCACCAACCGAGACACGTTTAAAGCGAAGGTTCGTGACTTTTGCTGGAAACAGTTGGCAGAAATATCCTCATTACCTCAATGATAGGTATATTTTGTATCTATATATTATATTTATCTGTTAATATTTATGTATGTATGTGTATGTTTGTGTATTCGTATGATAATGTAGTATAATATAATTTGTATGTAAATTATAACTTTGTTTAAGAAATTTCGTTCTGAGACACCTGCCATGTCCCTCACTGAATCACCCAAAGGTTGACTGGTAGATAATGCCATGTGGTATTAAGTTCGCCTCGTGCATTGTAAACTACAAGAAGTCTTAAAGAAATAAATGATAAATAAAATAAATAAATGAATTGACGTATGAGTGAGTTCAGTCAATACTAACATATAAAGTCGTTGACCCTGGCTGATAGTAAATGCAATTACAATTTAAACATAATATATGTTATAATCAGTACCCTTTTATTTTATGCAGCAACTGGTCTGTGAAAAGGTTTTCAAGAAAACTAAATAGAGGTGCCTTTCGTACAACGATTTTAAGAAAAGTGTTAAAAAGAAGGATATTGTTCGCGATGAAAGAAACAGAACATCGCGTATATCGCGTCGCAGTGTTAAAATAGTGACGTCCTATCGCATGATATGACAGGTTCGAATCCGGGTCGTATAAAGTAGACAATATTAACAAACTCGGTGAAATAGTGGTCGTAAAATCGTGTGGAAAGACACTTTAGTACCGTTTTCTCGTAAGATATCACTAAATTTGTGAGTGCTAACCGTGAAAAGTGTATAACTATACTAACAGAACGTTATCAGTGACTGATAAGGACAAATAGTTGAATATAAACAGTAGAAATCGATATAATACGTTTGTAGTGTTAGGCTTGTTTCTTGCCATATAAACATAGAAATCTATTGTACTTCATAATATTTTCATATTGTTTTTCATAGTTCTGTCAGTAACACATCGAATAATAGTCGTAATGTTTGAATTTACAATATTTGATTTGAAAAGGTGATTATCGGTGTTCGTATATAACTTACAATTTATTAAATAAAATTGTCTTATGTTTACCAGTTAGACAATGTTGTTGCTCAGGTTATTATCAGCTTATAGTTTTCGAAGTTAACAATGTTTTATATCAGTGGGTCACCCAAAACTACTCGGTCTTTTTGAGCCCTTTCTAAAGATGTATATTTTATTGATATACCATGTATTGTTACAGAAATATTCATCTAAACGTTGTTGATTTGTAATAAAATAAACTAGCTTGACACTTCTAAAGCCGCGGCTCTCGATATGGTAAAGTTTCAAGGTAGCTAAGCGACACAGTAACATAGACATTTTGTAGCGATTCTACCTAATCTCCAAGCCTGTGGGAACAAACAGAAGTGTCAAGCTCGTCTAGAAAAATAGTTAAATAGTTCTCACAGACACATCAGAGTAACCGAAGCCATCATAGTAACCGTAACCATCATTAGTAACTAAACCAGTCAGTGACCAGCGCACTGTTGCGGAATAGCAAAGGTTAGATTCCTGGCATCCGTAACAGATATCATAAAATAGTATACTGCTTGCTTGCTTGTTTTTTTTTAAACCGAAAAGGTCACCCTTTTTCGGTTTATAAAAAAAAACAAGAAAAACATCCAACAACAGATTTTATTATTAAAACGTAGAACAGAACTATGTCAACGAGTTTCGATATCGGTTTGTCGCCGCCGCACCGCTGTTAATGACAGAATTTGATTTTAAAACGAAGTTAGAATAAAATAGAAAATGCTTTGAAATTAAAACGATATTTGATTCGTCAGTTTTTTTTTCTTTTAAATATGTATGATGGTATGACAAATACCTATTGATAATATTAACAAACCCACATCCCACTAATATTATAAATGTGAAACGTTGGATGGATAGATGGATGTTTGTTACTCTTTCACGCAAAAACCACTGAACCGATTGTAATAAAACTTGGTATGTATATTATAAACTAGCATTTCCCCGCGGTTTCACCCGCGTAAGTCCCGATCCCGTAAGAAAATCGGAATAAAAAGTAACCTATATGTTAATCCAGGTCTCCAGCTATCGACGTACCAAGTTTCATCGCAATCGGTTCAGTAGTTTTAGCGTGAAAGAGTAACAAACATCCACCCACCCATCCATCCATCCAAACTTTCACATTTATAATATACCAGAATTATACCAGATAAATTTTGAACCCCGAACACTTTCCACGTTTGTGTTGATAATCCGTTTACAGATTTTAATTAAAAAAGAAGATCTTAAATCAATTCCATTGATTAGATGAAATTGTTTGCGCCTTTTCTTGATCAATAATGTAATATTCTCAGAAATACATAGCTTTTTTTATAAGTACTTTTTAATATCATCACTAATTTTAATTTAATTTACTTCGCGGGTACAGGTGGTCACCTCGTTTTATGCCACCGCGTCGAGTGTTGCAGATATGATCTCCATACACGGAAGAATTATTCATATTTATACCATTCTATTGATAATTATTCTGCACCGAGCTCCGTATATACTTTGTCTGTTAATTGTCTCCCTCACCGAAAAGTTACTAATTAAGAACGTTTTTTAGTAATCATGAATTGTGTCTTTACCACAACATATTTAAATACTGTTAAATAAGAGTCTAAACGTGACAATCAAATCTCCTCCCCTCTAATCCCCCTCTCCCGTCTTCCCGCTCTTCCCCCCTCTTTCCCATTCCCACCTTAAAGGGCGGCAACGCACTTGTGACTCTTGAGTTACAGGTGCCCATGGGCGGCGGTAGTCATTTACCATCAGGTGACCCGTCTGCACGTTTGCCCCCTACACCATAAAAAAAAACTATACAAACATATTAATATCAATTCAACAAAAAGACCCACAGTATAAAAGTAACGCCACCACCACCATTATTTCTTTGTCACGCCACGTTACAAAACATTAAAATAAGCTGCTAATTTTTCAGAGATTTTACTCCTTACAGACTTTTGGCCGTGCTAAGCCCTTTATGTGGCAACACAAAGGTACAGACAATATGTCCGTACAATACAAGCGTAGTCTACCGCAACAATTGGCCCTTATTCTCAGCGCGTTTAATTAATTGTATCAATTTATCTGTGGTTCCTACGTAATTCATGTTATGAGCTCCATGTGTGTGACCTTGACCTTTGCGTTTCTGGTGCTAAAGCTTTTGAATAATATCTAACTAAACATATGATATTCCTACATAACATCTTCTATTCTCTATCCAAGATTTATTAAAGTTTATATTGGAATATTAATTTCTTAAAAAATTTAAGCGTCAAACTGTTTTGATGATGATTTTTCTACAAGGTTTTATGTGTAAAATATGCGTAGTAATTGCATTTTTTTAAAGACAGTAATACCAACTTGTGTAATTTGACAACTAAAGAAAAACAAATAGTTATTAAACAATTTAAATCAATCGCTCATAGTGATACATTCAAAAACATATACGGCAAATACAACTCCATAAAAAGAACGGCATCTAATATCAAAACAATTTTTGCGTTATTTTAGAAAGCCTAACAAATCGGGGCTGGTCATCTCTGCCAATCTCTGGACTGCTATTACTTAAATAGATATAGTAGTAGTTAGCGCGTATATTTATATTTTAGAATAAAATTTTACATAGTTCTCACATTTTATATACGCTTATAAGCAATGTAACCAAAAATTTGTAAAAAACATTTTGAAAAAGAGTGTCCTTGGAGTTTCTTGCCTGTTCTTCTTAATAGGATCTACGTATTGGAACAGGCAACTAGCTTCACGACTGACTTAGTCTGACTGACTCCTACTCCTGACATTTCAAAAACACCTTATTAGTTTAATTGAAATAAATGGTTTTGATTTGATTTGATCGTAAAGTATACAGTAAGGATAAAGGCAAGTGGCGTACTATTGTCTCTGCCTATCCCGAAGTGAGTGTACGTATGTATGTATTATATGTAACAGGGTTAAGTGTATGGGATTAATAATACGGTTGTGCCTTAAATTATTCTAATGGCTGGGTTAGGAAAAGGTCGATAATGTACTTGTTAAGATTCAAACTCGCAGCCCGTTATAAAAGGTCGCAATGCAATTATATGTACCTATTATATCAATAGAAAGTCGTTCGCGTATATCTACTATCTCGGCATTTTATAATTTGATTTATATATATTTATCTCAGTTCTATACTAAGAATATGACTACTCAATCGGATAACAGGTTCAGAACCACCGTCCTAGTTAAAACCGCATTTAAATAGCACCAGTCCTGGGTTTCAGCTTTATGAATAGGGTCATCTGAAATTCGTGAATGGATAAATTTTGCAGATGTTAAGTCAATCGGAAAGCGCTTAAAAATCACGTACATAATCTATTTATTCGCAATATGTTATTTAAGAATTTTTGAAAAATTACCTCAACCTTAAGGTTTACGCCAAACACTAAATGGCGGAATTATTTGCTAGACGTAGCAATATCAAAGAAAGTAAGCGATTGAACTTTAATCTCTGACGCCTGATCTTCGCAAGGGATTAATCACAATCGTTCACATGTGCGTGATAATCGAATATTCTGCTTATGCGGTCACTAAACTTGTCTTACGTAACGTGTTAGGTAAGAAAAATAGTCTGGCCTACTTTTGTTTTTGTGTAGGAAGAGTTTGTGATCAATATAAAACGAAAATAATATGTAACATGAACTAGACGAGTGATTGAACTAAAATACATTACATTCAGTTAACGACGCAATTCGTACACTCACTTCATCTTGCTGAAAACACCTTATAATATTTTATTATTAAAACTTTTTTTTGTGCGAAATGATCGAGACCTGTAGCTTAGAACATTATTTTAGAAAATTGAACGGAAAAATGTGCTGAAACTTTTCTCATCTTCTGCTATCTTTAATATTATATTGGTTTTTTAAGATAATCTTTTTAGTTATGTACCATTTGCGTATCGAATTAGTTTTTAAGTTAATGAAAGTTAGCCGAACCAGGCAATCATTCGCATTAACCAGGTAACTAGGTATTCGTATTCATTCTCTCCGCTCATTTTCCAATAATTTATTTTATAGAATACTAGTAACGTGGGTCACACATTACTAACATATTTGTTAGCCCCTCCATCTGAGCTAAATGCTTGTGTTGACAGTGGGTTTTTTTTTTTTATTGTCTAAGTGCTTAGTGCCACCTCGACCATTTCTGGTCTTTTGTAGCGCACTTTTTACTTTACAGTTCACTGCTCAGACTTATGGCTTCAAGGAACCTCCAGATCCTTTTGGCAGTGATTGTTTGTATTTCCTGTGGTTGCATGATGTGCAACCCTAAGTTAATACTTTGTGACCGCATTAGTGGGCCACAAGAGCATAGAATATGCATTGCAGTTTCTTTTGTCTCTTGACAGAATCTGCATATTGTGTTCTCACCCAACTTTAGGGTGAACATGTGTTTGTTCAGTTTGCAGTGTCCGGTTAGGACTCTTGTTACTGCACAGGTTTTGTATCTTATGAGCTCTAAAAGTTCTTTGGATACTTTATTATCATAGCCCTTTATAAAGGCTTTCGAGTGTTTTAGACCAACTGTGGTCTTCCACCTCTTAATAGCCAATGATGTATATTAGGCGTTTATGATTGAATATGCTCGCTGTTTGCTGATGCCGCAGAATGGTTCTGGGCCATACTGTCGGTTGGCTGTACCGGCTTTGGCGAGTTCATCGGCTTTTTCGTTGCCATCGATTCCTGAATGGCCTGGTACCCATCTTAATATAATTTCATTTGATTGCCCCAGTGTGTTCAGGTTTTCCTTGCAATTTTGTATTAGCTTTGAGCTAGTCTCAAAATTGTATAGTGCCAATAGCGCCGCTTGGCTGTCTGAGTTGATGTGTTGATTTTTTACTCTTCTCTCAAGGTTGATCTCCATGCATCTATTTAATGCAAAGAGCTCAGCCTGAAAGACAGAGGCCTCTGCTCTCGGTGTACCACTCGTGACTACCATTTTTGTTGGATTGGAGGCCTTCGAGCCATGTATCCCTCTGTGGTATGTCTACTGTGTACCTTCTCTCGAAGTCAATCTCTGTTTGCATGTCATCCGCTGGCATGTTTAGAGCTTTTATTCCGAAAACCGACTCTTTTAGTGAGTTTAGTGTTCGTGATTGCCACTTTGGTTTCGTTTGTGTACATATTCTGTATATGCTTTTGCTAGCTTCTTTTTGCACATAGATGCTGAGCGGGGTCAGACTTAGTAGTGCATTTAGAGCTTCCCCTGGCGTCGAAGATAGCGCACCAGTGGCTATTAGACAAGCCGTACGTTGTAGGCTGTCTAATTTGCTTGAGGTAGTCGTTTGGCTCACTTTACGGCACCAGACGGCAGCTCCGTACGTTGCGATTGGCTTTGCAATCACCGTGTATAGCCATAGGGCAATCTTGGGCTGAAGTCCCCATCTGGCGCCAGCCATACGACAGCTCATCCATAATGCCATTTTTGCTTTATGGACTATATTTGTGATGTGTGAGTTCCAGGTTAACTTTTGGTCAAGTGTGACTCCTAGGTACTTAACTTCACTAGAGAAAGAAAGGATTTTGCCGTTTAGTTTTGGATTTCACAAACTTTCCACCTTCCTTTTCTTTGTAAATGGAATTATCGTAGTTTTGTCTGCGTTGATTGATAATTCGTTCTCTCTGCACCAGTTGTTGATGGTGTTGATTGCTCCTTGTAGTAGTGTTGAGATGGTGTGGAAGCATGGTCCTCTGACTATGACCACCAGGTCATCTGCCGTAGCCCTGTATGTCATAGTCGAGGTTGGACATTTCTACAAGGAGTTGGTCAACAGCGAGGGTCCAAAGTAGTGGGGATAGACTGCCTCCTTGTGGGCACCCTCGTGTCGTATAGAATTTGTGCGATGTTTCATTTAGTGAAACTGACAGTGGGTTCATGTCCCCTCCTATTTCAGGCGGAGTATAGGACACTCTATGGTTTTAGTTCCAATGCCAAAAACAAAATGGACAGTCATTGATTGGATCGCTTGTTGTTGTGTATTGTCAACTCTTCGCTGGTTTGCGAGAATAGTGACGGAACTAAAAATTATTGATTTTAGAGAATGGCAATGAATTTGTGTTTTCCGCTAGTGTTTTGTCTCAATCTCAAATATATAATGAACTTGTGGCTTTCTAACGAACATTAGCACGAAATCGGCGTTGCATCTCTATTTACGATAAAATATCAAAAATTTATGATCGTTTGACATACTTAGTTCAATTCGACTGAATTTTGAATTATGTCGATATTCTAAGTCGGCTTTTAAAATGTGACAAAATATAATACATACAAATGTATCATTATCCTCCGCGCCTTTTACCAACTAAGTTGGGGTCGGCTTGCAGTCTAACTACGATACGGCCAAACTTCGATATATTACGTGAAGCGACTGCCATCAGACCTCCACAACCTAAGTACTAGGCGATATCGAAGTTCTGTAATTAGACCAGGTTGTCGGACTTTTTAGGGCTCCGACTACCCGTAACGAACAAATGTTCGTATGGTAACCGGAACTGACAGCTTAACGTGTTTCCGAGTGATTTAAGTAAGTGTTCCATTGACAGATACAGCCCGTATTGCTAGTCAAAAAAAAATGACCCAAGGTTACATGACTCGCCTTTTATTCTGGATTTAAAAACCAGTAGGCTATTTCTTGAGTTTGCAATCCGCACCAAAGTCAGCCCCCTTCGATCGACATTCGATAAGGCTCATCAGTATAATTACTATCTGTCTGCTCTAAGCGTCATGAAATCTAAAATGATGAATCACGGGAATTTTGTGAAACGTGATATTAATGGATATCGGTTTTGCGCTTTAATTTAGTTACGAATTTGAGCAATTGGTTGAGCCATTCGATTGAATGTTGTGAAAGTAATCGTAGATTTATTACATATATAAAAAATTACAAAAATAAGTGTACTCACATAAAAGCGACAATTTTTTTTGGTCTGCCGGGGTTCTCGGGGACTTCCTTCCTATTGTATACTCGAGTCCCTTGCAATAGACCCACTTATGTTGGAACACCGTGTGGTTTTAGTCGGTTCGATTCCGACATACCACTTCACCGCTAGCCCCGGTGAAGTGATGACCCGTGGGGGTTTCCAAACGATAAAAAAAAAAAAATGTTTTAAAGATGTAACATAAACTCTGTAGCGGACCCTAATAATGTATTGTCTTAATTAATATTCTATTTTTATTTTATTTTGTACTGTGTAAACTTATTTATTATGTTTTAAATTATTTTATATAATTATAATATATTTCGCGCAAACCGACAAAAACTACAAGATTGTTATTAGTGATTGCATCGAGTGCAACGTCACAGCGGCCGCAGCGCGGCGGCGAGCCGAGAGCTCTGTATAGACATTCCTAAGCCGCCGCCGCCGCTCGCCAGTCGTGCCTTGCACCCGACGCGAATAACATTGCTACCGCTTGTAGTTTGGACTGTCCTATTATTTGTGAATATTTTCGTAATCTATCTAGTATTCTCTCACCTTCTGTTACGTGTATATTTCTTCTTGTGTGTTCACTGTAAAACTGTTGTCTATACTTCCACTCAGTGCCTAATACATCTAACTTTCTTCTACTCTTCCTGTGGACTTTTATTTCGCCTCTTACCGTGAGTACCCACTTACGGCACTTCACACAGTGCACCATAACTGGTGACCCCGAACTGTGCACATATAAGAATACTTCGAGAACGAAAATGCCGTTAGAAGATCAAAAGTGCGCCGAGTCATGCCGCGTTGGCGTACGGGTACCGCCCTTTTACCCGGAGAAACCGGCATTATGGTTCGCTCAACTAGAAGGACAATTCGTCCTTGCGAACATTTCTAGTGATACTACTATGTTCTACCACACCATCGCCCAACTTGAACCACAATATGCGGTAGAGGTAGAAGATATTATTACCTCACCGCCTACAAGCGGAAAATATACCAAACTCAAGGCGGAGTTAATCAAGCGACTCTCAGCAAGCCGGGAGAAAAAAGTCAAGCAGCTGCTCACCCACGAGGAGCTTGGCGATAGAAAACCGTCCCAGTTTCTTCGCCATCTACAAAATTTGGCTGGCCCCGGCGTACCGGAAGATTTTTTAAAAACCATATGGTCGAGTCGCCTACCACAAGGGACGCAAACAATCATTGCATCGCAGCTGAAGGCGTCTTTAGAAGAATTGGCAGAGCTCGCAGACCGCGTGCATGATGTGGTACCAACCCATCACCACGTGGCTTCCACATCCCAGACCCTACCTGACAGCTTAGTGGCAACTATGGAGCGACAAATAGCAGCGCTCACTGACCAGGTTAGGTCGCTTTCTACCGAGGTCAGAAGGTCACGAACGACACGACGGGGACGAGATAGGCACCGTTCCGGTAGCCGTCATCGTCATCGGTCCAGCTCCACGAGGTCGGAATCTAGTTACCGCAACTACCCTCTGTGTTGGTATCATTCCAAATTCGGAGGCAAGGCGAAGCGTTGCATTAAACCGTGCGACTACGCGGGAAACGACGCGGGCGGTCGATAATGGCGACAAACGACCGTCCGAGTTCCGGTCGCCTGTTTATTACGGATGTGAAAACGAAGGTACAATTTTTAATTGACACTGGTAGTGACTTATGTGTTTTTCCGATTAAAATGTTAAAACAAAATTTATCTAAAACAAATTTTGAATTGTGTGCCGCTAATGGCAGTAAGATAAATACATATGGTTATGTAAATTTATTGTTAAACCTTGGGTTGCGCCGTGACTTTCCCTGGCGTTTTATTATAGCAGACGTCACAAAGGCGATAATAGGCGTAGATTTTTTATGCCACTTTAACCTAGTTGTTGATTGCAGGAACCAGAAGTTAATTGATAACAGCACTAGCCTCGCGACCGTGGCTTCACCTGTCTATCCTTGTGACATTATTTCTTCGGTTAAGGTTGTCACTGGTGAGTCTGTATATCATAATATACTAAAGGAATTTCCTGACATCACACGCCCATCTGGCACACATCACGCACCTAAACACAATACCGTTCACTACATACGTACTACACCCGGGCCGCCCGTATCATGTACACCACGCAGGCTGGCCCCTGATAAATTAAAGATCGCGAAAGAAGAGTTTGCTACTATGCTGCAGTTGGGCATAGCCAGACCTTCTGACTCTCCTTGGTCTTCTCCACTTCATCTGGCCCCTAAAAAGGAATGCGGATGGCGCCCCTGTGGTGACTATAGGATGCTTAATGCTAGGACCATCCCAGACAAGTACCCTATACGCCACATTCAGGACTTCGCACATGGTCTTTCAGGATGTAAGGTCTTCTCCACAATAGACCTGGTTAAAGCATACAACCAGATTAGACTCAACCCTGAAGATATCCCGAAGACCGCTATCTCAACACCGTTCGGTCTCTACGAATTTCCATATATGACCTTTGGCCTTCGTAATGCTGGACAGACTTTCCAGCGTTTTGTGGACGAAATGCTTCGTGGACTGGACTTCTGTTACCCATATTTGGACGATTTCTTAATATTTTCACAGGACGCGGCCTCCCATAAATGTCACCTGCGAGAGGTATTCACCAGGCTAAAGGAGTACGGCATGGTGATCAACACTGCTAAATGCATTTTCGGCGCCTCAGAGGTAACATTTTTAGGCTATCACATTTCAGCCAAAGGGACCATGCCGCTCCCAGCCAAGGTCCAGGCCATCCAGGAGTTCCCAGCACCAAAGACCGTGAAACAGCTAAGGCGATTCTTAGGAATGCTTAATTTCTATAGGAGATTTATCCCTGACGCTGCCCAGCACCAAGCGCCTCTGAATGTACTTCTGGAAGGCTCTGTAAAGGGTTCTCACCCTGTTACATTCACCGAGACCGAGCACGAGGCTTTTAAGGCTTGCAAGGCAGGTCTCTGTAATGCCACCTTGTTAGCGCACCCAAACAGCCAGTACAAGATGGCTATAATTACTGACGCCTCAGACACGGCGTTAGGCGCAGCACTACAACAACAACGAGAGGATGGCGTTTGGCAACCCCTGGCTTTCTTCTCTCGTAAACTCAGCCCTTCCCAACGCAAGTATTCACCCTATGACCGTGAACTGCTAGCGATTTACGAGGCCATCAAGCACTTTCGGCATATGGTCGAGGCTAGGGATTTTGTAATTTTTACTGACCACAAACCTCTGTGCTACGCTTTCCATTCCCGTAAGGAGAACTGCTCGCCCAGACAGTTTAGACATCTAGACTTTATATCCCAATTCACTACTGACATCAGGCACATATCTGGTAAGGACAATGTTGTTGCTGATACCTTATCCAGGATAGAGGAAATTGCTACACCAGTAGACTTTGAACAGTTGGCAAGGCTTCAAGACTCCGACCAGGAGTTGAGCAAACTACTGAACAGTAACACTTCATTGTGCCTTAAAAAGGTTAGAATCCCGGGAGCAATAGATACTGAACTGTTCTGCGATGTAAGTACAAACATCTCTCGACCTTATGTCCCACAGGAGCTTCGACATCGAGTCTTCGAGAGCCTGCATTCCCTGAGCCACCCAGGTGCCAAAGCAACCGCCAAACTTGTTGCTGAAAGGTACGTTTGGCCCGGTGTCAGAAAAGACTGCAGAACATGGACACAGGCGTGTCTGGCTTGTCAAAAGTCTAAAGTCTCTTGACATACTTTGTCACCTGTCGGCACTTACAAATTACCACGATCGAGGTTCGCGCACATTCATATAGACCTGGTTGGCCCACTGCCGCTGTCTCATGGACATAGGTATTGTCTGACAGCTGTCGATAGATTTACGCGTTGGTCAGAGGCCATACCAATACGCGACATCACAGCTGAGACCGTGGCCAACGCCTTACTATATGGATGGATAGCCCGCTTTGGATGTCCTTTGGATATCGTCACCGATCGTGGTACACAATTTGAATCCGCTTTATTTAAACGCCTATCTGACTTAATTGGCTTTAAACACAAGCGGACAACGGCCTACCACCCAGCCTGTAACGGTATGGTGGAAAGATTCCACAGACAGTTAAAGGCCGCAATCACTTGTCACGGCACGGATAACTGGGTAGAATCTCTCCCTTTGGTACTTCTTGGTATACGGAGCGCTTACAAGGAAGACATTAAAGCTTCACCAGCCGAACTAGTTTACGGCGAGACCCTCAGACTACCTGGTGAGTTTTTACAGCCCCAAGAATGCGAATTCAACGACGTGACTGACTACCTGTCACGAATTCGTATGTTCGCTAGGAGACTACAGCCGTCACCAGCATCACGACACGGTAATCGACCCGTCTTTGTTTTTAAAGATCTCAAAACAGCGTCGCATGTCTTTCTCAGAGAGGAAATAAATCGCGGTTCACTAAAACCCGCGTACACAGGTCCCCACGAGGTGCTTCAAAGGAATGACAAGGTGCTGACGATCCTTTTAAATGGTAAAAAAGTCACAGTATCAGTAGACCGCGTGAAACCAGCCTACATATTGCATGACCCACACACCAAAATCTCGTATACAAACATTGACACAAACAAACATACACCATACACGCCGCTACTACAAAACTCACCCCAGACTTCCAGTGAACCTGATCCCGAGGAACCTAATGTCAGAAGGACGCGATCAGGACGCAAAGTGCACTTCCCTAATTATTATCGCCCGTAGGACGGTCTCTAGGGGGGGGTGATGTAGCGGACCCTAATAATGTATTGTCTTAATTAATATTCTATTTTTATTTTATTTTGTACTGTGTAAACTTATTTATTATGTTTTAAATTATTTTATATAATTATAATATATTTCGCGCAAACCGACAAAAACTACAAGATTGTTATTAGTGATTGCATCGAGTGCAACGTCACAGCGGCCGCAGCGCGGCGGCGAGCCGAGAGCTCTGTATAGACATTCCTAAGCCGCCGCCGCCGCTCGCCAGTCGTGCCTTGCACCCGACGCGAATAACATTGCTACCGCTTGTAGTTTGGACTGTCCTATTATTTGTGAATATTTTCGTAATCTATCTAGTATTCTCTCACCTTCTGTTACGTGTATATTTCTTCTTGTGTGTTCACTGTAAAACTGTTGTCTGTACTTCCACTCAGTGCCTAATACATCTAACTTTCTTCTACTCTTCCTGTGGACTTTTATTTCGCCTCTTACCGTGAGTACCCACTTACGGCACTTCACACAGTGCACCATAAACTCATTAAGTTTTACTGTACATCAGTGTCGCCAACTAAATTTAGGACTTATTATAAATGTCGTACGTATTACATAATTAACAAATTACTTCGTTTTACATGAATCTAGAGCGATAGCCAGTTCTAGGAATAGAATAAAATTTTATATCGTAACCCATTTTCTTTTTCATATTGTCAGTAATATAGGTATACATTGCTGAAAGAATAAATGAACAATTTATAGATACAAAATGTTATTTATAGCATGTATGTCACGCTACAGCTGACACGCTATAAGACCATACTATTATTCTATCTATGTACACAACACAACATACTCGCAATTAGAATATTGAGCTTTCAAACTTAGGTAATGTTTGGATATGTTTCCCGTTCTTGTGTTTTGCTACCACTGCGTCTAAAACAAAAATTTCTGATGCATTCGAAGCTTGTCTCTGATCAAGTTAGTATAAAGTTTGAAAAGAATATTCTGCTTACTTAAGTACCTTACAGTGTACATCGTTAGCTTAAATATAGGGCTGAAATCGAATGTCGTTGATTCTCTCTCTCTCTCTCTGCACATTAATTAAATTAATTAAATATGAATTTCGTGTGACAACCGAAGTAAGTATCCAATACTGATATAATGGTTGCCTTGTAACACGTTACAAATGTTCATAACAAAATACTTGGATGATTTATTTTATTATATTTTTTCATCATATTCTCAAGAATGTCTTTGTAATAGAAAGCAGGATACATTTTCTTTTCAGTTAAAAGAAAACATTTTATAAAGAAAATGCTTTAAAATGAATTACTTTAAAAGAATAAGCGTTTGTTTTCATAATAAAACTTGAGGCGACAAGTACACAATTAAATATTTTTCTAAAGGAAAACATAATTAAAGTTATTGATTTACTGAGCTCGCTGTGTTGTAAAGTCTACGCAGTGTAGGCTTTGCGTAGCGCCTCGTAGCACCATTAATCATACAAGCTACAACAAGCTGCAATTATTCTCGGACTCAAAATTGTTTGCACTGAAATTACAAATTCAAATATCACCGTATATTTTTCTCCGCCATGTTTGTTTATTTTAATGACGTTTGTTTTTACGGAAAATGATGAATAAAGTGAAAAACTTAATTGTTTTTAAACGACCGTTGGGCATTTCATAAGCACGTAAGTGACGGTGACAGTCAATAACAATTTTAATTGTCCTCAACTCAAATCATACTACAATGTGACAAATATGAATGTCGTATGAATTACGTTTTTTAATGCCCGCTTTAAAATTATTTTATTGACCACTCAAATATTTAAAAAAACTGTTAGTCGTGGGACTGCATGTCAGAAGTCACACACACATCTGTATGTATGTATCTGAGCGTGACGGTCACCCGAGTTCAGTGCTATTTCCCCATACCAAAAGTGCCCAACGTGCCTAAAGAAGTTTTCACATCAAAAATGCTTGTAGTTAAAAACTATGATCTTATTTCGCAATTTATAACCATTCATTATATTCATAATAATATGTTACTCATAAGTTATACAAGGGACACTATGGCAAATAGAACCCAGGATAAGGAATAACGTAGGAAAAGGCGCATTAGTATATTAGTTAATAAAGTGTCGGCAACTGCTAATAATTGTATAACTGTGTATAAAATAAGTCCAGATATTATTAAAGTGATGCAATGCAACAAGTAATATACTTAGTATAATTACATAAGTGTGCAAGTCTCCAGACCTATGTTAATTTGCACTAGCATTTGCCAGCGGCTTAATTAATTAAGATTTCATCAATGTGTATTATTATGAAAGTGTATTTTTTTTAATAGAGTGGAAGAACCATGCTTCGGCCGGCTCATGATACCACGGCCTCACAGAAAACCGGCAGTGAAGCAATGCTTGCATTGCTTTTCTCCGAGTGAGTGAGGTTACCGGAGGCCTTAACCCTTTCTTCCCCCTCTCCCCCTCATCCACCTTTCCCCTACTCCTACCTTAAAGGCCAGTAACGCACTTGTGACTCTTGAGTTGCAGGTGCCCGCGGGCAGCGGTAGTCATTTACCATCAGGTGACCCGTCTGCTCGTATGCCCCGTATATTATAAAAAAAAATCAAACCGTTATCTGTGCATTTACTTTCATTAAAATATTGACACCGTTTTTTTGAGTTACGTGCTAAAATGGTTAGGATAAGTATTACACAAAACGTGTCAGAGAATTTGGTTTTTAGAAATACCTGACCATTTTAATGAATAAAACTAAAACACGTTTTCAAACAAATAGTTCAGTGGTACCGTAACCATTTTCTACGCTTTTAAAAGAAATTATTTAATTTCACTCGAAACATGCCACGAAGTGGGCATGAAATCAGACTGTAATTTATTTAAAGGCCGGCTTGGGTGAGCCGAGGTGTTAAAGTTAAAAGTTCCGCTAGTGCCAATTTGAAAAACGAATCTTTCAATTTAAATTAAAAAAAAGAACTGCGCATGCTGCAGCGTACACGTGATAAAAGTGAAACTTCTTAAAAATATACGTCTCTCTTTCTAATTTTCTCCAGGTAATGTCTTTCTTCTCTTTTATCTATATATTAATACGTGAAGAAAATTCTTTATACGCATTTTAACGAAAGTTTCGCCAACACAGGGAACGCGTGAAATTTAGAATATTTAAAGTTTATGTACAGAAAAAGTGCAGAAAGCTCAAATTTTTAACCAATATGTGTAACAAATAAAAAAATTACGTGAATGGCTACATCAAGCTAAGCGTGTCCAGTATATATTATGTTAACCTGTCATAGAACGTAAGTCTATAAAATGACAGTTCAAATTATACCGGCCAATAAAATTAATTATGGTTGAAATTCGACTACTACGCGGTCTCTAATTTATATAAATGTGCATAAACGTGACCCGTCCCTTAAATTTCACTCTCGAATTTCATACATTATAATTATCGATTATCGAATCGCCGTCTAAGAAGTTTCACTGCAATATAGATTTTTTGTTTTTGGTTTACTTTCAGTTTAGATTTAAAAACTAATTTGAAATAAGAACAAACTGTCTAGACCATAATATTAAGTTTATGGTCTAGACATTATTTAACTTTTATTTAAGTCCTTTACGCGAAATGAATCTGAATTGAATTTCAAT
Source organism: Euplagia quadripunctaria (assembly GCA_963859945.1). NCBI lineage: Eukaryota > Metazoa > Arthropoda > Insecta > Lepidoptera > Erebidae > Euplagia > Euplagia quadripunctaria. Next base: position 19,226,588 of record OY982568.1, on the reverse strand, counting down.
AGCTCTTATATGAGGTATCAAATTTTAACAAACTCGAAAACAAACTTTTACCTCGATTTCAACTATTACTACATAGTTGTATTCGATATCGAGTAGTATCTAAAGCGCTGGCTTATACTTATTTATCCGAAGGGTCCTCTTTCTAACCACAACGTTTGAGATAATGATACTCGTAACTGTAAACCTCTAAAAATGTATCCTCTATAAAATATTGCTAACTGTTTTAATAGAAAGAAGCTAGCTCGCAAATGACTTAATAATATGCATTTAAATTGTCATTCTCTCTTTCCTAATAAAATGTATCCTTATTTAAGTCTGTATAACATGTTATGTTGTCTACAGTATGTGTCGCTTTTGTTATCTGTCAAAATAAACCATAGAGTTTAAAAAGTAAAGTAAAGGTCTTGTAGCACCAATCCGAAAAAGGAATCCTTAAATCTAAATTTAAAAAAAATACGTATTTTTTGTTTTAATTTCAGATTTTAATTTCGAATACCAATATCCCGTCTAGACATTATTTAACTTGCAAGACTTTAACTTGCAAGTTTTCAATAGCTCTTATGCCATGTATGAAATTGTAACAAACTAGTTGTTTTCGGTATCGAGGAGTATCTTAACTCTGGCTTAAACTTATCTATCTGAATACTCGACTTAATCTCAACCTTTGAGATAATGATACTCGTAATAATATACCTTCGATTGATCGAATCAGAATTGAGGAGATACGCAGACGAAGGAAGGTTACCGACATAGCCCAACGAATCAGCAAATTAAAGTGGTAATGGGGAGGGCATATAGACGCAGAACAGATGGTTAATAGGGCCAAAAATTGCAGCATAGGACGTCCACTAACAAGGTGTCGACCGAAAGACGACCTCGTATAGATCGCATCATGGGTAGATGCAAGCTATTTCCAACCAGTATCCTTGGAAGCCATTGAGGGAGGCCTATGGCTAGCAGTGGACGACGAAGAATAAATTTAATCATTAAGACGTGGTCAGCCTGTGACCACGGCTAGTGCACCCTAGTCAAAACGTCATTTCGAAATTCATATGTTTGTAACGCCTATTGATCGCGTTAATTCCCATTTAAATCTTTATATAATATCCTACTAATCCTACTACTATTATAAATGTGAAAGTTTATGAGGATTTATGAATGGTTGTTTCTCTTCACGCAAAAACTACTGAACCGATTGCTATGAAACTTGAAGCTGGACACCTGGATTAACACATAAGCTACTTTTTCATCGGGACTTACACGGGTAAAACCGCGGGGCGCAGCTAGTTATTTGTAATGTAAAACTGAGTTTGTTTGTTTCTTACACTTTAACTAGTCAACCGATTATCTTGAAATTGTGCATACCTACACGTTGTCAGAGGAAAAAGGACATATGGGACTTTTCATATACAAAGAAAGTAAGAAAGAAAGAAAGAAAGAAATAAAGAAAGAAAGAAGGAAAGAGAGAAAGAAAGAAAGAAAGAAATAAAGAAATAAAGAAAATATTTATTTTGGCATAAAACGAAATAACAAGGTAACATAAACAATTTTACAGCTTTAATGCCGAAAAAGTACTGTTCCCGAGATAATAATACTATTTAAAGTGAGCGAAGCCGCGGCCAAAAGCTAGTTAGAAATAAATATGGGTGAAGCTACATACCATAGTAGTACGAGAATAATTTATAATCAAATTTATATTTTTGCTTTTCACTACTTTGTTCTTCGTTGTAAAAAATCCTTAAAGGATCCTCAATTAGAAGACTCAATTCTACATGGATTTATCTCAAAGGAAAACCTTACAAAGAAAAAGTAACTTTCATGAAATCGAACAAATAAATGTGTAACAATATTGATATCACAAAGGAAGACATATGTTTGTTAGACGAACACAAGTATTGCAGTGATTTCCAAGCTTTTAGGTAGATTTCGAAGAAAAGTCTTCGTATTGGTTTTGTACCAGTTGTCGAGTTTTCCAAAAATTTCTTCACAGGAGGTCTAATTATGATCCCTAGACCCCAAAAGAACCATCAGTTAAAAAGTTTATATATATATACCTCAATTTTACCGGCACGATATAGGTCGCAATTATGCACCGATTACTTTCAAACTTGGACGAAAAATCAACAGGGCAAAAATGAAGGTTAAGTTTGTGAATGGGAGATATTCCCCCAAAGGGGGGAGATTTTCTAAAATCAGTTTTTTCAGCATAACTTTTTTGGAAATTTTTTGGACCGTTTAACTTTAATAGCATGCCTATAGTAAATACGAACATTTTTTTTTATTTGAACCCTAAAAATGATTCCATCCTTAACTTGGGATAGGAGGGGGCAGGGGGGGGGGTATTTTATAAGTTTTTTGCGAGCTTGAAACTTACTGCTGTATGTTATTTGATAAAAACAAAATGCGTTAGACGTTACTAACTCCACCGAAGACTTTTACCTACATAATATGTGTTAATTGGTAATATTTAGATAAATTTACCTAATATTAGGGCACCTAAATAATAGCTATAATTCCATCCTTTGAGTTCGTTTTTTTTTTAATTATAATAGGGTCACCGAAAGTACAAACCTTATTCTAGCAAATCGGTTTGTAAACGACATCCACCAACTCGCTCTTGGCCGGTATTTCTTTAAGAATTAAGATACAGGTCAGTCATACGGCAGTGTTTCTTACATTTTTTTTTCGTTAAATTTGTTGTGCCTTGGAACCCTGAATGCGCATTTGCGGAATAAAATATTTACATTAAAGTATTTCTATAATTAGTCGTACTTTAGTAGACAACAATTCGTACAATTTTGTACAATAATGTAAGTACAATAAATCTGTCACGATCACCTTTTCAGCTTCATTTTCTTGTTCGCGTTATTTCCGCACGTCCAAAACAAGAAAGCTGGAATTTATGTATATATATTCCGAAAGAGGTATGTAATACCTATTTCGTGATAGGGTTAATTCCCGTATAAATACATTATTATATACGTACAAGTGTATCTATATATTCCAGTTTCAGTGTATTATCTGATTTAGTCTTTCTTATGAGTTACGACGTTTATTATATATCTTTTTTATTGTTCTGTGTTCTTAATATAAAAATGAGAATAACATTACCTACACCTCGCTCGCAAAGAGGCTCTGCGATGCATTACGACGATTCTTGGTCAATTTTTTAAGTATATTAAGACTTTAGATAAAGTTCGTACAGGTCGGTCGCGTGATTGTTTTGACTCGTTTATTTATTTGTTTGTTGTTGTGTTTCGATTCAACTTTAGTTATGTTTTTGTGTGATATTGTGTGAAAATAAATAATTAATTGTCTTAAATTTTAAATGTGATTCGATTGCAAAAGGGTTCAAATGTGATTAAAATTGTTCCTTGTGATGATTTAAAGTATGTGCGGATATTAATTGGTTAAATAAGATACATTATATTCTAAATACAGTCGAATCTTTAATTCAACTGAACTGAATGACAAAATTCATCTATTTATTGTTGATTTGTCCATTCAAAGGTTGCCTGAAAGAAATTGCTTTCAGTGACAGGGCCGCCCTTTGTACATGTTTACCTAATGTATTTCTTGTAAAAATATTTTTATTGGTGTACAATAAAGTTTATTTCTATTCTATTCTATTTTTCAACAGAAGCAGTAGATAGTTTTTTTCAATTTTTACGCGAATCAACTCAAGAGACATAAAAATCTCAGTTAATTTGCTTTGATCCTTTCGAATCAATAGATTTTATAAATGAAAATAGACTCCAAAATGCTTTTCATGTGCTACTTATGTTGTGTATTCAGGCTACAATTGATCCACATCACTAAAGTGTATTCGCACTTATTTAGTACGTAGATATACTTTTTTTTTTAATTAAAACGTTTACCGACATTTTATTCAGATATAATAAAATAATTTTACAGAAAGATGGATGTTTTGATTTATAATCAATATCATCATCATCTTCCTGTACCTTTCCCAAGGTTATTTGGGGTCGGCGCAATGTGTAGGTAATACAGTTTTTTTATTTTTTTTTTTCAACATTTCTAAACGTTTTGACTTATTTCTTTTATGGCTGCCTGCCTGACGCCAAATCTCCTTGGAAATAAAGTCGTTATCACATGGGACAAATAAAGAAGGTAAATTGGGGTAAGGAAAACAGATTCGGAAGCTGTTTGTTACTAACTTTTTAAGCGAACACTTTTCTTCAATACGACACTTTTAATTTCAAAGTTATTCCATTCCACCGAAAGTAGTAGTACTATTCTCTTAGTAAGTACTATTAAATTATTGCCTTCCGTATGCTTCGGTAAGTTTGCCAATGAATGTGACGAAAGACAAACCGTCACAGTGTCGAATAAATCTGCTGAGCTTGCTCTATGTTGAAACGTGCAACACGGTGTCAAATATTACCAATAGTTAAAACTAAAAGTTAAGAAGGCGCTCTAATTAATTATAAGACGAAAAAGGTTACATGTAATGTTACATATTATTTTCTGTGTGAAACATTCTAATAACAATTTCGGGACTTCACCTATACATTAAGTCAAGTTAAAATTTTATCAAAAATATTCTGCATATTTATTTCAGTAAATTATGTATATAATTATAAATATTACTTTTGCACCAGACCTAATTCGCAGTGACATTAGTATCACAAGTGCCAGTGCCTTCCTAAATGAGAGTGTGAGCATACATGCGTACGTCTGCGTGTATATTTGGGGAACAGAAAATCTATTAAGTACACCCTAGTGGATTTTCTGTTTTATTTTTAATTGTCTACACGGAGAGTTAAAATATACGTACATATTTATTAAACTTCACCTGGACAGTTCTCCCTCCTGGTATAATTTTAATCAGAATAGAATTTGAGCATTAAATATTAGAAGTGTACATTACACTTTACGGGTAAACATAGCCTTCTAGGTAAAGCAAATTTGGGAATTCAGTAACAATACCCTAGAACTTTCTATCAACGGTATAAAGTTACATTGTTAGTTGGTTTACCTCCAAAGGTCTGAGACACGCTAGAGGACATTCTAGGGTATATAGACATAAATATATACATATATGTTTAAAGGTCTCAATATCGCAAGGGATTTTAGGTTTGTGTAGTAGTTAAATACATGAGCAGGTGCAGTCAATAATGAAAGTTGCTTAAAGCATTTTAATTTACACATAACATTCTAGCAGAGTGTATAAGCGGCGGTAGCGTAATGGCTAAGACGGAATGCGGGTTCGAACCCCACCCAGGGCACTAACAGAAGAGGTTAACAGGAATACTAGTAATGTGTAACCTACGTTACTAGTAATATATATTTTTTTAATGTTATCCTATATAATAATAATAATAACTCCATACATCTCACACACGGCCGCCTGATCCCAAACTAAGGAGAGCCTGTACTATGGTGACCAGACTGCTGATAAACATACTTATATATTTCTAAATACATGCATATTATAGATAAATTACACATGCAACATTAATGCCGATAGAAAGGCGAAATGCCGAAAGTATTATTTTATTTCAACATTATCGTGTAATTCTGTTTGTTTAGCGACATTTGTTGCCAACTGTACACACACACTCTTTAATTTCCTGGTTCCTATGAATGATGGATGGGGTGGCCGTCACGTCACTTCCGGACGTAATGAAACAGATTGATAAGTCGACCTTCCGTAGTTAGACTTCACGACTATAAGGCGGAATCACTTCGGAAATTATTATCATATTTATATAGGGATAGCACCGAATTAATATTTGAAGTAATTAATACCAGAAATAAGGTGTTCAACAATTACTTTCAGATATTTGATTCATTAAAATCTGAATTATTATACAACATAATTAAAATTTTCATTATGAGAGAAAAAACATACATAATATTTTCTTAAAATTAAAATATAATTTATAATCTGTATAAGATAAGATGAAATTAATTGCTGTGGCTTCTTTTTATATAACCATTGAAAGCTTTTAATACTTTTTAAGCCTTCATTATAAGATTATAAGGTTTCATTAGAAAAGGATTTCAAAGTTTCGTCAAATATCAAAATATTAATAATAATTTCTTTTGTAAATTAAGACTGCTTCGTTAATCATAAACTTGATACACTACAAACTTTTTAATTATCATTATACAGGTTGTTACAGAATGGTGTAGTCAAATTTTAGGGCCGCAAATGACGCTAAGCGCTGACAATTTTAAGAAAATTCCTGACTTTTTAAACAGTAATCTTATTTTGAATTCTTATTTCAAATCAATCCAATCAAAACCAGGTATCGTCTCCGACATTCAAAAACAATAAGTGCAAACAATCCCAACAAGAACCAAACGGTTCAGGACCTCCTTTCTTTGCCGCACCATTAAAATGTGGAATGCATTACCAGCACACGTGTTCCTTTCGACATGTAATCCCGGGTCCTTTAAGCAGGGCGTGAAAAAGCATCTCTCGAGGCTGTCAAGCTGAGGGTGACTATTTTAGTATCATCCGTATCTATAATGGTGGTCCTCAGTCTGTGGACCTCGCTCTAGCTTTCCATCAGGCGGTTTGAGGTCATTCTGACGTGCAATAATAAAAAAAAGCAAAACAATATATACGCTGTGCTTTAATGAAGGAGCCACTTTCATAACGTTCAGCCAATGATTTCTGCCAACCTCGTCGAAGCATCGAGTCAGATATTTTGTATGCTATCCACCTTAAACAAATTAGGTGGAGCACGTCAAAAAAGCAGGTTGGTTTTTTTTATATTTCGATTCTTAACCTATCTGTGGTGACTTCCAAATACAGCGCAAATTACGTATACTGATCCTGCATCGCACAATTAAAATTTCTCGCGCCGATTAGTATAGGCAGGTATATACAACTTACCAATATCAACCGTTGCGCTGCGGTTCGCCAAGCATGATCACCTCGCCGGTTTGATGGATTTTCCGTTTGTTTTGGAGGGACATGACACCCGTTCAACCACATATCAAAATATTAACCAATAGCGTAACTACTTAATAATAAAATTCTACATTCTACATCCCAACTCGTAAACTTTACGTCTTTATAAAATGAGTACAGAGTAGGAAAAATGAGGATTGAACATAAATATCCAACGTAACCTAACAGAGGGAGAACCATGCTTCGGCAGCCAGCATTGGGCCAGCTCGACCGTAGTGATACCACGACCTCAGAGAAAACCGGCAATGAAGCAATGCTGGCGTTGTATTTCGCCGATCGAGTGAGGTTACCGGAGGCCTTAACCATTCCCTCTCCCCATCTTCCCCCCATCTACCCCCCAGCCCCACCGGTCTCCCCTCCCTTTCCCTACTCCTACCTTAAAGGCCGACAACGCACATGTGACTCTTGAGTTGCAGATGCCCATGGGCGGCGGTAGTCACTTACCATCAGGTAACCCGTCTACTCGTTTGCCCCCAAAAACCTAGTATTTATATTCTCTTTGAAAGGTTTTAACAGGTTTGATTAAAAAGAGTTTTTTAACAAACAAAGGATTTCATAAAGCAGAATTATCTTAGTTTAATTTATCATAATGTTCAGCGATGTGCATGAAGTTTAAAAGCAAACAAAGAGCGAAGCGATTTAAAGCGACTTGTTACATGCCAGCTTAAAATGATCTTGAAAATCAAACATTCATATTCTGACAACACGAAGCGTTCAAACGATTTTGAAATAAAGTACTCAGACAGACGCTTGGTGGGAATTGCATAGCATGAATTCAAAGGAATATATTTATTTTATTTCCAACACAGAGTTTTATCGAGCAGAACTTATTCGCAAAGTTGCATTGCAAATCGAAGCAATATTATAAAGAAACCCCGGCTTCGCACGGGTACAAATTATACACCTAAACCTTCCTCATGAATCACTCTGTTTATTAATGAAAACCGCATGAAAATCCGTTCAGTACTTTTTCAGTTTATCGCGAACAGACAGACAGACGCGGCGGGCGACAGACTTTGTTTTATAATATGTAGCGATAGGACTTGTTGAAAATGTGGGAACAACACGAGGTGTCCCTATATTTTCAAAAGTCAATGTAAATCTTGGATGGGAAATCGCTGAATAAATGTACAAAAAATACTATACAGATAATGCCAAAATAATGACCTGAAATTGTTCATGCAATACCTTCTGCACACCAGGGTCAGCAACCCATGAATATATACTGAGCATGTCTCTCAGCAGGATCCTGGGAAAATAAACTCTCTAGAAGCCCAAGAATTTAATAAGAAGTATATTGAAGGAATTAGAAATATTCAATAGTCACCTTCATAAGAAAAAAGCGGTAGGCAAAAATAGATGCAAGACTTATGGAAATTATTAGATTCCGCAGTCCCCTATGGCCATGGCGGGAGTCTAATTGCGATGTGTTTTACCGCGCATTAACGCGATACTTCTTCGGCAACACTTTGTCACTTCCTTTTACAGTTGTTGTGTGGTTAAAAGAGACAGACTGGTTCCAACTTGGTTCTTATATTTTAATAAAACTTGTGGTCTGCCCTGAACCCAATTCACAAGAAGTTCTTTATACCGGAGCAGGTCTCAGATCCGACTAAACCTTCTTCGTACGTTTTTCGACACCAGTATAGCGTGGTAAAGACTGCCGGTATAATAGTTGGGAACCAGGTAGGGCTCGGGAACCATGTGCTATCTTTGTATGACCCAGACACCGAACGCTCGTTACACAGAGTTGCATTGCGTGTCGCAGACAACACTATTTAAGCACCCACTGCACAGCTGTTTTCATTACACAATAATGTCTATAAGTAAAGTGACGTCACAGTACTCGTCAGCTTGTAACCTTGTTGTCCATCAGAATAATAAATCTGATAAACCGTATCGTTACAAGAGCACAATAAAAGTTTTATCAGGACGACTGCCCTTTAAGCACTATTAATCATCGTTTATGACTGGCAGATTTATATCGGAGAGGCCGATACGAATGATTACTTAGTACCGGTATTTTATTTGAAATTTACAGTCTGAGCATATCTTTTTTCGGCGATAGGGGCAATAGGATAGGGTAGGCAAATGCAGAGCAGATGGGTCACCTGATGGTAAGTGACTACCGCCACCCAGGACACCTGCACCTGGACAAATGGACCTAAAATATATATATATATATATTTTAAATTATATACTGTAAATTAAATATACATATAATTATTTATTTTACGGTATCATTTTGCATTAACGATAAGTAACAACGTATATATATCACAGAAGTCCAATACCCATTTGGAGTGCTTGTTTGACTAATAAAACTCATAATTTAATGTAAGTGCATTTAAAATCCTTTCAAAAAGCATGTCAATTTTGAAAAAAATCTAAGCAGCTCGACAAATAAATAATATAAAACACATTCACTTGTGATTTGAAGTATATGCCAGGTTTTTAATCTTCTTTAGTCTATGATGAATTTTACTATTATATCTTACTGAATGACTATAAACGCGAAAGTTTGTGAGGATGGATTGATGGATGGATGTTTGCTACTCTTTCAAGCAAAAACGGCTGAACGGATCGGAATGAAATGTGGCACAAAGATAGATAATCTGGAATAGTACATAGACTACTTTTCTCCCGGAAAAATGTACGGTTGTCGTGGGATAGATCCAAAATTTTCACGCGAACGAAATCGTTTTTTTTTTGGATGGATGGATTTGGATATTCGTTAGTCTTTCACGCAAAAACTACTGAACGGAATTGGATAACATTTGGCACATTGACAGTTTTTGACCCGGATTAACACACTGGCAAAGCCGCGGTCAATAGTGTACCATAAAATGTACCCTGGCTCCCTGATGTTGTTTTGACAACGGGAATTGACATGGCAGACTTACATCACACTATAATCACACTATAACTATAATCAAAAGAATTTTCCTAAGTTAAGCTTCGTATATGTTTGAATCGTGATCTAAACACTTCTCAGGTTGCTAACGGCTAAAAATATTCGTACCTAATGTAACCATTTTTACTCAACGTACCCTCCAAAGTGTGACCTACGGCGGGGATCCATAAATAGCAATGACAGTGACACCAAAATGCCTGTGTAAATCACACGGGAATCTAATTTTTACTCACTTTAATATGGAAGAGATTCAGCAGAATTTGCTAATAAATTTCTTGATGTGCAGAGAATAAATAGCTCATTTTAGTAGTAATAAATATTCTGAGACATATTATACAGCTTATTTAGACTCTAGCATAGCTTGTATCGTGGGAATTTAGGGAACGGATACACACAATTTACTTACAAACAATTTTTATATAAATTCACACATATGATATATAATATAACTAACTACGCATTGCTGTGACTAAGTAATTTGCAATAAAAAATTACTGTGACTGTCAATTGAGATAAAAACTATCCTATCTCTCAATTTGGATCAAATTGCACACAGCGTGCAAAATTTCATTAAAATCGGTTCATTAGTTTAGGAGTTCGTCGCGAACAAACAACATGACACGAAATTTTTACATATTATGAAATTTGCTTTTTTTGTCCTTAGGATAATTACTATTAAGAATATGTATATGAAAACTAATAGTTTCGTAAATTAATCCCTTTAAATGCGCTGACCTTCCTCCAATTTCAGCCATCATAATAAGTAAAATAAAATAGGAGAAGATACCCCGTTAATATGTTTCACCTAAAACTATAAGATACTTCCACGAGAAAAGTGAGTAGATGGGAGCGCAATTTTAATTTAGCTTAGCTTATTATCGTTTAAAAAAGCACCTCGCGAGAAATTGAAAGCTTAAAGGCCGCCTCCGCATAACGTAGACCATATTTTAATTAAATTTAGGTCGATTAAATTCAATAAATCTCTTTTATGGTAAGGAATAGCATTTCTGAAAAATTATATCCTTTAAAATGAATTTATAAGGCAAGAATTTACAACATAAAATAACATTTTTTTTATGGTATAGGGCAAGCGAGCAGACGGGTCACCTGATGGTAAATGACTACCGCCGCCCATGGGCACCTGCAACTCGAGAGTCACAAGTGCGTTGCCGCCCTTTAAGGTGGGAGTAGGAGAAGAGGGGATAGGGGGAGAGGGGAAGGACGGGAATAAGGAAGAGGGAAGGGTTAGCGCCTCCGGTAACCTCAACCACGCGGCGAAATGCAATGCAATCATTGCTTCACTGCCGGGTTACTGTAAGGCCGTGGTATCGAGCGGAATCGAGCCGGCCCATACGTCCCGAAGCATGGCTCTCCCACGTTAAAAATTTAAAAGTAAACTTATGTGCTAATTTATCTTTTCCTTATTTTTTAACTTTTTATTAAGATTGAAAAAACGAACTTCGGTATTATAAAAAGAAAGACAGATTATTTTGAATCTAGATTCAAGAAACACATTGTAAATACAAAGTTTATCACCAGTTCGAGCTCAAATAAATGTTCGGCTGACGAAAATCCTCGACGTGAATTTGCGAATTGTGCAGAAACAGTAAAATGTTGAATTCGGAGGCGAAGACAAATCCTGCTAAGCTGGATTTCGTAGTCGGTAAATTTCACAGTTATTTCAATGAAAACACTGGCACAATACAATTGAAGACTAACATACACTTTTAGACCGGAAACGGATGACTGAAGAAGGCATTAAAATAGCCAATATCTAGTCTTGGTGAGCGGAAAAGCATGCTATGTGCAAATAGTACCGGTGCCTACTACACTATATCGTTGCAAGTTTCACTTGAAACAAGTTCTGAGCTTTGTGTTCACTTTTATAAAAAAAAACTAGCAACGCTCCGCGGTTTTGACTGCGTAAGTCCCGATCCCGTGGGAATATCGGGATAAAAAGTAGCCTATGCGTTAATCCAGGTCTCCGGCTATCTACATACCAAGATTCATAGCAATCGGTTCAGTGGTTTTTGCGTGAAAGAGTAACAAACATCCATCTATCCATCCATCCATCCATCCATCCCTCTAAACTTTCACATTTCAGTGTTAATGATACAATTTTAATTCTCGTTTGGATTATTGATGGGATTTTTTAATTGTCTCAGAGATAAATATCACTTGGCTATTTTATAGCGGAAATGCTGAGAAAGTATAAGTAACGTTGAATCTTGATTTTTTGTCGGGATCTAGAGTCTAGAACGCAGCGAAAAGTAGCGGAGATTTATAAGATTATAAATACTTCCTGAAATAAATGCGCAATGTAAAATATTGATAAATAGATGTATCGCTAGTCATAGTATTGTTAACGAGACTTTCGAAAATTTACCGCGAAACATCTTTACAGTTGATCCAATTACAACCATTTATGGTCTAAACCCGCTTCAAAGGGATCACATGCGGCCAAAAACTCGAATATCTACAGACAATCTAAAGTAAATTCATCGTTTTGAGTGGGGTAAACATTGATTTTATTTTGAAGTTACGCAGCGAAACTTTGAAGGCAGGATAATTTAGTGGTTGACCGGGTACGGACCAGCGACCCTCGGACTTTCAGGTCTACAAATTTAATTGTAGTATATTTGAATACTTTTATGTTTCAACAAATGTAAAGGATATAAGTCTCATGTACGTAATGAATATCACACATCATCTACGCATAGCACGTTAGCGTGTATAAAAAATAATTAGATTATTTTTTAAATCTATACTAATATAATATAAAGCTGAAGAGCTTTTTTGTGTTTGTTTATTAAAAGCGCTAATCCCTGGAACTTCCAATTGAATTCGAAAAAATATTTTTGTACTAGCAACCGGCCTCGGCTTTGTACGGGTACAAATTATACACCTAAACCTTCCTCATGAATCACTCTGTCTATTAGTGAAAACCGCATGAAAATCCGTTTAATAGTTTTTCAGTTTATCGCGAACAGACAGACGCGGCGGGGGACTTTGTTTTATAATATGTAGTGTTATGATAGCCTAATTCATGAGAAATAATATAGGCTATCTAGCATTAGGTTACACATTTCAGCTAGCCTTAAATATTGATTTTTTTTAAGTAAGACGGAAGAAAAATCGCTCCTTAACTTTAACCGCGTGCGCTAGCTTAATGGTTAGTGACACATAATGGATTTATTCTTCTACAAAAATATTGGTCCTTAGTACATCTAAAAAGAACGTCAGGCAATTCAGAGGTATGTAATACCTATTTCGTGATGGCGTTAATTCCCGTGTAAATACATAATTATATTTAAAAAGAAGTCTACAATAACATATGCCTATTTCTGATAAATATACCACAATCAGGTACTTTGTGACAAAAAAATTCAAAAGTGATTTAAGAGCATTATTATTAGGCATGGCATATTAATCCTTACAAACGAAAGATACTTCATCATCAAGACATTTTTATGAAGATAAACTTTGCCCTTTGGAGCATGTTATTTGGACGCATAGCTTATACAGCCAAATACCATGGTTATAGAAAACTAAAATAATTCAACACTTGACTCGGTTCTATGAACATAGTGCAGTGGTGCGTAGGAACCGTGTGACGCATAACCCTTTTTCCATAGTGCGTTCCAAAGGTGTATGTCGGAATCGACCTTACAAAACCACTCGGCGTTAAATCACAAGCGAGTCTTGCAATGAATTCTGATATACCCTAGGAAGAAAATCCCCGAGAACCCCGGCCTTAGCCGACCTTAGCCACTTCTTAAAAAAGTAAGCAGTAACACCATGGCGTGCGGAGGCGCAGAGATCTATGCACCCGCACCATCGTCTGAGGCCTGCTTCTGCTAGGGTAACGGACAGGTGTCGCATAACCCTGGCCGCCTGATGAGAAACGAGCATTACCAAGAAGAGACGAACTGTGTGTCTATGGTAGGAAAATGTTGCTAAAATATTGTAATATACTGAAGTATTATAAATCACCAATTAATGATTTCTTTTAAATTATACGCGGGAAACCGCAGGGCAAAGCTAGTTCAAAAATATATATTATACATAAAACTATTATATACAAGTATTTGCACCGAGCGGGAATGGAATTCGTAATCCTACACGTTATATTATTAGGTTATATCGTCATATTTGTCTCTTCTGTTGGCAATGCTCGAAGCCACCGGTAACCAATTGCCTTCAAGCAGACCATGTGTTTGTTTCTACTATTAGGACTGCAACGAACACTTTATACACAAGAATGGCTGCATATAGCTAGAATTACCATAATATTGTAAGCACAACACAACACGCGCGACACGTAAAGCATTTCTCCGTACCAATGAAAATTCATGTACGTAAAGTAAATCTACCATCCTTATACATCTTTTCCTGCCATTTTCATGCATGTCCTCACATGAAATACGAGCAAATAAATTTTCATTTTTGAAAAGGTTCAATATGAGACACCGTTGTTATATACAATACTTTTACTCTGATAGGATATGATTTAGTTTTTATCTGAGTAGGTATTTTATAAATCATCATCATCATAAGTGCCTTTTCCCAACTGAGTTGGGGTCGGCTTTCAGTCTAACTACGATACGACTGAACTTCGATATTTTACGTGAAGCGACTGCCATCAGACCTCCACAACCCAAGTATTATGTGATATCGAAGTTCTGTAGTTAGACCAGGTTGTCGGACTATTTAAGGCTCCAACTACCCGTAACAAATGCCACAGATGTTTATATGGCACCCGGTACCGCCGGTTTAACGTGCTCTCCGAGGCACGGAGGGGTCTCAATGTGTTAAGAATGGTCACCCATCCTAGACTGACCTGGTTAGTATTACTTAACTTTGTAATTTGCTAACCTACTCGGTTACCGCTTATCCACGAGCCCCTCCCTATTTTTCTATTTATAATCTTAAATTTAAATAAATCAATTTATCAATTATAAACGTATAAATAAGTCTTTAGAAAAGGCCTTGGACCGTGTGGCAAACCTTAGATGGCCGAGGTAATAACGGTGATGATGAACTCATACACTCGAAACAGACATGTATAACTATGTATGCAAAAAAATATTACTAGCTAGAAGACATGGACGTTTTACTCTCCCCCTCTCCTCTCTACCCACTCTTCCCCCCTCCCCCTCTTCTCCTACTCCAACCTTATAGGGCGGCAACGCACTTGTTACTCTCGAGTTACAGGTGCCCATGGGCGGCGGTAGTCATTTACCATCAGCTGACCCATCTGCTCGTTTGCCCCTACACCATAAAAAAAAAAGATTGAGTGATTGCTTGAGCATGTTTTTTCACAACAGAGTAATAATTTTTTTAATTACCTCCAGCGTAGGTAACCGTCAAATTAAACTAATGGCCCTATTCCATCTAATGTCAAACATTCCCAGGAGCATAAATGCCTATAGCACAGTTGACTAAATTCATGAATAATATCATTTGGTTCCAAACCAGTCAAGCGTTCAAGCGGATGTCGATACAGCCGCAATAGAGGTGTTTGGATAGTAAACTAATTTTGTGAATTGGCCGTCATATATCTGTATTCTCATAGTTTTCGTGTAAATAGTAGGAATTAGGTCAAAATGACATTTTAGATTCTTAATGCAAATAAGTTGTAGGGCACAGTAGAATACTACTCGAATTAATACCAATTACAGATGCAGATTAGAATCGAGTCGAGATTTTGACGAATGAGATCAGACAGACGAATCACTTCTGACTGGGTCCAAAATCACTATTAGATCAGTGCTGGATATCCCCTGGTAAGCAAATACGTCAGAGCTACAGAGGAAACGAAAGTGAAGAGAAAACAAGTCTAATCTTAGTGGTGCTATCGACAGAAGGTATGCGGATACTAATTATGGCAATATGAGACAAAAGAAGACACGTTCCCAAGACTTTCTAAAGGGTGGGTAACAGTGGCGTAATAATAGGGTGGCAGAGCGGGCAAACCACGTGCCCATGGCCCTGGAGGGCCCCCGGCCCCAACCCCAAGGCCCTAAGCACACGAGCACCAAGAGTGAACTTGAAGAAAAATCGGTTTCATTTTAAATTCTTGCAGATGTGTGTAGTATTTCGCAAATTATATACCTATTATATCTGTGTAACCCATTCAATTGCGCTACAAAAGACCAGAAATGGTCGAGGTGGCACTAGGCACTTAAAACAATAATAATAACCCATTCAATTAATTGCATTCGAGCAAAATTGTCCAACGAACATAATTTGATTTATTTATTCTTTTGTAAAATGTACGTGGTATCTATGTTTTTTGTGTAATATTTTGTACTATTCGTCCAATAGTTTTGCTGTTTCACAGTAACAGTAATAATTATTACTTGAGACACCTCACATACGGCAGTCTTAACTCAAACTATTCAGATCCTGGACTATAGTAACCAGACTGATGATAAACATACTTTATATATAACTAAATATATACATATTATACATAAATTAAAGTTGTGAAATATTTCTCAAGTAAGTGAATAAGGTATTTTTATTAGTGAGAAAGGTTGTTTCAAATCCCATTTCCCATCTAAGTTCCTCACTATAAATAGTTTCTCAACCTTTGCGTTTAACCAACATTCTGACTGCTTATGGCACAGTTTTGTTCTGAAAGACTAACTTTCACAATAAAAATACTACTACCATGTTTTTACCTGTACAAGACTATCTTCGATTCATTGTTTTTGTGTTCGAATAGAACTTTCTAGTAACATATTCAGCTTTGTGATGAGACAAGATTTGTGTTAAGTGTTGTAATTTTTTTAATACGCCATTTTGATTGTCCTATTGGTTTAGATTTTTAACAAAAATATCATCTTCGTATCACACTTCTATGAGCTTCTTACCTACAAAACCGAAATCGTTTCTAAAGCGACATTCATGTTTCTCAAACTTAGTGATTTGAAACTTTCGTAAGGTTTTCTTATACTAATATTATAAAGGCGAAAGATTGTGAGGATGAATAATTCCGATTTCATAATACTGATTTATATTTGTAAATTTCAGTCACAGGTATATTTATACTTGGCATTAAATTCAATCTCATGTCCGCCACATTTTTTGACTTGACCTTTACCATAATTAAAATGACTCTATAGAACTCATTTGTTCCGATTACATACATTTATTTCAATAACAACGTCTTTTCATAATCAAATCAAATGTTGCTACATTATAAATCTTTTGCGTACACTATGCAGTACAACGGCACTCACAGATTAAAATACGAGCGTTCAAAAAGTTGTTAGATACCTTAACAAGTACAAATAATTTTTATAATACTTATCTGTGATAGTGAAGCTTATCTACTGGAAATGAAATAAAATCTCTAAAACAGTACCGTTAATATCAAGGAAAATCATACAAGTTTTTACTCTCTACTCCGTTTCAAATTAAATAAAAAAACTGTATCTTATTAATATTATAAAGGCGAAAGTGTAAAAACTGTTGAAAAGATCTAGATGCAATTTGGCACTGAAATAGACTATGGTCTCCACTAGCACATAGGCTACTTTTTATCCGGAAAAATGTACAGTTCCTGTGGGAATTCACCAAAATTTCCATACAAACGAGGTTGCGGGCAACAGCTAGTATATTGTAAATGCGAAAGTGAGTTTGTTTGTTACGCTTTCACGTAAAATTTTGCATACATATTGTCAGAAAAGATCATCCCGAAAAAACTTCTGTTCCCTAGGGACACCTGAATTGTTTGACAAAATCTACATTCACACAAATAAAGCCGCTGGCAAAAGTTACTACGTCCATAAACAAAAAAAGGTGTGTCAGTTCCGACGCACGACTGGAGTTTACAATTTACTGGAGGTTCTCTCTCTCTCTCTCTCTCTCATTTCTGGACGCTGTACAGTATATATTCTATATATATACAAATATATATAACATAAAGATATATCATACACATATCTACGTACATGTGTCGAGGATAAGGACTAAACTCCAATAAAGCACAAAAAGCACAACAAAGCGTTAAAGCGTTAGGCTGTCCTCCGATTACTAAATTTCACTCTTCATATTTTTTTCGCTTTATATGAAAATCGATTCTTAAGGAGTATTTCTGCAAAAAAATACGATTAATAAACATTTTTCTCTATTTTTTGGCGATAAAGGGGCGATCCCTTTATCGCCAAAAATCAAACAAAATTTAATAATATACCAGATAAATACCAGAACATAATAAAATACCAGAAATGGGAACAAAGATTTGTCTGGTCATGTCATGCCTTAAAAGATTATATAAGATAAAAACTACGGGTTAAAAAATACTAGACTGTGGCAACAATTTATAAAATATAGGAAAAACTAAAGACTTATTTCTATTCTAGTGCTATCGAGCAAATTAATATTTAAGTACTTGAACGATCAAGTTTTAAAATTAATTGCCTGGTGAAAGTAGGACAGCATGACGAGCAAGTGGTACAATTTGCAGACATATGGCGACTAATTTAATAATTATTTTACCAAAGTGGTAACCAGTTAATGGTTTGAATCACTTCAAAAAGTATTATGTCGGAGAACAATAATAACGATAAGTGCTTGCTTGCTCAAGCTCTCTATGATTTTACAGACGTGCCCTTTAGGAAGTAAAGGAACAGTATACAGAACTTTTGTATACTTCTGTGTGATCGTAGTCATAGGCTCTGGTTGAGAAGAAGTATATTAATACCACAATGAACAAAAATATTGTTTAGTCATACTTATAAAGGCTTCGGCACGTATGGGCCGGCTCAACCGGTGTGATACCACGGCCTCACAGAAAACAAGCAGTGAAGCAATTGCTTTTCGCCGAGTGAGTGAGGTTACCCCTCTTCCACTCTTCCCCTACTTCCACCTTAAAGGCCGGCAACGCACTTGTGACTCTTGAGTTGCCGGTGCCCATGGGCGGCGGTAGCCATTTACCATCAGGTGACACGTCTGCTCGTTACCCCCCTATATCAAAAAAAAACTATTTAAGTAATTATTTAAGTATATTTTTGGGGATAAAAAGGAACGTGAATTTTTTTGCAACCCATGAACTAACCCTATACAAAAATTATCTTGATTTCTTGTGATGTTATGCAGTACGTACGAATGAAAAATCAAGAAACACGCTGACTTGAGAGTGATCAATTTTTATTAGTGCTAAAACGAATGTATGTGTTTTATTAACTGTTGCCCGCGACTTTTTTCACGTGGACATTTTGTTGAAATCTTTTCCACGGGCACCTATGTACTATTCCAGACTATAATCTATCTCTGTGCAAAATTTCATCAAGATCCGTTCAGACGTTTCTGCGTGAAGCGTTAACGAACATTCATCCATCAATCCTCACAAACTTACGCCCTTATAATATAAGTTAGATTTTCATTAAGCATATTCCTTAGCCTTTGTTGGTTAATATCAGCACAAATGACAGAGAAAGTTTAAGATAAGATCAAGAAGTAGAATTAAATATTAACAGTTGCACAAACCTTGAAAATGTGCCACTTGTTCTAGAGACTGGCCTAAAGATATTGTGGCTAAAACACAATCAAATTACAAGGAATATATTTTTTGTCGAACGTAATAATTTGCAGGCCATTTTTTCGCTTACCTGGCAAGTTAACACTTAAACACGTACACAATCACTCTAACAATGAACCATGTATATATACGGGAATTAACGCGATGACGAAATAGGTATTACATACCTCTGAATTGCCTGACGTTTCAACCAAGTTGCACTCTCCGTGGTCACAGGCCGACTAATGTACATATCTCACACCTAGATCTAAAAAGGTATTAACTCAAAAAAATAGTTTTTTTTTCAGAAAAGTCTAAAAATGAATTACTGTGTCCTTGCACTGCAGAAGTTTTCTGTATAGATTTAAGATTTTTATATGCAGCTAGAGGAAGATATTATTGTCCGTGGGAGAGCCATAGAGAGCCTGCTCGACCGGAGTGATTCCACGGCCTCACAGAAAACCGGGGTTTTTCACTCGGCGAAAAGCAATGCAAGTCAATACTTGCATTGCTTTTCGCCGAGTGAATGAGGTTACTGGAGGACCTAACCCTTCTCTCTGCCCCCTCTCCCCTATTCCCGCCCTTCCTCTCTCTCCCCCCTATTCGGTGGCAATGGACGCCCATGGGCGGCGGTAGTCATTTACCATCAGTTGACCCGTCTACTCGTTTGCCCCTATACCATAAAAAAAAGAAAATTGTAGGATCTTGTTTTAATCATGTTTTCGGGTTAGAAATTTGAGTTTTGTAGTTATATCTCTATTGCGTAACAAAAAATTATCACGTTGAAAGTCGTCGTAGGGGTGATATTTTTAAATCTATTTTATTGGTCGGTAGGTAGTGAGATAAGGAATTCGAGGGTGTGCACAACACAAAAATTTAAATTTTGAGTTAGCTCATATTAAATCTAGGAGTGCGATATGTAATAATTTTAATATTTAAGTAGTTAATTCAAAGTAAGTTAATTCCCGTATATACATTAATTATATTATGGAACGCGAAAATTTAAAAGAAAATTCCATTAACAGCCATCGTATGGCAGAACCTAGGTGTCGAATCGAGGACCTCACAGTCGAAGACAAAGATAAAAATATGTTTATGCCATGGACTATTTTTCAGTCACTAAAATAATCACGGCACTTAAATCTTTTATGGTTGACGTTCTCCTTACATTTGTTGAATCAAAATAGATTTACGTCGATCTCTAAGTCTCGGTGTAAACAATACCATTCGCTTCAACTCATCTAGGACGACGACCTTCGACCTCGACATACGGGAAAATGGTGATTCGCAGATTTGCTAACCACAGCCAACCCTTACAAATGATGAGAGAAATAAATACAATACAATAATGAATGTTGAAAAATGTATACCTTAACAAAAGCTTATTGTAACTACATATTATAAAACAAAGTCCCCCGCCACGTCTGTCTGTCTGTCTGTTTGCGATAAACTCAAAAACTACTGAATGGATTTTCATGCGGTTTTCACTAATAGATAGAGCGATTCATGAGAAAGGTTTAGGTGTATAATTTGTACCCGTGCGAAGCTGGCGGCGGATTGCTAGTAAATAATAAAATGATATCTGAACACACAATTTGCCTTAGCCTATTAATAGGCTACAAAAATCAAGATTAAAAAGGCGGGTTGCTAGTTTATAACAAAATTCAAGGCAACCAAAAAAAATCTATGAACGGGTCATCGCTAAGGTCAACCAATTTACACAAAACCTCAACTAATTATAGTTGAGGTTTTGTGTAAATTGGTTGAAATATGATGATGATTGTTGAAGATGTCTCTGCTACCCGTGCGAAGCCGGGGCGGGTTGCTAGTATGAAATAAATTAAGTTAAATGCAGATAAAAGTTTTAAGTGGGATAAACAAAAACTCTAAGTGTAAAGAAAATCTAAGAAAAATCAATGTACACAGTGACAAGTTAAAAAAGGGAGCATTTATAAAGTCGGCCAGAAAACTGTGCAACCTTAGGACTGTTTTACCCGATTGCCAAAAAAGGAGAGTTACAACTTTATAGTAATAGTAATATTAATTTAATTAATTAATTAAATATTAAAATTATATAGTAATAGTGTCCTTTCGCTATTCTAAATATACAATTCCATACATCGTCATCAAATATTTTTTAATTTTTTTAACCGAATTAAACGTTGTGCTTAGTCAATAGACGAAAAGATTTTATTACGCTATAAAAGCTCTAAGTGGCACACTAAAACTAGGCCAATTGGTGTGGTTAATCTTGATCGATATGAAGTT
Organism: Euplagia quadripunctaria; assembly: GCA_963859945.1. Lineage (NCBI taxonomy): Eukaryota > Metazoa > Arthropoda > Insecta > Lepidoptera > Erebidae > Euplagia > Euplagia quadripunctaria. Next base: position 19,204,931 of record OY982568.1, on the reverse strand, counting down.
CGACTATTTATCATTATTGTCTTTTTTGGCAATAAAAGTTAATGTTTAACCGACTTCAAAATGGATTTCGATGGTAGAATTTTATGTGTGGGTTTGTGACGAGACATCTTCGCCCTTAGTGAACCGATTTTAATAATTATTTTCTTAATTGAATTGGTTATGTTCAAGGTTGGTCCCATTTAAATTTAAATAAAATATTCTGCCTCTAAGTTTGGAAAATGTAATCAAACTCGGTAATAGATTTTTTCAAAGTTAATTATAATTTTAAATTGGCCTTACATTGGTGCTTTTAGTTTGTTGATTGTTGATAGAAACATCAAGATATAGGTTTAGTATGTAATTTAGTGTTGGTGGATAAGCCTAAGGCATCTCTTTGAGCTCTTCGATCCGAGTCTTGTGAGCAAATACAATTACTTCGATGTTCAACATGAAAGAAGTTATCATTTTAAGGCTCGCTATGTATAGCTGATAAATACAATTATTTGTAGTCAGACTCAAACAAATAAATTAAAAAATATCGGAAAATACTTTATCTCGGGTATATACGTGTTATCAATTTTCATTTACATATGAACATATTTCCATGTTAGTTTTTAAACGGATTAATTATTATCAAGCTCATATTGTCAGCTTCAAAATTTAAGTTTCTGTATTATGAATTAAAATTTTCGTGTTTTGTTTGAATTGTCTACAGTTTTTATTTAAATTTAATTTAAATAATCAATTGTAAAATGTATTTTATGACTTTCTATTTAATTATCATCTATACTGTTCCCGACCTATAACGTCTTAAGCAGATAATGCAGAATCAAAAAGTAACAAATCCTAAATTATAATATATATTTTTATTGTTCATCTGCCAAATTATACTACAAATAACACCACATGTTTGCTATTATTGGGATGCCAAAAGATCTTACGATCGATATCCGCACATATATTACACATTTTAGTTTAGTTTCAAATAATTTAGCTTCTACTTCACTGTTCTACACATTATTGCGAGAGTTATAGGCTCAAAGATAACCGATATAACCGGTTTGAAATGATATATTAGGTCAATTCTCGGGTTTAGCACCGCGAACGTATCGAGCTAGGGGCGATACACAGTCGCGATTTGAAATAATTAATCGTGGATCGAAAACAATAATGCTATTAGATTGTGATTGTTTCAAATTAATTGTTTGTTGTGGTTCGATTTACTATGCAAATTCAACATTGTGTGTTGAAGTTTAAAGTTCACTAATTGTGTTGATTGTTTAATAATTTTTAAAACTTAGACTTTTATTTGTAAAGATAGCAATGGTGCATTTATAGGCAATAATAAAGTTTATCTATGATCAGAGAATTAGCGGGAATGTTATAATTTTTTTCGAATTCAGGCACGTTTTCTGATATATCTTTTACTATACAGCTAATAATTTACTATAATACTGAGCTCTCTACACTATAAATGATGATTTAGTAGTTTTTATGGTTAGTCCAATTTCGTTTTTATATCATTCCTGGCTTTTGACCGAGGCTTCGCTTGGTACATGAGATTAGTGAGTTCAAAGGCAGAAATTCTTCTTTTATCACTACATATTATAAGACACAGACCCCCGCCGCGTTTGTCTGTATGTCTGTCTGTCTGTTCGCGATAAACTGAAAAACTACTGAACGGATTTTCATGCGGTTTTCACTAATAGACAGAATGATTCATGAGGAAGGTTTAGGTGTATAATTTGTACCCGTGCGAAACCGGGGCGGATTGTTAGTAAATAATAAAACGATATCTGAACACACAATTTGCCTTAGCCTATTAATAGGCTATAAAAATCAAGATTAAAATTATTAGGGAAGGAAGCCGTGCCCAGCAATATCAATACAAATAATTAAAATTGAAGTGAATGTCAAAATAATAGTTTTAAGTTTTAAAAAACAGCTTTTTTTTGCCTGTCTGTCTGTCTGTTTGTTCGGGCTAATCTCCGGAACGGGTGGACTGATTTTCCGGGACTTTCACTGGCAGATAATTAGTGTTATAAGAAGTAACTTTGGCTACTTTTATTTTGGAAAAATAATTATGGTTCCGCGCAAAACATTTAAATATGTACACGCGAGCGAAACCGCGTGGGAACTACTAGTCTTCAAGATTTTAACACGTGAATAAAAAAAATCTTTATAAGTAAACGCGCACGGAGGAATATGAAATTATCTATACTTAAAGTTTATATGAAATCTACCAAGTTTGCTTTTAAACAATGTGTGTTGTAAATACATATATATATGTTGATCGGTTATGGTACGGAAAGTCTATTCAACATTCTATTAATACTGAAATTGAATAGCTCGGTTTATGAAACAAATAGGTCAATTAAATAAAACAACACATGTCATTCAAAATTACTTAAGGTTTAAATTTCACCATTAGACGATCCCTATTGACTTTTTTTTTTTAAACTTGAAACAAATGAAAACTTAAATATTACATTCAGAAACAAAATGTATCTAATGTGTACGTGTCTGCCGCCTTCGTATGACGTCAAAGTAGCATGAATGAAACTCAATAATAACAATGAATCGCAGAGGACGATAACCTTAGATCTGACTGCGGTTTTTGTGTTATGTATCTCACCACATTCTAGGCGATTACAGGCTTCATACTGCTAGCTATATCATTACAAACAGGGTGACTTTATATTCATGTGATGCTCTCAGACAAAATGTAAACTTACTCGTATACGTTAATGACTTAGAATTCAAGAAGACGTATACAATTTTCAGATATAACTAACCTTCGCCAATGAACACTGCGAGCGTCATGGGTTTAATCCGTAATGGTACTCAGTTTCACAGGGTGAATGCCTTATAGGAGTTGCACTTTAAAATAGAAAAATGGAATAAATAACATTTTTAACCGACTTCAAAAAGGTTCCATGTTCGGCTGTATGTATTTTTTAATGAATGGCGGTGCCAAGCTCGACACGGAATAAGTAATACTTAAGGGATATAAACAGCTTAATTAAGAACGGAATATTATTCTGATAAAATATCAGAATATTTTGGTAATGACATAGTAGCCGCCATGGTGGCCCTAGCCTATCTAACAAGTGACTATTTAGCTTGGCACCGACTTCAAAAAGACCAGTAGGTACCTGGTGACTATAATGTTACCTATTGTTTTAAAAGTGTCACAGGTATTCTTTTCAATTAAGTTTGAAATCTATTATTTGTCACTTTTCAGTGCCCTTTTTAGTGGTTTTGAAGCCGGTTTAACTTTTTCTAAAGTATTTAGAGTAAATATGTAACTATTAGAAATATTACTACAAAGAGTGTCCCCAAAACCAGCTTTATAACAGTTATTTTTTATGCGCATAAATTGATTAGAGTAATTCAAATAAACATACAGAAACTCAAGCCTTACTCTTATAGTTTTCGTCCTTAAATACCTCACAAAGCTAAAGGCTCACAGGTTAAGGATGATGTCATTTCCAGTAATTTAAGTTAAATTTCTCCTTCTATAAAGTCGTCACAGTACTCACCTGAGAGCCGTCCTAAATGTATTAAACCTTCCCTGTACAAGTGCATATGAAAGTCCAAAAAACACGACACGAAATTTTACGACATTCTTTTTAGAAACAGCATAAAATTATGTGTATGACACACCACGTTCCCCTACGTCACTCTGCTGTATAATCTATGTCAGCAGGTCAGCTGCAAAATAGTAAGTAAGAACGTACGACATTTTATATTTTTTTGAGAAAAAATAGAGAAATGTCCATGTTGAGGATTACATCACGATGTAAACGATTACGTTTATATATTTGCGTCGGTAATCATACGATATTATTTTCCCCGAAGTCTGAGAACCGAATTATTAGATTTTGTTCCTAACCTTTTGTTTTGAATGACGCTGATAACTACTAATCCTGCATCACAGATCCATATAAACTGTAACGCGTGAAACACCATACAGTACAGATAGTATAAAAACATAATTTTAAATTTACTTTCATATTCATGTGATAGCTGTAATCAAAAGTTACAGAGATTTGGAATTTCTACAGAGGTTTACCGAACAAAAGATGAAATGTAAAAAGTTTCATAAGACGCTACAACTTATCCACAAACTTTATCCTCCAATACGTGCCAGCCATTAAATTTGTTTCTTTACTTCTTACCCTATTTCTTTCGTTTCGATCTGGGTCCCAGGACAATTGGAAACTGAGGGCGACAGCCGACCGCCTTTCGGCTCCAATTTTATCGAGACCCGCGTAAATCTTCAGTCACGTTTTTTAACTTCGTGGAATTAGAGAAATTCTATAGGTGGAAGATTGTTTTAAAAAGGTATAATTTATTCATTCGTGTTCAATATAAAATAATTTACAAAGTTAACTTTCTATTTAACACGTTTTATTAGCTTCTTTTATAACTAACCAGGGAAACTTCTGGTACTTCTGATTGTCGTATCGTTATAAAACTTTGTACGTACGAGTATAAGTAGTTCGGATGACAACACTATATTTTGGCATCTTGGAACTGATCGTATAATAGAGCCAGGAGGTGGATAGTAATAATGGAGCCAGGAGGATAGTGGAAAAAGTAAAAATACTATTCATTGCTTTGATATGACTATTTTCTAAATTTTAGTATCAATTACAATAAGATAGATAGATTCTCTTTATTGTACATCACAAATATAAGTTCTAGGAGTAACAATAGCTGGCAGTGAACGAACTCTTGATTAATCATAAAATTAAGATCTTTAGAAGATCTTATTAGAAATTAATAATATAGTTGATGGTGGGGAATACCGCTTACCGGACCAAAACTTTTAGGTCCAATAAGCAGCACTATTTACCTAAAGTTTTAGGTAAATAGTGCTACTATTTTTAGCTGTTGGGGTCTACAGCGGGACTACTACTACGGGACTAAAAAGGGATAAGGTTGGCAAAATATAAGTGACACCAGTAGAGTTGCAGGGGAAAAAAAGTGTTTTGAAAAGCGATTACCGCTTACATCAGATTTAGTTCCTGATTAAGATTTATGGCAGCAGCTTTATCTGACGTTAGAGACTATGTAATAACTCCATACATATTCTAACAATATTTTCTTCATTAACTAAAACTGGATCAGCCTGTAAAATAACCATGAGCTAACATCATATTACTACCAGCCCATATACAAACATATCTGACGTACTACATTCTAGATCTACAGCTCAAATGATACGCCTCAATCTCAACATTGTTGCATAAATGGTTACGACGACCGATGTACAACATGGTTTTTGGTTGTAAGTTCGCAATATGTTAGTTGTTGTTGTTTTGACTGTGGCTGCCAAGGAAATCTTAAAACTTATGTGAGCCCCGATGAAAACTTCAAAGTGAAGATAAAACAATTTTGCAGCGTTTTTTAAGGTAGCAATATTGCTCGAAATTATTATTGAAAATAAACCGAAAGGTTTGGTTTTGACTACAGGTTTATTTTATTTTTTTCTTATACTCAAAAGTGCAAGCAAAGGTGTAGTACACTCTCACGTTTTAGCAGCTATAATTTTGGTCCCAGTATAATAAGGCTACTTAATGTTTGCCGCATTTTGTCGTCTACTGACTCGTTTGCCCAGGCTCTGTGTTTATAAGAATTCCTTAACAGAAAAGTAAAATAATAATTTCCATGTCCCGCAATCGAACTAGAACTTCATGATTACAAGCAATGACTTATTTTTACAAACTTATGTCATAAGACTGACGAGGCATTCAACCTTATTTCTACAATTTAAAAAAATATATATTTCATAACAATAAAATTAATAGTACTTTAGTAAAAGTAAGTGTTTGCAAAACGATAAAAAAGATCTTTTTTTTTTAGTTTTCTACAAGTTGATAGAGAGTCCAGTTCTATTGTCAGTCCCAAAGAAGAGGAACAAAAGTGAGAGGAAGCTCGTAAGAGACTAATGAAAGCGACGCTACTTTTCAAATAAATAATCAAATTGTTACTTTTTAGACAAGACATATAATAATAATAATAATATACACCAATATTGTACACCAGAATAAGTAATCGAAGAGTATAATAAATAACAATGGTGGTTTATACAGTTGACGGTTTACATAAAAAAATATTTTAATAATTATTTGAACTAATGTGCAAGCGAAATCAAATCGAATGAGAGGGAAAAAGATCCAAGAGTAGTTGCGGTTAAGTTATGCTATCTCAATAACTCTAACTCTATTTTTTTTTTGGGCACTCATTCTTGTGAAAATTTATTAACTTTTAAGAAAAATGTTTTTTTTTAATTCACTAATAAAGGACGCGGTAATTATATAACGCTAATAAATATCTAATAAACCTCATTCGTGACTTTAAAAATGAAACAGAAGTCGTAAATCGAACTTTTATACAGCTATCATTGTCGTTTTGGCTATTTGCCAACACTGTTTACTAAACGTGACACAGATAAAACTCTGCTTTGTAACATCAGGCGTAGGCGATATCGTATAATTTCGATAAATATGATTTATAGATGGGAAATTGGTGCATCATATGCTGAACTTCAGATCTCTATTATACGCATGTCGGAGATAAATAATGTTATAAAGTATATTAGTATTATTAATATATCTATGAAGGTAGGTAGTAGGTAAAGCGGGTGGTTGTTTGACATTGTAAAAAGTGAATAATATACTGATATTTATTAGTTTAATTATAAGTTTTTGTAAAGATAAAATACCGATCGTAAATAAGTTTTAACAATACACATATTATGTATATTTTTTGGTACCCGGTTTATGAAAGGCTTATCAAAGTCGAATTAGTTGAACAATAACTAACTGATTCGTCAAGTTAACAGTGGTGTCAAATCACTTCGAGTTTCTGAAACGCTGATAAAAATGATTTGTGATTTCATTGAACATTCGAATGGCATTTGACATAAGATATCGACTAACCCGATTTGGTTATCGAACCAGTGCTTATGTCAAATGTCAAATTTTGCTGCAAAAAATACCATTTCACAAAAGCACTAATACGATAACCAAATCAAAGTGCCTAATCATACTTTCCCCAACTCAAAATATACTTGAAAAGACATTTGACACAGTAATTAGTAAATTTTTGCGTTGGTCAGCCTTTCAGAAACCGTGCGTATATTTACTATAGGTGGCGTTTAGGTAGCATTATGGAATTGCGAATAACTTATTTTAACATTAGAGACAGGTGGTTTCCAATAGAAAATTGCGAAGATTTCGAGACGCATATAGGTGGCGTTTAGGTAGCATTATGGAATTGCGAATAACTTATTTTAACATTAGAGACAGGTGGTTTCTAAAAAAAATTGCGAAGATTTCGAGACGCATATAGGTGGCGTTTAGGTAGCATTATGGAATTGCGAATAACTTATTTTAACATTAGAGACAGGTGGTTTCTAATAGAAAATTGCGAAGATTTCGAGACGCAGTAATTCGATGATATTAAGATTCTGGAAATCATGGTTTATACTTATCGTACGCTCGTAAAGTTGTCCCATCAGCATGATTGTCTATTACGGGAGTTTACATAAAAACCTGTTTTTGTTCTCTGACATGGTCATGAACTCTTAATTCCTTGCACTACCAGTGCACAACATATCAAACCTTTTTTTATATTTTTATAGTTTTAGCAAAGACTATTCTTATTACTCTACGATTAATAATTTTAATATATATATATATATAAGCCAGTTGGAACAGCGCTCAAACACCAAACTGGACCTCAACTAGTCCAATTTCGGAAATAGGATCCCATTAACATAATATTATAACATAATAAAGTCTAAGCTATACTTTACCTAGCAATTAATCAGTGTCGGTACTTTTTTACCCGACTACGGCAAAGCCAAAAGGAAGGGTAATGATTTTAGCAGTCTATGTATGTATGTAAGTATGTTTTTATTTACGGATGTTCGTAGCGCCTTAACTACTGAACCGATTTTTTTTTGTGTAATGAATAGGCGTTTGTCTTCCAACTCACCTGATGGAAAGGGTTGATAAAGACGAAGATGGTACACGCCTATCCAAGAGAAACCTATTCACTCTACTCTTAACGTTCCAAAATTATAATTGTCTGAAAAAATAGACGCGAGCAGTTGATTTCAGGGCTAGGCCACTCGAAATAAAAAGGAACTGTCAAAACGTTTCGTTCGACTTTTTGGTATTTCGACAAAGAAAGGGTGGAACCTCTACCTGCGTCTAGTTTTCCGATAAAGGAATGGAGAGGGTCCAATTAGTTCGAAGAGAGCCTTCGCACACTCACCAAAGTGAACCATATAGAAAACCGATAAGCAGACGACTTTACGACGATGCTCTAGAGTATTATTTATATTATAATAATATAATAATAATAACTTCACACATCTCACACGGCCGTCTGATTCCAAACTAGGCAGAGCCTGTACTATGGTTAACAGACTGCTGATAAACATACTTACATATTTCTAAATACATACATATTATAGATAAATTACACCCAGACACAGAACAAATTATCGTGCTCATCACACAATTATTTGTCCTAGGTGGGAATCGAATCCACGACCTCTGGCTTAGCAGTCAGGGTCACTAACCACTAGACCAACAGGCCAGTCAGTAGTTGATGAATGAGGTATTGATAGATTCGTAATAATGGTCCGGGTGACATAGGTTTTATAAATTTTAACTAAATTTAAAATGGTGGACTTTACATGTAAATAACCTCGAAAAAAAAATTGAGATAATCATGACATATTTGGTATCAAAAATAAGGTCTTGATGAGCACATTACACAGTATGTATAAATATCATATTTTCTAAGTAAATAAATATGTTTAAATTGTTAACAAACAGGCAAAAGTAAGACTACGCTGTGTACAATGAATACCGGACGGAAAAGTAAACACTATACAATTATGTTTAAAAAACTATAACCCAACTACGAAAAAATGAGAGTGATCTAAAAAGTACGAAACAAGAAGATGAAACATACTAAAGGTGCAGTCGTGGTCGCATGCCGCTATAATTTTGTAGGTATTCGTAGCACCCACATGGTATACAGTCATGCAACCACGGATATACATTGACCATATATTTATGTCTTGATTTCTGTCTGATATATTTTCGTCGTAAGTATATCGGGTTTTGGTTTTTTAAACTTGGTTCTTTTATTACATGTAGGTTCATAAAGAAGAAGGATAAGTTACTGGGAAGCATAGCCCAGAACCATTCTGCGGCATCAGCATACAACAAGCGTATTCAATCATAAACACCCAATATACAATATACCACGCCATCGCCCAATACCACGACTGGTCTAAGACACTCGAAAGCCTTAATAAAGGGCTATAATAATAAATTATCAAAAGAACTTCTTGAGCTCAAAAGAGACAAAACCTGCGCAGCAACAAGAGTCTGCAAACTGAACAAACATATGTTCAACCTAAAGTTGAGCGGGAACACAATATGCTGGAACAGATTATGTCAAGAGGTAGAAGAAACTGCATTGCATATTCTATGCTCTTGTGGCCCACTAATGCGGCACCGAAGTATTAACCTAGGGTTGCACATCATGCAACCGCAGGAAATACAAACAATCACTGCTGATAGGATCTGACGGTTTCTCGAAGCTATAAGTCTGAAAAGTGAACTTTGAAGTAAGAGTGCGCTACAAAAGACCAGAAATGGTTGAAGTAGCATTAGACACTTGAAAGGATAATAATAAAAATACTGGGAAATTAGTACAATATGTGCCTATACGTATTGTGTGTGAGGTTTTTTTCTTTGAAATTCCATCTCAAAGCATTCTTATAATACTTTTTATCTCTGGCCTGAATCTATTTCAGAGAAGCTGTATAATATACTCTGCTATTTTTATGATTGGTACCAAAACATTTCCAATAATAAAATGTTAGAGTACTTTTTGATTGTTGAATCACAGTAAAAAGTAATGGTATTTCTCAGAAATAGCAACTTGTAGCTAATTCAAATATATTTTGTTGGTTTTCAGGGTTCTGACCTTGATTGACCTTCGGAGAAAACTGGTAATCCATTCAGTTTAATATATACGTAAGAATTGTGTGAAAGTCGAACTGACTAAAGGTTGTCACTCATTTCTCGCTCGCCTCGCCTCGTGCGGTTAAGATTCTTTTATAATATCGACTTTCATACATCTGCACTCAGTTAAATACTTATAAATTTATAACTGCGTAACCTCACCGGATCTCCCCGCACGCAAACAGACCATACGCAGACGGCGAGTGAACCACTCGGTGACCACGAATTTACGACACATTTCGAGCACCCATAACCTTTCCTCTTACTCCTCCTGTTATTTTGTAAGTCTTCATTAACTACAATAGCTATGAGAGCCAATTCACGGTTTGTAAAATTAGACATTAAAAGCACGAGTAGAACTGATGCAAAACTTTCACCGACTATTCGTTAAATTGCTGACATGCTATGTTAGTTCGTTGACCACGCGGCGCCCAGCTGTTGACCATGGGATGTAAACTCGTCCGCCGCCCACCCTTCGCCAACGAGTGGACGTCGAGTGACGAGTGACGAGTTGGGTGACAAAGTGACGACCTTTAAAGCACACGGTGTCTCTGATATTAGACCTATTGCCAGGAATGATGATATAGAAACCATGTAACAACTAAGTCATCTCCGGTAACTCAATCAATTTTGAGAGTAAACGCACTTCTTCTCTAATTAATTGGCTGCCCTATCCAGTACCACCATGGGTTTTGGTCCTCGGTGCCGGAAAGAGCCACCGTTCTTGTCCGTGTTGTGGTAGACCGTGTCCGCTGCTTCTAACTCGCTGCGATATTTGTGAATGAATATAGTGTAAAGTGACAAATAAATTTATTACTTTCATTTAAGGAGTGTTTAATTATCTATTGAACACAATTTATTTCACTCCGAGATTTTCAGGTATTTATGTGACCCGGATTAGTATCTTTATGTGACCCGGATTCATTGCTCTCGAGTGTATTAGGATGGATTGATAAAATAGCAATCAAAACCTAAATTAAACTTTTATGCAGGCATAAACGTTAAACCCACAAATTCCATTGAAATAGTTTCATGGAATTTAAAACATCATTTTCTAAGCGATTTACGTGAAATACGACTATAATATTATTATATAAAATTTACTTAAGAGCATGAAAGCATTATTTGTAGCATTGAAATTATATTTTGAACTAGCATGTTTTTTTTTTTTTTTGATGGTGTAGAGGGTAAACGAGCAGACGGGTCACCTGATGGTAAATGACTACCGCCGCCAATGGGCACCTGCAACTCTAGCCTCACAAGTGCGTTGCCGGCCTTTAAGTTGGGAGTAGGGGAAGGGTGGAACCGGGGGTGAGGGGGGGAGGGGAGGTTGCGGCTTCTGGTAACCTCACTCACAATCATTGCTTCACTGCCGATTTTCTATGAGGCTGTGATATCACTCCGGTCGAGCCGGTCCATAAGTGCCGAAGCATGGCTCTCCCACGATAGACAATGTAATAACAATATGGAAATTATTATAACAAATAGATTAATTGTCACTTAGAGACATATCGGCATTTCTGCTTTTCTAAAGAGATGGTAGTCCAGTAGTAGTTCGGTAACCGTTATCGTCCCACGCCCGCAGTTTGAGTTCAATGCCCGGTTGCACACCCCTGACCTGAACTGACTCGAAGTTTATGTGCGTATTAGATATGAATTATCAATTTCTTTACAAGGAAAACATTATACGAAAAACGACGAGCTTGAAAGTTATTCGTATCATCATTTACCTACGGTTGTTCCAATTCTATCGTTCGTCATTTCACTGCTTACTCCCTTTCTAGCCATATCTTCTTTCACACAGTCCATCCATCTTTTCTTTGGTCGTCCTCTTCTCTTGTACCCGTCAACATCCATACATAAAACTGGGGAACCGTTCATTTTCCGGGATAAAAAGCCTATGTGCTATACCAGACTGTAATCTATACCTGTGCCAAATTTCATCCAAATCCGTTCAGCCGTTTTTACGTGAAAGAGTAACAAACCTCCATCCATCCATCCTGACACACTTTCACTTTTATAATATTAGTAAGATAAATTTGGAACTAATTGAAAACGAGTAAACACAATACAGTTTTTAACAATAGTTAGTTTCCGAAGGTTTTTGAAGTCTACCATTAAATATTGGTCCAGTGTGGTAGACCACTCCTTCCTCTTAATATGGAGCCGAGTGTAAGTACTTAGCAGCGAGACAGTTCATAAACTGCGCTAAAGGAAACCACAAGCCGTGGTAATGGAGATAGTAGAAAGTCATTAAGAGATGTCTTGACTTACTGCTATCTCGATTACCATAGCAGCTGAAATAGTCATATATTGCGTTACTTTTGGGAGTTCAGGAATCCGAAACTAGTATTTTTTTACGGAAAAACGCATGCTTATATCCTGCTTATATGCTATTATTAAGAGAGAGAAGTCTATACATAGAAGGTGTGATGATGATTGGTAGTTCATACAGGAAATAAGAGATACAAAGCTAAGCCTCGTGAGAGATACATATATCTGTAGGACATATACGTCTCATACTCACACCGTTATGTGTGGTTTCTTGTATAAACTGAGCAATTAAAAAGTATAATCATTTCCAGACTAGAAACGTATGAGAACTAAAAGGATGGTTGTGAAATAATAAATACGTATTGTGTTGTGCATTTAAATAGTCCCAAACATAAAATAAAATAAAAATGAGCGCTAATGAAATGTACTTAAAATAAAAAATAAATAAAAAATACCTATTGATAGAGTCAGCCTGTAGGAAGCCTGAAGGCCAGTGCAACCTGGTCGAAACTTCAGGCAATTCAAAGGTATGTAATAACTATTGTCATATTATTTAGTACAGTATCATGGAACGCGAAAGTTTAAAAGTTAGTATATTTAAAAACTAACTTTTTTCTTAATTATTTGTTTTATTTGGTTTAGAAACCAATGCATATGTTTGTATTCGATCATTACGAAGTTTTTATATACTTCACAAAATCCCTACGTAGACAGATAAAAAAGCCGTTATAAGACACTCCACAACATTCGTAACCTCATTTGGACTTTAATTGAAACCGCACCTTTGATTACTCACGCACAAAATCTTTTGGCCCCTTTTCTTTTATGTTATACACAGAAATACTGACACAGAGACAGCGCCCACACGATTTTTTTCTTATCGAAAAAAGAAAGGCAGTTTGTAAATAATATATTGATGTCTATTTATCGAAAAAAAACAAATTCTTCTCTCAGACACACGAAATATTGACGTAAACCTAAATATTTTATGTAACTTTATTGTCTAGACTCGAACAAAAATAGAATTAAATCAATAAAAAAATATAAATCGTATTACTATTAGGGATTTTTTTAAATTAATCTACTGTCACAGGGGGTGAATTAGTGGTGAGAATCCACGTGATCAGGGTGGAAAGATAAATGGGAAACAAAAGGTCAATCAAGGATCAATACTAAGCCGGTTATTCTTATTATAAAAAAAACAACAAAATCAGTGAAATTTATGTCAAACTAGCAGCGCCCCGCAGTTTCACATGTGTAAGTCCCGATCCCGTGGGAATATCGGGATAAAAAGGAGCCTATGCATTAATCCAGGTCTTTAGCTATCTACATACCAAGTTTCATCGCAATCGGTTCAGTGGTTTTTGCGTGAAAGAGTAACAAACATGCATCCATCCATCCATCCATCCAAACTTTCACATTTATAATTTTAGTGGGATTAGTGGGATAAAACTTAGTTAGAAAATATACTTCGCTATAAAAAACATATTGTAAAAAAACAAAATTTTCAAAAAAATTTAATTCAACATTCCATTTTTACACGCTTTATATTAGCTTCACTTGTATGTATGTTAGTTTGTATGTTTGTAACCGACTCTTTTGGGCACGATTTTGACCCACTTTAAAAGGCCAGATATCATTCAAATTTTGCACACCTGTCAAAGACCGATGACAATGCAATAATTCGATTAATTTTTTTATTTTTTTTAGTTGAATTTTCTATAAAAGCGAGGTTTTAGGTTTTTTAAACTATAATTATTTATAGGCTAACTCAACTACTTAACTACATCTTTCTCTTACACGTTGTTCACAGATTGAACGATAAAGCTTAAAAATATGTATAAATTTAAAGACTTCTTTTCACTAGATTTACTAAAACGACAATAATAGAATCAGAGAGACAAAGGACAAAAGTAGTCAGCCAAAGATAGGCAATCACTCGGCATATTGTTCAGATGGTATCAATTAATTGAATCAAGATATTACTGTTGGGCGCTATTAATACTCTTAATAGCTATCGAATTTAATAGCGTCGAAGAAAATTTAATCATTCACCAAAATGCGTGTGTGTATATTCTATCTAGAGAATGAAATAATCGCATAAATTGGAATAACTGAAATATTTATTTGGCTAAAATTATGTATAGTGGTTATAAATAATCAGTTAGAGGTAACCCTTCCTACAGATCAGACCTTTTATCAGAATAAATTGAAGTGTAAAAATGTCTGAAAAAATCAGTTTACAACAGTAAATCATTAATTCAATTATTCATGCATTAAATCGTCCATACAATCGTTCAATAAAAAAAAATGTTAATTGTCACAAATACATTTATTTCAATGAAACCATTAAAGGTATTTTTGAATTGTCAGGAGTAGTAGTCAGTCAGACTAAAACGTCGTGAAGCTAATTAGCTTCACGACTGACTTACCGTTAACGGCCTTAGATCTATTTATAGGAACAGGCAATTGCCTGTTCCTATAAATAGATCCAAGGCCAGTAATTTATATGATACAATACATTATGGTATCTAAGGCGCTTAAGATACTGAAACTAAGTACCAAACTAGGCTTGAGCCTGTATTTTGGGACCAAGTGTTCAGTCGTGGAGATTATTACCCTGTTGGGATTTAGCTCTCACTGTGCGGTGCATTACAAGTATTAGTAAGTATAATCATAATTTAAAAGATGTGTGTGTTTTTGTTTCTGTGTGTGTGTGTGTTATATGAAGTAATTCATGTTATAACGCGCGGCGCCCGCGGCATGGACGAGGGACGCACGAGTTACCCACGAACACAGCCACGTAATAGAGGAAAAAAGGAAATTGTCTTGCCTTCTTACCTCCTACCTACCTTCTTACCTGTCCTCTATTACGTGGGTGAGGAAAAGGACTTTGTTTATACGGATGGATTGGGAAGTGTAAGCAATGTTCAGTGTCGCATACGTGTAACCCGAATTGACCATTGCCGGAAAGTCCGAACCCTGTAACTTAATAAACTTCGAAATAATCACTGGGCAATTTATTGAATTAAATCATATTTATAATAATAATAAAAAAAAACATAGCACGGTGCATATTATTGATATAGCCATCCCAAACAGTCACAACCTCCAATCCAGTCTCTGAAAAACTTTCCAAATACCAAGACCTTGCAATTGAACTGAAAACCCAATGAAAAGCAACTGTATTCCACATAGTACCGATTGTATTATCATCAACCGGTTTAGTACCTAAAACACTCATTCAAAACCTAAATATCTTGAAATCCCATTCACTACATTTACTACAAAAAGCCACTATATTGAACACTTGCCGAATCACCCGTAAATTTCTTACATCATGTTCCGTTTCATCCCCATAGTTTACATAACGTATCATGCTTGGTTGAGGTCCGCATGACGTGAAATCTACCCCTTCAAAAGAGAGAGAAAAAAAAAAGAAACATCGTAATCATAATAATAATAAATAAGTTTATTTCTCCTCACAATATACATGGTACAATAGTATGTAAGGTAATAGTTACATACATTTCTGTATCTGTGAGTAATATTTCACCCTCTTAATCACTTAACAGCTTTTATGTACTCGTATAGAGCCTGAATGACGGAAATAACGAACCGCACTGATTGTTGTAGCTTGTGGGTTGAATCTTGACGAGGTAATTACTGTATGATCCACAAACAGTTTATCCGAGTATGAGTGGTAGCTCATCTCGCTCTGAGCCTTTTTCCACCCACAGAGTTATTATTACTAGCTATCTCGATGTTCCCAACTAAGTTGGGGTCGGCTTTCAGTCTAACTACGAAGCGGCCGAACTTCAATATTTTTACGTGAAGCGACTGCCATCAGACCTCCACAACCCGAGAACTCGGCGATATCGAAGTTCTGTAGTTAGACCTGGTTGTCGGACTTTTTAGGGCTGCTACTACCCGTAACGAATGCCACAGATTTTCGTATGGCAACCGAGACAGACGGTTCAACGCGCTCTCCGCGTCACCGAGGGGTCTCAATGTGTTAAGAATGGTCACCCATCCTAAGACTGACCTGGCTATATAATTATATAATTTATATATAATTTAAATTATACAATTATATAATTTGCTGGTATATAATTTTGACTATTTGCTACTGTAATTATAAGATTCGATTACAAGTAACGGTAATCGAAAGTAATTGTGATAAAATATTAATATCAATCAGATGATGTATTCTAATTATAAAAGTACCAATCCGTCATATCATAATCATAAATTTAAAACACCCCCGACTCGAAAATCCCTTTAACGATTAGAAAAGAGCTGATGATCTTGGAACGGCTGAACAGATTTTCTTGAATTATATCTAAGAACTCTCTCGATCAAGTGACCTTTTAAAGAAAAAAACTGAAATCGGTTTCTATGTATGTAGACAGCCATACATTATTTTTATCTCGGAGGTTAAAAATAAAGTCAACCTTTATAATATTAAGATTAGATTTTTTATAATTTCAGGAACCTAGTTATATTAAATAAGGTTTCATTATTGGTACTCCTACATTCCTACAGCACAAAGACAGTAAAGACAAAGACAGAAGATAATTGTAAAAGGCCATGAGTTTTATTGCCGCATTCTTATCTCAAAGCTACTATTTCATTGCGAACACAACACTGTAATATGTAAATGTAACTTCTCAGTTTCATAAGTGCCACTTTGATACCTAAATTATATTGAATTTGAATTTCCTGGACGCTAGCAGGTGGTAGAAACGGATTCAATTTGCATTTCTACATTTTGTCGGACGTGCTTTTCATTAAATGTAATTTATTATTTGTGCAATAACAAAAATGTACCAAATAAAACTATTATCTCTGTATTGTGAGGAATTGTAAGCGAAAATGAAGAAGCGTTCTGTCAAACACCATCAGTTGTCGTCTTGGCACACTCAAAACTCAAAACTACAGGATTCACGACTGGAGATTATGTGCTATACATATATTATATATTCATATTATCCTCACCAGGCTTACATCACCAGGTTTATTCATTTTCAAGGGGAATTTAAAAAGGAGGTTTGTCGTGGGAGAGTCATGCTTCGGCACGTATGAGCCGGCTCGACCGGAGTGATACCACGGCCTCAAAGAAAACCGGCAGTGAAGCAATGCTTGCATCGCTTTTCGCCGAGCGAGTGAGGTTACCGGAAGCCCCAAACCTTCCCTTTCCCCCCCCCCCACCTCTCCCTCTCTTCACCCCTCCCCTACTCCCACCTTTAAGGCTGGCAACGCACTTGTGACTCGAGTTGCAGGTGCCCATGGGCGGCGGTAGTCATTTACCATCAGGTGACCCGTCTGCTCGTTTGCCCCGTATACCATAAAAAAGATGGTCAAAACGCCTTTAGTTCATCGATTCCCGTCAACTGACAAGTTTTCCATAGCACAGAAATCAATTATTCTCCATAAAAATAGCAAAAATGTACGACAAGAATGTCCAATACTAAAATACTGAAATTTATTTTTAATGAGCCTAATTAAATATATTTTAGATATAGAAATCTTTAGTTTTGATAGTGAGGAGCTAATTATAATAGATAGGTAACTTGAATAATTAGGTGTAGAACTTCTACACCATTCATGCCATCGTTGAATTTTCAACGAAAATTTTACCATCCTTAAGCAAAACGAATAGTTTCTTGATTATAAGAACCGGGCATAATACAACTACACACAATAGCACTTTTTTTCTACACTATGCTCTCTTCTTACGCAAGTGTCATGATTGGCTCTACAGAAGAAATTCCCGGCTTAAATAGATGCTAGACAAAGTCATGGGATAGAATACCGAAAGAAGTTCAGTGTAACCAGGAGTTATTATTATCCAAGGAGTTATATTCCTTCTAATAACTCCTGGCCTTCAAAATTTTCAATGCGAACTTCAAAATATGTGGGATCTATTTATCTGACTCAATTAAATTAAATAAACAGACAGTGCCAGGTTTCTCATAACGGTTGTCAACTATAAAATGATTTACAGATATCTTGGCTTCAGACGAATATTTTTAATACACGTGCTATACTGCTTTTCATATGACAACCATTACTTTGCAACATCCATTTGAAATTGTTTTCTCATAAATGCAATATTTTTCGCGCCATGTGCGAACATCCTCGGCCGCATAAATAAGCTAGATGAAACAGAATTCATTCAAAACCCTAACTTCATTTCTTGCCTTTCCATAACATCTCCTCGCATGTAACGATGGTATTTCTATCATTCTACGTCAATAGGTTTCTGATAGTGTAATTCCCCTTTGCTACAAATAAAACAAGATTAGTGTGATTACAACGAAATGTTCACTATTCACATCTGTTGGCACTATATTACACCGAACAAAATGTTACCCACAAATCTTGACCTTTCTAATTGAAGGGTTTATTAGTCTAACTTTACCCAATTTTCCTTTATTTTGCGTCCGAGGACTTAAAGGACAAATAAAGCTACAAATGATGCCTGTTTCTCGCAATCTAGACGTAAACAGGGCTTGTTTGTACCATGGATTCTGAAACAGGGATAAACATACTTAGGTATACATACGAGTATATCATTTTGTAACAGAAACATCCAGACTAACACAAATAGATTATATTACATTGCTTGTGACATAACCAGACGCTGATATTACGGAAACTGCAATTTCAACGAGATGTAAAGCTCGGAATTAAAGAGGCAGTCAGTGGAAGGATAATACACTAATATTTCAAAGAGTTTGTTAATTTTAGGAGCTTTTAACATACTCTCCTAACTAGTAACTTATCCACAAAGCCAAATGCTCGTTGTAATATGTTACGGCTGTAATTAATTAAGAGGACAAGAGATTTCTGGACTTGAAAAGCAAAAACAAACCTAAACATTTTACTTTATTACACTATGTAGTGAGTTACATATCGCACACCTAGATCTAAATAAGTATTAACGCAAATGAAGTCGGTTAAAAAGAACTTTTTTGAGAAAAAAAAGGCAAAAAACTAATGACTGTTCTGTATAGATTTATGCTTTTTATATGCAGCTAGAAGAAAGATATTCTAGGAATCTCATGTTTTACTCATGTTATGGATCTGAAAATTGGATTTCTGTAGTAATTTCCCTATTGCTTAACAATGCATGTATATTTGTTTAATTATTTTGAGTTGAGCCCGTGTTCGTGAATTTAGCGTCTAGCGTCGTGATATTTTTAAATCTGTTTTATTGGTCGGTAGGTACTGAGATCCCGCACTCGATGGTGTGCATAACTCAAAAAAAAATTCTAGACCTAGGTGTGCGATATGTTAAATTATTCCTCCGCATCGCCAACTGCAGGTCTTGTAAATACTCAGAGTGATAACAATATAACACTTTGGATGTGCCTATGAATGGTAGATACAATAAAGAGAAATAAATAAACTAATAAATTTTACAGAAGTTATTAAATGTTTAGCAGATAATGCAAAAATAAATTAATTTATCTTTCCATAACTTTTGTACTAGATATTTTAATAGACATCGGTATATCGTATTAAATAATCTAATTTTACCAATGGGAAATCCCATCTAGCCACACTAGAAGTAGTAAATACTCGTAAATAGTATGTACGTATGTACAAATAGATTACACCTATGGGTTTTCCAACTTTAGGCACAATAAATTATCATTCAAAACAAATATAATTTTAGAAACAAAAACGAGTCGTTCAGTAAACCCATTACAGCTGTTTTATGACCCTCCATCAATGAATAAATAAAAATACACAAGGATATAAAGTATAGGCAAAACAAACACATACGAGTATGTATACCTTCCAACGGTTTGGGTACTGGCTACCTGTCATGGACAGAAATTATATTATGGTCTTCAGGTAGGGACCGCTTTAGACGGAGTTAAGAGATGTACTGCGTCAGTTGACTAGGAAAATAAATTAATGATTTCGGTAGAATGCTAATTATGGGAAACAAAAAGAAATGTTTTTTTGTTTTCCTATAAGAGAATTTGAGAGACTTCCGAATAGCATTACATACTTGATATTGTCGAAAGTTTACGCGAATGTTACACATTGAAATAAAACTATTTTTAACGGATTCTATCGCGATTTATTTGGTGTTATTTTACTATTTACACTGATCCCGACGTTTCAGTTCCTTTTCAGCAGCCATGGTAACGGGTAGACGGGTAAATAGTAAAATAACACCAAATAAATCGCGATAGAATCCGTTAAAAATAGTTTTATTTCAAAGCATTACATACTTTCAGATTGTTCTGTATTATATGTACGCGCCGTCTATATTAATAAACTAGTGGGAAAAATGATCTATCTGTCATCTATTTCAAACTTTGGAAAGTAAAGCGTTTATTCACATTTGATCTTCACTTTCTGTTTTTCATAAATTTTATTGACTTAACTTACAAGAATACCTACATGTTTTTTATCATACACTGCTGCGATTCGGTTCGATTTTGGGGTTACTAGATAAAAATGTATGTATTTTTTATGTACAAACAATTTTATCAAATGTCTTTATCAGTGTTCTAAAACTTAAGAGTAAAAGTTGTAGTACAAGCTGTGTTTCTTAGGTCTAGATATCAATCTGTAATATAACAGAGAATAGTGAATACGTTACATATTAATAAGAATCATAATTACGAGTACAACACAATATCGTGTAGTTTTCTGTAGCTTTGAGTAACCGTGATTTAGTGAGTATAGTCAGAGAAAAGCGTTGCTATTTAATGTACCACCAATATAATGATTTCATTTCGACCGGGTTGCACTAGTCGTAGGCGTGCACCACTGAGCGAGTCAGCCTGTGACCATGGCCAGTGCAACCTGGTCGAATAGTCAGGCAATTTAGAGATATGTTATACCTATTAAGTGATCGCGTTAATTCTGGAATACATAATTATACGTATATCATATAAAAGTTAGTTTGGTTACCACGATAGGTGTCATATGGGGAAGGGGTAAGTAAATCACGATGCTTGGGTATGCATGTATTTCTTATTACTTAAATGATCGCTATTACAACCAACCCACAAAAAAAAATTGCAATTGTGAAGCTAATTTCACCTCTGTACTTGTAATTCTCCCCTCGCCCCTACTAATTGGGGAAATTAATTAAGATGTAAATACACATTATTACTATTCGATTTCGTATAGTAGTCGTAGTTGTTGCATCGTACGGGATTCTACACATAGTAGCGTGTTAAGACGATTAGTAAAGTAAGTTGATGAAGGCATACTTTGAAACTATTTAAATTAATTTTTAATAAAACTACTAATTTCAGACTTCTAGAAATCTCTATTTGAATATGAAAGTAAAAACACTTCTGGAAATCAAAATGAAGGACGTCAAAGACGTTACGTTATATTGAAACTGAAATAACCTTGAAGTGACCCTAAATTTGGAGGTCTATATAATGAAGTTATATATTTATTAACGGACATAAATAAATGTCAATATTTTAGTTTAAAACATACCTACTTGAGATTAATAGTGCTGTTGTTTCGGTAATTTTTAAACAAGTGGAAAATACGCTCGTAAGAAATTTATTGCTTAATTTATCTTGAGCCGTGACCCACTAAAAACAGGAAAATACTTTATGGTTCTCTATAATAAAGAGTGGGTACGTACGTTCACATTTCTTCCTAAAATAAATACCGGAATGTATTCTACACACCTCGTACGTTATACGTGACGTTCCGATTTACATAAAATGTATAGGTACATTCCTTACACTTATGCCTTATCATAAAGTTGCTAATATGGTATTCAAATTGCAAAAAGGCATGGGTTTTCTTACCTAAACGAGAAATGCGGACTTAAAAGGTCTTAAGTATTTAAATAAAAACAGTTAGAACTTCCGATATGGTAAAGTTTATACCTTATTTTCTGTATACCTGACAACGTGTATCTAACTAACGTGATGACCGCTAAGTTAAGGCGTGAAAGCTCAAAATAAACTCGCATTCGCCTTAACATTTCGCATAAACTGTAGAACCTTTAGTTCCGCCATCATTTCAGTTTTCCAGGATATAAAGTCGATGTCACGCGAAGCAAAAACAAATGCAAAACAAAACATGGCATTACGTTGTCTCCTTGCTGCGTAAAAAAACAGTCAGTCGTAGGACTGCACGTCAGAAGTGAAAACATAACTTCACAATGTATTTACACACACACACATCTGTATATATTTATAATTAGGTTAAAAATAAAAAGTAGATAATAACATATCTAAATGTATACATAGGGTACACTGGAAGTTCTGCGCTCCTGGCCGCTCATAAATGTTTGAATTTCGAATGTTATATTTTTTCAAATATAAGAAACTTGGCTCCGTCTTACAAATTTTCGATCAGGTCACGTGTCCTGACGCGAGTTTAACATTTTTTACCCATCCCAAAAAGTGCCTAACGCCACTAAAGAAGTTTTCACTTAAAAAAAGACAAACTAACTACGTCTGCATAAATATTATAAAGTAGGTTTTAAAAGTTAAGTACTAAAACTTGTGAAAAGACAATTCTTCTCCCTAAAACATTAGTACCTAATATAATAAATGGTGTGCTCAGCAGCGTACTGTAATATTCTTCTCTAGAAGCACTAACTCACCTAAATTGCAATAGTCTGGCATTTATGGAGGAGAATGTGATTAAATCAGTAGCCAACTCCGATATATATCTTTCTGTTAATCCGTTGACATGTCTCGAATTCCACGAGCGAAGCCAATTTTCGTAGCTTTTATATTTGATTTAGATAAAATATTCATATTGACATGCATGTTTATTTCACAAAATATGTTGTTTTGATGTTTGAAGTTAAACCTTAAACTACATACCTACCTGATAATAATACTTTAAGGTTAAGACAAAGATAGTTAAAATACTGGTACATTACTTAACACAGCTCAAAATATTAATATATATGAAACATGAATTGTATGTATTGTACGTATGGTTCCCGAGTTCGGGGGTCGCTGATGAGAGGAGGATAATTAAAACATTAACAAGCACGTATGGCGTTATAATAAATATTAAGCTTTAGCACATTTAACATTTATAAAAAAATTCCTTAAATATCTTGAACAAATCAATATTTCTTGAGCAGACCGTGCTGTCTTCCACGGCGGCTCCCACGAGAGTCTTCTCTTCCCTGTGTTTGAATATTTAAAACGGTGTGATTATTCTTAATTCGAGTTTGATGCTACCAGCCAAGACCTCCGTGCCTTATCAAAGAGTTTTCTTTCCAATAAAAGGAAATTGCAAGCAGCGCAGGAGGTCTCGTCACCACAGTATTTATACGTTTAATATAGGTAAAAATATGGGTAAATATATGTTCACATCACATTTAGTTTATTCAAGTATTTATATGAATTGGTTTTATCTAATTAGTTTAACGTACACACTGGCCTGCCTGGACTGGCCTGTTGGTCTAGTGGTTAGTGACCCTGACCGCTATGCTTATAGGTCGTGGGTTCGATTCCCACCTAAGTCTGGGTGTTTTTGTGTCCGTTGTTTCTATGTTTGTAAAGTCCCCCGCGACACAGGAGTAATTCCTAATGCGGGAGTTGTCTTTAAAAAGAAAAAAAAAAAAACATGACTTTGCCTCTATCGTTTCTCTACTATCCTCTATTCACTCCCAAGGTTTGCTGGCAGAAAACTCAAAGTTAGGTTAAGTTCGCCTTTGTACTCACCATTCCCTTATTTTTAAGATATGTAATCTATATCTAGTGTACAATAAAGAATAAATAAAACGAGCTATAAAATTCCTTTAAAGTATTTTGTTATTTTTGATTTGCCAGCCAAGCATTAAAAAGCAATAGCAATAGCAAAGTACGATGTCAAAACTCAAATAACTGAAATGAAACTGATTTGACTCGACATTTAGATTTAGATTTGGGAAATCTCGACAATCTCAAGGTCCCGTCCCGTGACAGGAGACAACCCAAGACCAAAGTCCTGTGATATCCCAGGACTTCGAGACTTCTCACAAAATAATCTGAATCAAAATCATTTTTGGCAAGACATTAAAAGATTGGTAAAATCTAAAATTACCTACTAACTACCTACCACTACCTAATTTAAAATTTATTGAATATTATATTAAATCCTAACATTTATAATATCAATCATTATAGTCTAACTAATTTAAATAGTTTGACTATAATACGCATGTTTAATTCTTATAATCACAGGTTCAGTTTTGGCCAGTAAAAATATTACGGCGCAAGCTTTTAAGGGTATCCTTTTTATGGTATAGGGAGCAAACGGGCAGACGGACGGGTGACCTGAAACCAGATGGTAAAAGACTACCGCCGCCCATGGGCACCTGCAACTCGAGAGTCACAAGTGCGTTGCCGGCCTTTAAGGTGGGAGTAGGGGAACGGGGGAAGGGGGGAGGTAAGGGTGGAAGAGGGGAGGGGGGAAGGGTTAGGGCTTCCAGTAATCTCCCTCACTTGGCAAAAAACCAGCAAGCATTGCTTCACTGCCGGTTTTCTGTGAGGCCGTGGTGTCACTCCGGTCAAGCCGGCCGGAACGTGCCGAAGCTCTCGGTATTGTGTCGGTCTCGAGTAATTAATTGTTTACAGAGTGCGGGAAGTCTATCAATTTTAGAATGTATTATGGGCTTTTTGAAAATAAAATTTAAACAATAAAATTTCAACAATCATGTCTCGAGTCCCGACCTGAAAGTCTCGGAACCCGAGACAACTAAATTTACAAAAAGACCCGGGACTTTGAGACGGGAGACCCGGGACCCAACCCCTCATTAAAACTTTTGATCATATTATATCAAGACACCTGTTCTTTCGCAACACAGAATTAACTCCTCCACGACGGTGAGGCAGGATCTGCATATTAATATATGGTAGCGAATCGATAATTGACAGTATACGGTGACGGTATAATTATATAAGTTAGCATTGAAATAAAACTATTTTTAAAGGATTCTATCGCGATTTATTTGGTGTTATTTTACTATTTACACTGATCCCGACGTTTCAGTTGCTTTTCAGCAGCCATGGTCACGGGTAGACTAAGATGGTGGTCGTCTCATGTATCGAAGTGCAAAGATATATCAAAGTACCCGGAGTTTGTTGATTGTTGGTGTTACTATTTACGCAGAATAAGCTCAAAGTGTCTTGAAGCCTTGCTGTGTTTTGTATTTTCTTGGGTTTGAGTAAGTGAATAACCGGATCCCAAGCTGGTGGTACGTTCCAACCTTCTTCTATATTAAAATTAGGGTGTTTTTTAATTTCAATAGCCTCACGGAGCATCCTTGGTAGGAATCGGTGTTCTTTCGCGAGTACCTGTGGTTTATCGAAACGCAGGTAATGGTTGGTCCCTTGTTGCACGTGTTCACACACTCTCACCACCATCCAAAACAGCTAGCTACCGTGGGGATGTCTTTGTTTCAGAGAGCCCGTGGGATCTGTGACAAGAAACACCTGGACGCTGAGCTGGCACATGTCAAGCACGTACTGCAAGACAACAAGCTCCCACTACCGCGCCTCCGTCACAGATCCGAGGATCAGTGTAAATAGTAAAATAACACCAAATAAATCGCGATAGAATCCGTTAAAAATAGTTTTATTTCAATGTGTAACATTCGCGTAAACTTTCGACAATATCATATATAAGTTAGGTATACCAAAGTTAGAATCAGAAAAAAAAACAGTCAATCATAGGACTGCACGTCAGAAGTGAAAACATAACTTCACAATGTATTTGCATATACATACACACACACACACACACACACACAGACACACACACACAGACACACACACACACACACATCTGTACATAAAATAAAAAGTAGGTAATAACATATCTAAATGTATACATAGGGTACACTGGAAGTTCTGCGCTCCTGGCCGCTCATAAATGTTTGAATTTCGAATGTTGTTAGATTTTTTAAATATAAGAAAATCTGCTCTGTCTTACGAATTTTCGATCAGGTCACGTGTCCTGACGCGAGTTTAACATTTTTTACCCATCCTAAAAAGTGCACAACGCCGCTAAAGAAGTTTTCACTTAAAAATCATTAAAAAAAAACAGGTGATTGTAGGAAGCCACTAAATGCTATGCGGAACAAACCTAGAATGTCTCTAACCATAAATAATATGATTCATAATATCATGTCGATAGGTATATTTTGAATATATACATTATTGTATTTATTTGCAAATGTACATGTTATGTATGATAGCGTATGATATTTATGTAAATTATATATTTATGTGTGAAATATGTGTAAGGTATATGATAAAAGTTCAATTTGTCACTTCTCTCTCTCTATATATATGTATATAGAGAGATATATATATATATATATATATATGCACCTGCCACGCCTTCTCTGCACTACCCAAAGGTTGACGGGTAGATAATGCCATTTGGCATTAAGTCCGCCCCATGCAATGTAAAATGCAGGAAGTATTAAATAAATAAAATAAATAAACGTCATACGCAATAATTATTGAAAAATTTTATCGCAATGCTTTACGACAGGCCGGCCTCGCACGGGTACAAATTATACACGTAAACCTTCCTCATGAATCACTTTATCTGTTAGTGAAAACCGCATGAAAATCCGTTCAGTAGTTTTTCAGTTTATCGCGAACAGACAAACAGATAGACAGACGCGGCGGGGGACTTTGTTTTATAATATGTAGTGATATGTGTGAATAGGTAAACCAGAAAGACTTAAGAAGTATTACAAAGCATGCCGAGAAAAGGTAATAATAAATAAATACACTAATAACATAACACACTAGCTTTTGGCCGCGGATTTGTACGCACTGATGTAAATTATGTCAAAGGTGAGCTCAGAAATAATACTTTTTTATTAGATGAATGTCTATGTCCTTAACTATACCCCTGGTAACGAGTATGAAAATGTTCATAATCGTAGCAAACAATTAAACATTTTGACCGGCCTGTTGGTCTAGTGGTTCGTGATTCTGACTGCTGAAGCAGAGGTTGTGGGTTCGATTCCCACCCAGGACAAAGCATTACCATTTGTTCTGTATCTGGTTGTAATTTATCTATAATAAGTATGTATTTAGTAATTTATAAGTATGTTTATCAGCAGTCTGGTTACCATAGTAAAGGCTCTGCCTAGTTTGGAATCAGACGTCCATGTGTGAGATGTCTCAAGTTATTTTTTTTTCTTTACTTATTAGTAAGGAGTTCATCCTTACTAATAAAATATGTAAATAATCTCAATCTTCCAAGAATATTATATATACAAGTGCTAATTAATTTTGTAATGTATACAAAATTAATTACTACTTGCAATCTCAATTCTAGTACCTAATGAATATTAGACAGCCTTCAAATCTTGAGAGCGAAGATGGATATCGAGAAATGAGATCGCATCTGTTATCCGAGAAACAATCATCAACTTTATCTTTCAGCTGTGAGGCAATAATGGATTGTGAGCAAATAGCGATGGACGTCGTTTCTCGATAATATTCTAGTAAACTCAGGCACTAGATTGATATGCTCTTCGTTGGATTTGTAAGTGTAGTAGAAAGTATTACAATTTTTATAGAATAAACATTGCATTGAGAATCTTGAAGCACAAGGCGTTTGTTTTTGTTAGGATTTTATATTAGCCACTAGCTGCACCCGGACGCGCGTAGCGAGCGTATCGGGATAAAAAGTATATCAAGTTTCATCGGTTCAGTGGTTTTTGCGTGAAAGAGTAACAAACATTTATCCATCCATCCATCCATCCATCCATCCATCCATCCATCCATCCATCCATCCATCCATCCATCCATCCATCCATCCATCCATCCATCCATCCATCCATCCATCCAAACATTCACATTTATAATATTTTTTACTCTTTCGCGCAAAACGGCTGAACGGATCTGGATGAAATTTGGTACTGCACATAGGCGTTACTTTTTATCCCGGAAAATTTTACATTTCCGGTGGGATAGATTTCACCAAAATTTCCACGCGAACGAAGTATAGTATAAAATAATTGATAGCTTATTTTAAAATCTATATAAATATGAGTATATACAGTACCCTTTTACTCTCTGTTTGTCAATCGGCTGGCCTGTTGGTCTAGTGGTTAGTGACCCTGACCGCTATGCTTATAGGTCGTGGGTTCGATTCCCACCTGAGTCTGGGTGTTCTTTGTGTCCGTTGTTTCTATGTTTGTAAAGTCCCCCATGACACAGGAGTAATTCCAAATGCGGGAGTTGTCATTTAAAAAAAAAATCGACTCTTTTATACTAACTTTTAAACTTTCGCGTTCCATGATATAATTATGTATTTAAACGGGAATTAACGCGATCACGAAAAGGAGAGTCTCCCTGAGAGTCAGTCTGTGACCACGGCCAGTGCAACCTGGTCAAAACGTCAGGCAATTCAGAGGTATCTTATTAGTGGAGCGCCGTAATGCATAAAAATTGTAAAATCTCGGAGTCCAGGGCAAGTCAATGAATCTTCATAAAAACTGTTCGATTGCATTGTTAAACGCTCAAATAAAAAAGTTAAAAAATTCCCGATCTTGATTACAACAATTTATAACAACAATTTACTGAAAAATAAGAGAGACAAGAGGAAAAAAATGTTTACAATAAAGGTTTCAATTTTATACCTAATAAATCATATTTGCATAGTAACTTTGATGTTAATTTATTAATATTTAGCAATAAATAATGAGTTACAAAAAAAAATTATTATCGACTATATACATTTCTACATTATTGTTCATTATTCGTCATCGTTCTCATTGATGTGGATTGTAGGTGAAGGATTAGGACAGCTGTTACTATTGCATTCTAAGCAACCTACAGTGCAATTTAATCCACTTTTTCTGCAGCCACAAGATGCTCCGCATCCTGTTTTGCATGTGCAAAAAATCATTTTTAGTAAGGCTTCTGGAGCGGGTAGCTGCGTCATTGTTTGCGGCATCAGTATTCCGCATTCATATTTCCAACCCCATTCTTCAGGTGATATTTCTCTTCCGAGCCATGTTTGAATTTGCAGATATACTCTTTTGAAGTGTTGAAAAGCGGCATCTGCAGTAGGTGGCAAAGACGGTAGTTTAACGCAGGTATTCTTAGCA
This sequence comes from Euplagia quadripunctaria, assembly GCA_963859945.1. Lineage (NCBI taxonomy): Eukaryota > Metazoa > Arthropoda > Insecta > Lepidoptera > Erebidae > Euplagia > Euplagia quadripunctaria. The sequence continues at coordinate 19,175,522 of OY982568.1, read as the reverse complement.
GTTGCTTTCAAAAAAGAGTTATATCTTAATATATTTAAATCTTTTATTTTTTGAGGGGCAGCGTAGAAAGCAAGAGTGCATGTAACACCAGCGTTAAAAATGTCATTAGCATCTAGCTAGCATTAGGAGCTAAATTGAGAACTAGATCCGACCTTGTCGCAAATGAGGCAATCATAACTTTGATTATTATCACTATTCGATGGTTCACTCATTTTGATAAGAGGCTGTAACAACAAATATTAGAAATATTAATAACTGTTTATATAATGATTAATAATTAATGTTATTGAATTTTACGATAACATTCTAATTTCCAGACTCCAGATTATAAAATAAACGGTTAAGTATTCGAAATTGTACTTATAAGCGAGTAATATAAAAAAACAAATACTTACTATCAATGCCACTATTTTCAAAGTTTGTAAAACACAATTATGTTAATTAATTAACTATTATCGCATGAACTGCACAATAATAAATATACATAAGTTGCAAATAATCAAAAATCTGAAATATTTTCTCTCAAAACGTGCAAAAATAGCTACGTATTTAGCCTCTTAGATGCTACGTATACTAATCTGTTAGGGACCGCGTCAACATGTCCAACAGCTGCTGTTGTCCCTTCTATAATTTCCCCACCCCTCACCTTTATACCTGCAGTCCCTTGAGGCCCAAGGACAAGTTCGTAATAATTCTCCTTTTCAAAATATAACTTTAAAATAATGAAAATAAAAGAAAACTCCGAATAATTAATAATTATTAATTTTAATAATTAAAAAATTAAGATCGGGAAAAATATTTTTTTTAACATTTTTCTATATGCTGTTAAAAACACATTTCAAAAATGTTTATGAAGATTCATTGACTGCCCCTGGATTCCGAGGTATAAATCTTACGGCGCTCCACTAAATACCTTTTTGTGATCGCGTTACTTCCCGTTTAAATACATTTATTAAATCGACTTTCTTCTTCTGTGTAGTGTTTATAAACAAGCTTTAGTTCATCAACAGAGTTTTATCTTTATCAATGTTTTAAGGAATTATGGTGGAATTCCAACCTCACCACTTCCTACCATAGATGTTAAATCGCATGCTTGTGGAATAGGTACCACGAGTCTAATACACTCCGGTTTTGAAAGTAATAAACTACAGACATCATACATTGCAGTTTTTTTATCAAACTACTACAACATATATTGACAGGCACATTCATTGTATGGTCTGGTTTATTATTACGATGGCATATTAAATGCATACACGTAAAATATGTGGAACTATCGACTGACACTATTTGGAGAAGAATGTGTATTTGATCTAAGTCTGGCTAGGGTACGTAATTACGCCAATAAAAATAAATATATCATAAATAATGCATTTATTATCGAATGTATTGTTTTAAATGTTCTTATGATATGTAAACACAATAACGAATGTTACAGTAAAGTCGCGCAAACAAAACTATAATCAGAATCGTACTCGTGAAAATACATTCTAAATGGTAATTCCGATACCTTGGCGCCATGTTTCAATCACACACAAATACTATCATATCTGATATACAAATAAGCGTCAATATACTTAGACATTTTACTGGATTTAGTTCGCAAGGTTAATGTGCAGAATATGTGGTTTACGATTCAATAATGCTTGTCTAAAATTCGTATGGTTACTATATATACTATATATATATTTATTATGGTATGGTATGTGAGAGGTGGTGACTTCAGAATGATAATCTTACTGTTCCCTACAAATGTTGCTTATAAAATGATCTTCTTTTGTTTACTAATGAGTATCTGTGTCTATAAATACTCATAACTTAATTGATAACCCTTTTTATATAGTAGTAAGCAGTTGTTGTGTTTTACCTAGGGCTGCCATCCATCCGGGTTCCCCCGATTTGTCCTAGCTTAGAGGGCCCGGGGGGCGTCCAGGCGGGGTTTTCAAAAAGTGTCCGGGTAAAACCCGGATACTCTGTGCCAGGGGCAACAATTATTAGATGAACAAGCTGTTTAATTTAATAAAAAAAATGAGATTGCCATTTTTTTAAGGTGTCCGGTTAATAATCTCGATTTCACACATGTGTCTGGGATTTTTGAAGAGCTTGTCCGGCGTCGGCAATTTAAGTGAGGGCAGGCCTAATCTTATCCCGTTTTTCTATTGGTTTAAGTTTCTTCACTAGTCGAACTGCTCCAATTTTAACAAAAACCCTAACGAGATTTTTTGCTTGATTGTTTGTTTAAACGCGCTAATCTCTGGAACTACGAGTCGGATTTGAACAAATAATTTCTTTCTGGATAGAGTATTCATCGAGGAAGGCTATAGGTTATGTAACATAACGCTTCGACCCTTAGCAGCGGAGCAGTAACCATGAACGCGGATAAAACTGTTGGAGCAGCTAGTAAGTTATTTTAAGTAAACAATGATCTTACCTATATATCTGTGGGAGAGCCCTAATCCTTCACTTTTCTCCCCTGCCCCTACTCCCACCTTAAAGGCCGGCAACGCACTTGTGACAGGTTTATTTGTTCACGAAAATAGAGGCACATAACTGACTGGTAATTAAATATTCAGATTCATTCATTATTTAAAAAAGACAACCCTAACGTCGCGGTGTCGTCAGAACAGATAAGAGTTACGCGAGAGAAAGAGAGGCAACTTGAATATAACTGTAGGTAATTAGCGCTGTGCGACTTAAATTGCGACTTTATTGTGTCGGAACAAGAGTCGCTATTTATTTAAATGATTTAGCGGAGTGGGACTTCAGTACCTGTAGTATTATGTATTCTATGACTTTACTATAATATAACAATAATTTTATTATAGTATTATTAACTTTTGCATACGGCTTCGTTCGCGTGAAAGTTATTTTTCTATCCCTCAGGAACAGAACTTTTTTTTGAAATAAGAGATAAGATATCTCTTGTATGTACTTTTCTGTCTCTCTTACAATGTGTTTGCAAAATTTCGTGATGATCGGTAGAGTAGTTAAGACGTGAAAGAGTAAAAAACAAACAGACTCACTTTCGCAGTTGTAATGGGTATTCCGTAAGTTCCAATATACACTGCGAGCACTGTTCAGTGCTCGTACTGGGTAGAAATTCGTACCGTTATAGACTGACAGTATACTGTTGCAGTATCATAGGTATGACGTCATAAACGTCGCCACTTTTGTTTTTTTTTATGGTATAGGGAGCAAACGAGCAGACGGGTCACCTGATGATAAATGACTACCGCCGCCCATGGGCACCTGTAACTCGAGAGTCGCAAGTGCGTTGCCGCCCTTTAAGGTGGGAGTAGGAGAAGAGGGGGACCGGGGGAAAAGTGGGAAGAGGGGAGAGGGGAAGGACGGGAATAAGAGAAAGGGAAGGGTTAGGGCCTCCGGTAACCTCACTCACGCGGCGAAATGCAATGCAAGCATTGCTTCACTGCCGGTTTTCTGTGAGGCCGTGGTATCGAGCGGAGTCGAGCCGGCCCGTACGTGCCGAAGCATGGCTCTCCCACATGAAAACTTTTGTACTGTGAGCACTAGAGTTTTCAAGGTAAGGTGCTCTCATTGCTGTCACATGTCACTTTTATTATGCGATTTGACAATCGACTTGAATTGACAACTGACAGTGTACTGGATTGCGTTCCGTTTTAAACAGCAACCAGTATAGCTAACTTTAAAGGAACGGCTTCGCAGTATACTGAATTGACGTCACACCTTACAGTGCTCTCAGTGTATATCGTAACACACACGATATTGGTAAGGAAAAAAAAATGTTAAATATTACACACGAGCAGTATTATAGGTGAGTATACAACAGAATCTATTGTGCCAATTCCTATACAAAGGTAAAGAAATATTTATCTGTTTTTATTAAACAAAGTATTGAAGTGACGCATCTTCGCAAAATATTCGGTTAGTATTTTATTATGGCCATTGTGTTATTGTAAGTGCGCTTGTTTTCATTCAAACGTTTTTATTATTTAGAACAGTGTTTGAAAACTTTTCTTGATCGGCATCTACAAAATTTTTTGCTACGCTACGACTGACTGTTACCAGTTCGAATCTATATAGATATTAATACGAAAGAGAATTCTTTGTGCGCATTTTTAAGAAAATTTCGCGAACGCAGGAACGTAAGATTAAGAATACTCACTCACACGAAACTCAATTCGTGTCACAATTAGTGCCTTGCCGGCCCTTAATGTGGGAGTAAAAGGAGGAAGATAAGGGCTAGAGCTTCCGGTAACCTCACCTACTCGGCGAAATACAACAAAGCATCGCTTCACTGCTGCTTTGCATTCCGGTCGAGACGGCCCATATGTGCCGAAGCATGGCTGTCCCACTTAAAAACTGCAACAGTGGAGGATTTTTGCGAAAGAGAATTTACCAAATCGTAGAAACAATAGGCTATCAAAGGAGGCAAGACTACAAAAAAATTAGCAGTAAAGAGTTAATGCAAAATTAAAAATAAATTGTTAACAAAAAGATTTATCATAAAATAGGTGATCTATAAATGGATAAAAACATTATACAAAACAAGTGTGTTCACATGTGCGACCGCAGACATATCCAATCACCTAGCTCGACGTGTTCAGAATTGACATGATGTTAAGGACCCGTCCCCACTTGGCGAATAATTAGTTGGCAGACTCAAGGTTAAAAAAAATCAACCCTTTATCATTGCGATATTTTCAGTTTATGTATGGAATAGTAATCATTATTTTATTGTAGTGTGAAACCAAAATGCTCATTACATCTACTTATTACAACCTTAGTTTAACAGTTTATAATGTAATAGCTGCGCCCCGCGGTTTCACCCGCGTAAGTCCCTCGTTAAGTTTTCTTTTTTGTGCAAATTTCACATAAACCATCTACTAAATAGTCCGAACAAAGCCTAAACATTTGGTTTGGATAGGTGAGCCCGTTCTTGAGTTATAAAATTACAACGAAAAGTGGCATTGATTTTTATATATATGGATGTAAATATGTGACGTAGTAAGTTCAGTGCCATTGTATTTGATTTACATTTTTTCCACAAAAAAAAAACACATTTCATTATATTCATTTATGGTGATGGGTTTAATAATTTCAATTAGTATAAAAACTGTAAAATTATAGTAGACCCAAATGAGTTTACTGGCACTAAGCGCCTAAAAGCATGGGATGAAAACAAAACACACTGCTCTAATCAACGCCTAACCTTTTTTTTTTATGGTATAGGGGGCAAACGAGCAGACGGGTCACCTGATGGTAAATGACTACCGTCGCCCATGGGCACCTTTAACTAGAGAGTAACAAGTGCGTTTCCGCCCTTTAAGGTGGGAGTAGAGGAAGAGGGGGAGGGGGGAAGAGTAGGGAGAGGGGAAGGGTTAGGGCATCCGGTAACCTCACTCACGCGGCGAAATGCAATGCAACCATAGCTTCACTGCTGGTTGTAAAGCCGTGGTATCGAACGGAGTCGAGCCGGCCCATACGTGCCGAAGCATGGCTCTTCCGCGTAAAACCTCCAAAGATATAAGTGGTTTTGAGTGGAACAGACTCTATCTATATCTATTCGTATATTTGTATAATTAGAATGGCCTTAAAAGCCATTATTAAACTGGTCTTAAACGCTTATATTTTGCTACAAATTTTCGCTCAGTATAAACAATCAGCTCGATAATAATAATTGTACGGCTATCACATAACATTACGGAACGCCATTTTAGTAGGAAGAATTCATAAATTCTCTTATGGAGTCCCCTAATATCATTTTATGGTCCGTTTGACACAATAACAGTTCATAGTACCTGCCCAATGACAGAATTGAATTACATAATCGCCTATGGATCTACAGTTCTAAGTCCTGACTTCGGGCACATATTTTTTCCTTTAGAAACTAAAAAAAATCAAACTCCCTCAACATACAAACTGCTTACCAGGTGTATCAGGTACGGCAAGGCGCTAAACGGAAATGCGCAAAATACAGAGTTAAGAAATTATGCTTCGACATGTGTTTTGCCTCTGCACATGGCAAACTCAGTTTGTCAGCAAATGAAGGAGCTGCTGAGTTTTACTGTAAATAATAAAGATGCTTGATGACGCATTTTATCCCTGTTGTGGTTTTTCTAAAGATATAATTAAATATAGTACGAGGTTCTTAGGTTCTTATAAATAACATGAAAATGTTTTTGTTCAGGGTTGCTTACCGTCAGTCCGTATGATTTGATTCGCTCTCAATGGTAGTGAGGCTAACACTTAATTTAAGTAAATTAATTAAAATTACTAAAAAAGTAAAGACGTAAAAACTGCAAACAATCGTATAAAATAAATGTACAGCACATGAAAAAGCCTTAGATTTATTCGCGGTATTCATCATTCAGATCTACATTTTCTTAATTTTACAGGAGAGCAAAAATACTCCGAGAATTTACCTAATACCTTGTGGTTTCTAGCTATTTTGTTATTTTGGAATTTGTGAAATATTGCATTTACAATTACGTCGTTTTGGCATTTCATGAAGGAGCACTTTGTGAAAAAAATGAAAAAATAACAATTTTTGACTTTTTTGTAGATACGTTCATCTAGTTCTTTTACCGCGTATTTTCGTTGCACATCTCAGAGGGTTTCCTCTCCGCTACATTTTCTGCTACGTACGTAGGGCGCTATCCAAGTTTTGTAGTATTCAAACAAGATATCATGATATTGTGATTTAATTTGAAGTCATGTCCGTAAACTCTAGGTAGGTACTATAAAAAAACAAATTTGGAGGCAAGGAACCGTTCGTTCCATTTTTAAATTTATTTTCTAAATGAAAATGGCTGGCTTCTCTCGTTATGACATTCCTGTAATTATTTTGTATAATTTTAAGCGTGGCTCAACTAAACTAAAACGATTCTAGGAAATTAGTAGTGCACTGAGGGAAACTTGTCCATCCCCAACGAATAGAAAGCGGTGGTATATTCAAATCAATCGTGGCAATTAGGAGGATGATGCAAGGTCCGGCAGACCGATAGAAATGTCCGAAAATTGTTGGAAGAAGACCAACTGCTCATCGGAATCTTCCCGACCATTTGAAAGTACGGAAACTTTGTTCACTCTCGGTACCGAAGTTGATGACTGATGCGCTGAGGGAGCAGCGTCTGACTTGATCTCCTGATACGTTTACAAAAAAATTGAATACGGGCGATCTAACTATTGAACTCGATTATTATTTTGACGTTCCTACTAATACGTATGTAAAAAGGTACTGATCCGTAAAGAAAAAAATGGTTGCTGTATTTTTTTACTAAGAGAGGAATATTCATCATTCACAACCATAGCCATGGTTGTGCTTGATAAAGGTAAGACTGTTATTGCTGCATGTTATACAGAGGAATGTTTACCTTTGGTATTAGAAGCCTTAAAAATGAACGACAAAATTAAAAACTCGATACTTGGCTAATGCATCAAGATATCGCATATCGAGCCGGAAAAACTACGGACTATTTGCAGCAAGCTAGAATCAAATTGCTGGGACCCCACCCTCCTCCAAGGAGGATGCGCTGCTATGTTCCAAAGGAATACCGGAGCAATGTGTTCAGCACCTGGTTTAACTTTACACGTATGAAGACCTGTTTCACTGCCAGTGGAGACTTCTTCGAAAAAAAAAACATATTTCACAGAGAACGACATAACTTATGTAGCGCCCTAGTATTTTGAATTTATTTATATAAGTTTTTGCATCTCTCATTTCAAGCCAACCGCTCTCCCCCTTGACCTCTGTGCCAAATGTCTAACAAATATTATTGGATATTAGATTATATATAATTAGATCGTGCACCCTCGCCTCGCCATAATTACAGAGTCATGGTTGATATTTCATGTAATACTAGTTTTGCCCGCTGCTTCGTCCTCGTAAATGTTATTTTTCTATCCCTTGGAAACAGTACTTTTTACTGGATGAAAAGTACCCTATCCTTTTTTTTTCCTCAAGAGTTACAAGTGCGTTGCCGGCCTTTAAGGTGGGAGTAGGGGAAGGCTGGAAGAGGAGGAAGAGGAGGGGAGAAGGGAAGAGGGGGGAAAGGGAAGGGTTAGTCCGGTAACCTCACTTACTCGGCGAAAAGTAATGTAAGCATTGCCTCACTGCCGGTTTTCTGTGACGCCGATGTATCACTCCGGTCGAGCCAGCCCATACGTTCCGAAGCATGTCTCTTCCACAAATATCCTGACAACGGGTACAGATACCGGAACGAGTTGTTTACATTTTTAAAAATTAACAAAAATAAACTAGCGTCTGTATACGGTAGCCGAATGATACGTGCGAACCCAATAGATGACGAGCTTCGACTGACGAATCAATCACGTGCAGCGTCAGCGTGGTCAACTTCGTATCGACCAACAAAAAGTGTGCTCACTACTCGTGTCGGTAACTGTATGCAATGATGATTGGTAGTCAAAGGACAAACAAACAAATCTATAATTTTTTTAATGGGATTGGCGGCAAACGAGCAGACGGTTCACCTGACGGTAAGCGACTACCGCCGCCCATGGCCACCTGCAACTCAAGAGTCACAAGTGCGTTGCCGGCCTTTAAGGTGGGAGAAGGGGAAGGGGGAAGTGGAAGAATGCGGGTAGGGGAAGAAGAGGGGGAGAGGAAAGGGTTAGGGCCTCCGGTAAATTCGCACAACATTACTTAGTTCTAGCTAAGTGCAAGTCGGATTCTTACACTAAGAATGTCATAGTCCACAACAGAATATGTGACATAACTTATTGATGTTTACATATATCCAGGACTCAAATAGAAGACATATTATTACAGCCCTACTAAAGCAGTGTTGTAATTCTGCTGGTATACAGGTAAAGTCATCAGGACTCCAAAAGGATATTGAGAAACTTTACCCTTATGACGAAAGAAGCATTCTTTGGCTAATAAACACCAGAACGTTGGTTCTAGACTAAACCCCAATGGCATGCAGAGACGTAACCAGAACATAAAAAATATTACAGGCATATTTATTATACCCAGCTATACCTAAATAGTATCAGCAGTACAGCTAGAATACGCGGTTGTATGAAAGGTCTGAAGATTGTGCAAGACGCGCAGTAACTACACCTCGAAATATAAAAAACCTCCTCAAATAAACTAAATGAAGATAGATTCACCGTACAATTGTCGCCAAAAAAGCAAGTTGGGGAAATCTGGGTCAAATTTCTGCTGGCCACACTTTGTTACTACGTGTGTGTTAATTAGAATATATGAGTGGAAGCCGCGATACTGTCCTTTGTTTAAAAAGGCAATGGACTTCTCTTTCGGGTATAAATTAAATTTCGAAGCTTCTGATCAATGTTTTTTTTTTTTTCAAATTGATCCATCCGTACGACAATGACCAGTGGCGCCGAAACTCGCACATTTACAAAAAAAAATTGTAAAATAATACATAAAAATTTTAACATGATTCATATTTTAACGCGTATAAAATTTTGTTTTACAAGAAGTTAACACATTGTCTATCTCCGCATAATTATGACATGTGAGCGATTGCTCCACGGCACTTCTTTTGTACGCTTACGTGGACTACCACCAGCTACTAAGCTGCGTCATTCGTCCCTTTAATAAACTAAACCTTTAATATACATGCAATCATAATAATTATCTGACGTAGTTATTTGCCTTATGTAGGCGTTAATATAATAATATGTAAGTACACCTACGTACATGTCAGGTGAATTGGTGATTACGCAAATTCTAAATTAGACGCTAAACTTTATATTTGTTTATACAACACAGTTACCGAACAAGTGCAACGGTGCCTTAGACATTTTTGTATAAAATACCCCTCACTTAAAAATCCTCTTAACGATTAAAAAAGAGCTGACGATCTTCGAACGGCAGAACCGATTTTCTTGATTTAATAGCTAAGAACAGTCTCGATCAAATCAACTTTCAAACCAAACTTATCAATATCGGTCTATCTGTTTAGACGCTATGGTGCCACAGTTATACACACGTTAAAATTATCTTTGTCTCTGTCACTTTACGACACAACGAAATTTAACGATAATTAAATAAATAGATAGCATTTGAGTATTCGGTCAATAATGTTTTAGGAACGACCCCTTTTAAAAAATAAACATCATAATTTTAATTTTAAAAAATGTTGAACGTAATAGGACTGTACATTAAGTTCTTAATATAAGACTCACAGATGAGAAACTGTAGATTACACTGACCTATTTCTCTTGGGTGACTACAGGATTGCAGTTTGCTTCACATTTTATAAAGACTTACGTAATTGACTCTCCCTTATTTAATCTTTGTTTTTAACAGAACAGAGAACTAGTTAATTGCTCCAACTTAGTTAAAGGTTTACAATAACTGATTTTACAACAAAAAAACCAGTTGTGATTGATTTAGAACAAGTACTCTTCTTAACTAACCATGTAGAAAAAAAATGTTCTGTCTTTCACCTGTTCGTTGTATAAATATTAAGTCCTTAAGTTGCAAGTCTTTAGTACATTTTATCGAACGCAGACAATTGCCAAACACTATCCAGTATGAATGTGGTTATAAAATAGCACTTTTTACACGCTTCATATTAGCTTCACTTGTATGTTTGTGACTCTAACTTTGGGTGCGATTTTGACCCACTTTAAACGGCCAGATTTCATTAAAATTTGGCACACGTGTCAAAGACCGATGACAATGCAATTATTCGATTAAATTTTTTATTTTTTTTAGTTGAATTTTCTTTAAAAGCGTGTTTTTCAGTTTTTTAAACTATAATTATTTTAAATGATGTCTTCACCTGTTCTCCTACGTCACAAAGGTTCTATACTTCGCTTTAAATCTTAACAACAAGGCTCCCAATACTATTAAAAGTGGCTAATAGGTTATTGAATTGTGGAATACAGTGGAAAACACACACACTTATGCCTTTGTGAAGTTAAGAACGCTAGATAACACGTGTTTAGTCTATACAAACGGAACAACTGCTGCGAACTGTAACTATCTGCTTACGGTATTATAGTGTTTCTATTTTAAAATGACCCTTTCCTGCATTTTAATACCAAGAGTAAAACTGTTGAGTTAAAAAGCCTTAACTTTGTAATCAATTCCATCAAATAGTATTATAAAGTCTTTTCAAACAAGTAATAAACGTGAATACAAATAAGATAAGCGCTTATAACAAGATTTTACCTTTTTAGCAATAAATCGTATTATTAACTAGCAACCCGCCCCGGCTTCGCACGGGTACAAATTATACACCAAAATCTTCCTCATGAATCACTCTGTCTATTACTGAAAATCGCATGGCAATCCGTTCAGTAGTTTTTAGTATATCGCGAACAAACAGACAGACGCGGCGGGGGACTTTGTTTTATAATATGTAGTGATAATGAAAATATACTAAGACAGTGTGTTTTCCTAATTGTGACATTACGGAGAGATCCGTATCCATAGGAGACATGGGTACCCTGGCCTATAAAAAATTTGGTTTACTCAAATTGTCTTCAGGTGTCAGTAAAAAAAAAAAAAAACACAAGAACGTTGTTTTATGCCCAAACATCAGAAGTCATTACTAGTCGTTAGAATGAATTTATAACCAAAGGCGTTTCAGAAGTCTTTGAAGTATACCTAAAAGCTTCATTGCAGAGAATGGCTGAAAATATCCCCAAACATCTTAAAACAAGGAGAAACGTAACTACCTAGACACAGGAAGACTTCACATTTCGCATACCATAGTTTGGTCCCACTCACGTAATAGGAGGCAAGCCTTTTGCCGTCATCGGGCACTTTGGGCATTAAATTCAGAAATTTGGTAACATATATATATATATATATATATATATTTAAATTACGTTGTTACTTAGCGATGAACCTATTCTAATGAAATTTTGCACACTGTGTACAGTTTAGTCGAACTTGAAAGATAGAATAGTTTTTATCTCAATTTATAATCACAATTTAGAGATATATATATATATATATATATATATATATAATAAAGAAAAAAATGGCATTGCAACCCACGCCGGTTTATATAAAAGTGAAAAGAATGTAAGAAGATTTATTGAAAGAAGAAAGCGGTGGCAGCGTAATGGCTAAGGCGTCGGACTTGTGATCAAGTGGTTGCGGGTTCGAACCCCACCCAGTGCACTACGTGAACCCACGCCTCACACAGCTGGGGGGGGGGGGGGGGTAACAAGAATACTAGTAATGTGTGACCCACGTTACTAGAATTCTTTAATAAACAAAAGTCAGAGCCGAACAATTGAACTAAAACATTATTTCCATTAGAGTTGCAGTTGATATTGATAAAGATAGTGAAAAATGTCTGATGATCGATTGAGAACTAATTTTTAGATGAAACTGTGTTATAAATAATGACGAACACGCCGCACGATATATACATTGGCTTAAGGTAGCGCTAGGAGGTAATAACTTCAGTGTTCGACATAGCACTTTCGTGTAAAATTAAACGTGATATCAATTTGTCGGGTCTTTATTAATATGTGCCCTCAAGCTGAATAGTGGTATCAGTTATAATTTATGAACGTACAATGATCCGTATGTCAACACTTCAGCTTTATAATATTATAAGTTATTTTATTTTACAGTATTGCGGCGACGATAGGGTCGTTCTATCGTATTGTTTAAAATTGAACAACTTTCGATTCCTTAAGTAAATCGACTTCATTCAATGATTATTTCCAATTCATTATCGTTGGTGCCATAATGATTGTGGAAATGGCATGGCTACGGAGTGATTGCCTCTTGTCTCGGTTGAAAGTAGTAATTTTCTAAAGCGGATAATATCTTAAAACACAATATATTTTTCTAGTTCTAGGTAAACAATGATGTTTTAGAATAATTACATCCGTGAGTGGTGGTTATAGTTATTAAAGTGTACGGTTAAATTCACGTGTGCATTTTGAGAGTCTCGGACAAACTCGGCCCTACAGGTGCTTAATCCAAGAGTAAATAATTATAGTTTAAAAAAACTAAAAAACACGCTTTTATAGAAAATTCAACTAAAATAAATAAAAAATTTAATCGAATTATTGAATTGTCATCGGTCTTTGACAGGTGTGCAAAATTTGAATGAAATCTGGCCGTTTAAAGTGGGTCAAAATCGTGCCCAAAGGAGTCGGTTACAAACATGCAAACAAACATACGTCCAAGTAAAGCTAATATAAAGCGTGTAAAAAGGGGGTAAGGGCTAAACTAGTCGGTCTTCTGATATGGTATACCTTGTATGATGGTGTTGCTATGAATAAAAATGTATTATGTGTTGAATTGAATTATTTATTTACAGCATGTTTACAATTACTTTTAATTGATGTAGACATTACGTTAAAAGGAATATTTAAAATGAAACTGTACATGAATAGAAACAACATCGCCCAGTTTCATATGCAATATGAATACACGAATGTTGACAAGTTATTTGTTATGAAAATATAAAAAAATATAAAAGTATTGAAGTTCGATCCCTCGACAGGCACCTGACAATCATCAAAGATTAGAACTGAGAATAGACGAACCTACATTGAAAATTAGTGAACACTTACTTTACCAGACACAACCTAAGAGTTTTCCATAATATTCTCCAAGGTTTCTGAAGGCCACCGTCCAAATGACAACTACAAATTTGACGCTTCATATCTCTCGTACTGAGAATGAGAGTCCGAGGCAACAGCGCAATGTCGATAAAAAACGACTGAAATTATTTCATCATGTTTCAGTTACAATTCAATCTATGAAATTAAACCTCAGGCGTATTTTTGCATCCGAGAGATTAAAGAACAATGCCCTGATTACAGGCCAACATTGTAAGTAGGTACATAGTAAAGGGATTGCAATTGAATACCACGAAATAACAAGATTTATCTCGTAGCCTATTTAAAGATATTTTGCTTCTGTATGGAGCCGAGTTTCAAACACAATATTTCAGCCAGACAGAAGGGCCTTCCAGTGCTGCGCCTTCAAGTGTAAAATTATTATTTTCACAATTTACATTGTAAAGTACAAAATTTAAGAAAATATATACCCAAATTTCTATATTTTTTAAATAATTTCCAGCCAGCCTTTTTTTTCCAGCCAAATTATATTCATATGAATATAATTTTTTGAAGCCTGGCTGGAAGTTATAGAAGAAATATGGAAGTTTATATTTTAAAGTCATTACTGCATAGTAATTAGTAATGACTTTAAAATATAAACATATATTAATAAAACACTACCAAAACGAACAAATAATTATTGTCCTATACGGACATTGAACGCACAACAGTAGTCAAAATAGCAGTTGGCAATGTGAAAATTCAAATCGCAATGCCACCCGTGCGGCCAAAGTTTTTTTACTGTAAAATCATAGACAATACTTTAACTATTATTATAGTATTATTAAGATATTAAAAGCCACAAATTGCTAAAGCGCTTTTACAACCATAGATTATTATTTATGTATGTTAAGTAATACCTTAAGATGAAGGTATTTAAATTATAATGAACAAAATGCCTACGCATGGCGAGAAGGTCAAAAGTTAATTGAAAGGGACCCAACAATTTTCTAACACTTATACATATAGATTGTACTTAACGGGTAGAATAATGTAATGAAGTGTTTGTGACGCATTTCGAAATAACTTGGTATACCTACATACATAGACATATATACAGTATACATGGACAGTTTATATTATGTATTCAGTCAATATTTTCATTATAAACTTACAAGCTTTGAAGTATCGTAAATATTTACTCTTTGGCTCTCTTTAAAAATTCAAAATAATATTGTTACATTAGTGTAAAAATAGATGACAATAATGATTTAAAAAGAGCAAGGCAGGTGGTTCTAATAAATTTTAATATTTTCTTTAATAAAAATACATCAATTACCTAACAGACGTGCACGTCTATTTTAGGCCGAGCACTTCTAACACGAAAACTAATAACTTCGGAGGTTTGGTTAAAAAAGGTATCGAAATTGTTTTTATTGTAAAAAAATATAGTTAATCTATTTGCAGAAACAATTTTATATTTTTTTTATGCTATAAGGGGCAAACGAGCAGACCCCTGATGGTAAATGACTATCGCCGCCCATGGACACCTGTAACTCGAGAGTCACAAGTGCGTTGCCGCCCTTTAATGTGGGAGTAGGTAAGAGTAGGAAGAGAGGAGAGGGGAAGGAAGGATGAGGAGGTTATTCAGTTTTCAGTTCTACAAATTTGCTGAAAACGATTCAAAACCATATTTGATAAATGACTTAGTATAATTACTGATAAATACTTTCAACTTACTTACTTTGACTGGCCTGTTGGCCTAGTGGTTAGTGACCCTGACTGCTATGCCATAGGTCGTGGGTTCGATTCCCACCCGAGTCTGGGTGTTCTTTGTGTCCGTTGTTTGTATGTTTGTAAAGTCCCCGCGACACAGGAGTAAATCCTAATACGGTAGTTGTCTTTTAAAAGAACTAAAAAAAAAGATATCTAAATATCTAAATTATACTTATCTACCCATAGAGTATTATTTTATCTCTACAGCTGGTAATATACTATTGTAAATTATATAAATCATCATCCTAAAAATAGGGTGCCTAGTGCTGAAAATAGTGACTTCTAACCACAGAGTAAAAAAGGTCGTCGAGTGGCAACCACAGAGTAGAAAGAAAAGCGACGTTAACACACAAGCTAGGCCGACGACCTAACCCTATTGTATTTACGTCACTTAACTCCATGTTATTTTAGGCGGTGCTGAAATGACCTGTTACTGCCCCAAACTCCTGATGCCTGAATGCCTGTTAAAACCTAGTTTTATCAAGGCGGAAGTGACCTTATTAGTGTCACAAGTCACTGTGCTTCTTTGCCGACTTAAGTATAAAAAAAATTTAAAATGAACGAGTGACTTTAAAGTATATTTCGTAAAACTTTTAATCATTTGTTGAACACTAGCTATTGCCCGCCTTTCGTCTTCCTTCGATCGCCTTCATGTAGACATTGTAAAAAAAAACAAAAATTCGGGTATGCTGTCCATATAATGTTCTGTACCCCTGATAAAATTTATTTCACACGCATTTATTATATTAGTTAAGGATAAGAAATACGCCCCTTTTAATATCACAACATATTTTGATAGCATTTTGCAGTGACGTAAATCTTTTCCTGTTTTTCTTATTTAAGAGTTTAATACAATGTATTTGTACAAAATGTATTTTATTTTTCTTAACGTTACGTGACACAATATCTAGATGTGTATACATAATACAAGTATATAATAATAATAATAATAGTTTATTTTATTGGAGCCAAAAAAAAAATATACGTAATCAGAAAAAGTTATAGCTCCAAAGAAGAAAGATCTGGAATCTGTAAATTTTTAAAAGGAGTATTTTATCACCAAAAGAGCCAACGTCAAACTGATTATTCGTTAATCTACGAGGGTAGTTTGTTTTAAAATACCATCAAAAGAAAAATAACCGGCCAAGTGCGAGTCGGACTAGCGCATGAAGGGTTGCGCACCATCGTACAAGATTGAATACTATGTAGAGTAGGAGAGCCCCACTTAAATATTTATTTTATTTTGTTTTTAGTATTTGTTGCTATAGCGGCAACAGAAATACATCATCTCTACAAATTTCAACTGTCTAGCTGTCATGGTTCATAAGATACAGCTTGGTGATAGATAGACAGACGGATAGTGGAGTCTTAGTAATAGGGTCCCGTTTTTACCCTTTGGGTACGAAACCCTAAAAATATCACTTTGATTAGTTCAGAAACCATTACTGCGATGCCAGCTTGCGTTTATCTTCGTTTCTGATTTCTCAAAACTTCATACTTGTTTATAAAAAACTAGCAACCCGCCCCGGCTTCGCACGGGTACAAATTATATACCAAAACCTTCCTCATGAATCACTCTGTATATTAGTGAAAACCGCATGAAAATCCGTTCAATAATTTTTCAGTTTATCGCGAACAGACAGACAGACAGACGCGGCGGGGCACTTTGTTTTATAATAGGTAGTGATAATAATACCTACTCTATTCATATGCAACAATAAAATTGTCATGAAACAAATAATGATAAATATGACAAAACGAAATTTAAAATTGTTACAAAAGACTACAAACGTTTTAATCAAAGATTGTTCATCACTAACAATAGTCTTATGTATGTATCTATGTATAACCAGGTTATAGAGTAATCTTTAAGGCGTCTGAAAGGCAGTTATTAGTTCTTAATTCGCATCCCACACAATACAGAACCGACAATGTACTCTTTTAAGTTACTTAAGATTAATCATGGCATAAATAAAATACTGATTATTCTGTTACATCACTAGCAGCCTTAAAAAAATACTTATTGGACTCAATTTCACAAACAAAATTATTTTTGAAAACTAACTGCCATTAAATTGTATAACAAACTGCCACTAATGAACTGTATTTAGCTAGAAGCGCGCATTGCAATGCGCTTGAATATTGTTGAGCAGATTTATGATGGCGATTTCATTTTTTTTAATCACAACCAACCCAACCAGTTGTAAAAATCTAATATAAAAAATATAGGATAAAGGAACGTGTTAGTTAATCTGAAATGAAATTAGTTATATGGAACACGAAATTAAGAAAATATTGAAAAATATTTACACATTTAAGTAAGTGTTAAGTTAATTTACAACTCATGCTACTCCTAAAACTTTACATTACAGTACTTACCAATTAATAAACGAACTCCAAACCCAAAAATAAATCCGCAACCAAAAATTAAAACTTCAAAAATAACTTAACAACCACTTGACAAATTCTTATAAACTCGAACGAAATCAACCTTTTTACACGTTAGTCACTTATACCACACGAGACTGGCCACTTAGGCGTGCGAACTTAACGATTAAAATTTAAATTAGTTCGGAATTCGAAAGACGCGGGAAACCGTCCCCGGCGTGCGTTCAGAAGAAAATTGTAGTCGGACTGAAGGGCGGCGCTTGTGAATGGATGCGGTACGAACACGCTCATGCGCTCTCATCGTACCCACAACGAATGTTTTTCCAACGGTATTTAAGCTTTTCACGCTTTAGCAAGAAAATGTATTTTTATCTTTAAGTGCATTGGACGTCTGGGGTTTTGGTTAATGAGGAAATTTTGTACGTCCTTGCAGGGACCGTGGGTAATCCAATAAGGGAAAATTTACAATTTTTTATATTATTAACTTTCTTTTTATCGGCTCTACGAACCCTGTAATTAAAAAAATTATTTAAATTGAAGTCAGAGGTTTTTAGGCTCAATTATTGATTTTCAGAAATTTTACCGTATCATTAAAATGTCCAAAATAAAATTAAGTATTAAAATACTTAGATCATTTAATTTTACCCTCAGTCACAAATAGAAAATAATAATAAGAAAGCAATTAATAATAAATAAATGAGACGTTACATTTTCATTTAAGCTAAAAGGCTACGAGAAACTATTGGTGTGCTCCTTATTATTTTTATACACAATACGTGTTTGCCATTATGACATGGGACCGTCAGTGGACTGAAAGATTTTAAATTTAGTGGAAACATTCGTAGAGATCATACGGGTAAAAAAAAATTTTTGAATTTCGAACCACTACCACTGGAACTCTACGACTACTATTTGTATTTTAAATGTGGCATACTGGCAATAAATATGGCCAGTTTCAATGTCATTCAAACTTGAAGGCCTAAAGTAATGAAATATTCTTGTTTGTGGCGATACGAACCGTAAGCCATAAGACAAAAAAGAAAAGTAATGAAATTGCTTAGTTAGTACCAAAGTTTGTAAAAGTAAAACTACTTGTAAGATTAGATGTATTTTTTATAATACAAATTAATGGCCATTGAAACAAGTTTGTACACTTTGTTGATTTGTACAATTAACAATGGAAGTAACAATAACAATATTATGTATTTGTGTATACTGTTGCCATGAATTACAATCTTAATTAACAATCGAACAGAAAGGCCTCGTGAATAAAGTAAAACATTAAAAATTTAAAAAACTTAGGAAGTTTAAAATAAGAACTTTATTTTGAAACTCAGAATACCCAAATATATCTTGAAAACTGCGATAAATTGCGATTTTGCGGTATTACTTTTTTACTGTTTTGTGTTTGTAATGTTTTGACTTCACAGTCAACTTTCGGATTCAATACCTCTCAGAAAACGCTGAGTCCACCTCTGAGCTTGTCTTTAAGTGACAGTAATAATACTGGAGCTAAGCGTGTCGCATACATACCGCCCCTCTTAAGGGTAACTTGTTTACATCCTTAGCAGTATACACCAAACCGTTCCTATTTGTGAATATTTGTGTGATTCTAACACAAACTTGAACGATACGCATTAACTATCTGACAAAAACGACAACTCTAATTACTCTTAGAAGATGGATCGTTTCAACGAATGTTGCATTTTTTCTAGAAGACTTGATACTAATCCTTTGACCTACATGAGTCAGTATAGTATTTATTAGGCAATGTTTTTTATTCCTCAGTTAAGTAATAATGGAATCAATAACGGTAACCTTTTAACAGGTTTCTGTGGTAAAGGTTTCGTGTTAGAATCTAATCTAATCGTCAGAAACTACATTATCGGGCTGCGCTTCGTTGTTGTTGAGCTATTTTCGCACCGCGGGTGGTTCTATTTCGTTAATCACGTCACGGATTTTGAGTTTTAAGGCTACAATCCTTAAAACTCAATTTCATTGGCTCTGTATAAACTCTATCTTTAACATAGCCCCACAAAAAATAATCCAGTGGTGTTAAATCGCATGATCGGGGCGGCAAATTAACAGCAGAATTTTGTGACGCGACTGGGAAATTTGATTTGCAAAAAATTCATTGTTTCGGTGGCTGTGTGACATACATGTAGCCGTCCTGTGCAAACGACATGTCAGTGATATCCATACCATCAATAATACCTCGTTTTGGGTAACTGGGAACTTGTATTTTAAGTATACAGATAAAGTTTGTTACTTTGTGAGTTGGTGCGACTTACTAGCAGCGCCCCGCGGTTTCACCCGCGTAAATCCCGTAAGTAATATCGGGTTAAAAATTAGCCTATGCGTTAATCCAGGTTTCCAGCTATCTACATACCAAGTTTCATCGCAGTCGGTTCAGTTGTTTTTGCGTGTAAGAGTAACAAACATCCATCCATCCATTCATCCATCCATCCATCCAAACTTACACATTTATAATATTAGTGGGATTGTAGTACAGAAAGTTTCGAAACAATGTAGTTTGTGTACAATTCAACTGAAATTCCATAATTATTATTTACTTGCTTAAAACCGTTACCTAAATTTTATAACAGGTCGATATAATATATGTATTTCAATAGTTAAGCGACATTTAATTTATAGACTTAAAAACATATAATGATATCCAATGCAACATGGCTTTGCATTATCCTAAGAGTTTGCCTGCAACAATACCTAAGTCTGTATGGTTTATTCATGTTGTAATAGACTTTATCTTATGGTAAATTCACCGCTCCCCGTAGTTTCACCTGGTCACTGTTCCGTTCCTAAAAGTGTCAGCGTGATCTTATATAGTCTACTAGCAGCGCCCCGCGTAAGTCTCGATCCCGTGAGAATATCGGGATAAAAAGAGAATAGCCTATGCGTTAATCCAGGTCTCCAGCTATATATCATACCAAGTTTCATCGCAATCGGTTCAGTGGTTTTTGCGTGAAAGAGTAACAAACATCCATCCATCCATCCATCCAAACTTTCACATTTATAATATTAGTGGGATAACCTGCCTCATTAATTGGGGTATCAAATTCAAAAAGAGAGGCTCGTGTTAGCATTTGCAATGTTAAGTAATACTAGCCAAGTCAATCTTAGGATGGGTGACCTATTTTAAAACATTGAGACCCCTCCGTGCCTCGAAGAGTTCGTTAAGTCGACAGTCTCGGTTACCATACAAACATCTGTGGCATTTGTTACGGGTAGTTGGAGCCCTAAAAAAAAGGCCGACAACCTGATCTAACTACAGAACTTCGATCGCGCCTAGTACTTGGGTTGTGTAGCCAACCCCAACTTAGTTAGGTAAAGGCTCGGAGGAAAAAATCAAATTCTAAAAGATTTTTTCTAGTCCGACTGTTCAGTTTCCGACATTAGCGCGATCGACCAAAAAAACTCTTTAGTTTATAATATTTGTAGCTATGAATATACTGAGTGAGTTTCATTACTTTAATTCCTTATTGTATTTAATTTAATGTACGAGAATTTACAGCAGTTTCGAATGGAGCAAGTCCATACATCCGGCAACAGTAGGTGCATTTAATTAATTTACTATATAATGATGAATTCACACGGAGTATGAGCCAATTTCCACAGCCGCCAAATTATTCGCTCCGATGACAACAAATTGAATTATCCGAAATGATGTATGCGTACGTAAATGTCATAATAATGTTCCCGTCTCGTGAAAGGCTTCAGTAATGTGGAAAATTGAAAGGCAATTCTAAGTTGTTCTATTGAAGATGATATGTATATCAGTTTTTTCTATAGAAAATCCATAAAAATCGATTGAAAATTTTTGAGTAGGTAAATAATTGCAGAGAAAAAAAAATTTACGATTTAAAATCTTTAACTTACAGATTCCACTTGCTTTTATGAAAAACGGAGGTGATAATACTTACTTTAAGCAGATAGTTTTTTTTTTCAGAAATTCTTTTTGTAATTTCATGCAGTGACACCCTGTAAACCACTTAATGACTACTTTAATTTCACAAAGTAAGAATTACTTATTAATTAGTCAAGAGTAGTGAAAGAGGCCACGAATCAGCTCAGCAAATAAGCTCATTGTTTTCCTCGTGTAGAGGCGAAACACGAGTCGAAGTATCACTTCGTGGTAGTAAAAGATCGCTCATTACGCCATGGAAGGTACCTGAGATACCTAGTCAGCAAATCTCTGTTGAGGGAATTTTTTATCATGGTTTGAGGGCTCGAAGTTCCCGGTAACTGCCAGTTCAAAGTATGGTACCCTTGCTGCGGATCTACTTGAGATTAAAAAATAAGAACTGTACCATTACTGAAAACAAAACGATACTTATTCAACAAAAGTACGAGTATAGGTACCCACGCAAACGGAAGGAAATTAGTGTAGGACTCCACAGTGATGCTGCACAAGTGTCACATTAATACACCATTAATGCCTTTCAACAGTTTGTTTTGATTATAAAGATCTTTAGACAAAAACTGACTCGTATATATAGACGCGAACGTTGCCAAGAATAAACCGTCTGTTCTCTTTATGGAACCTCGTAAAAAGGGATTACGGACTAATAGCATTTATTGCTATCTGGCAACACCGATTTAAAGATATGAACCAATCTAGGGGGCATTGGACTACATTACGAAAATGTTTAAAAAAATTGAATGTTTTTTTATCCAGCGGTTCCAAGCTACTTTAAACAGTCATCAGTCCTTGTACATAGCCCCCATTTGGAAACCTTTAAAATACAGTTGTCACACTGAGTTATTATTACTAGCGTATAGAGTAGACACCGCGAAGAAAAAGCTTGTAACGCGAACTGCGGTCCCTGCACCGCATTGAAAACAAATCTTTGTAGCAGTTCGTTGGGCAACACGCGTAAACGCCATGAAAATCACGGCGCTTAGGACCTTACGCTCGCGAGAAAACTACAACTTAAAAACGATCGAGCGCTGCTTGCTAACACTGTAGGATTTGTCCATAAGTTATTGATTTAGCGCTGCAGTGTTTTTTAGTTTTAATTCAAATAAAAACGGAACATGTATTTTGTTCTGAGTGGGTTCTCTAGTACATAATATCTCGATGAGTTGTCAGCGGTTTTTTAAAGTTCGGAGAACCGTTGACTACTGTTGCCAATAGCAAGGAGCTGTGTATTTGTTACCAGTGGCGTAACTATACCATCTAAGGCCCGTGGCTAATTCATCGGAAGAGGCACAATTTCACTCTTGGTGGCTCGTGTGCTTAGGGCTTGGGGTCGGGTCCGGGGCCCCCCTAGGGCCATGGACCCGTGGCATTTTACCCGCTCTGCCACCCTATTGTCACGCCACTATTTGTTACTTTAGTTGGAATCGAATGAAATCAGTGCATGACATTGTGGAAGTCTTTTTGTTGGGTCTAAGTTCAAGAGTGGACATCCCATGTTTAAAATGATGCTGATTATGATGCTGTTGCTTTTGAGCTGTCTTCCATTTATGGTTTCTCAAAACAAAACGAAAATACTGCGTTGCATTTTATGCAGATAGAACTAGTGTAGTATCCTTATACTTAACAAAATTCGATTCTTTCATTTCTTGACAATCTGTTACAATCTTGCTTCACAGTTTTGCAATAAAATTGATCCTGATATATCTCATAGCTCAACATTGTCACAATAGTGACCTATAGCTAAATAAAATATTATTTATGGGAGTTTAGGAAATTAAGTACTTGAAAATTTCAAATTTAGGTTAGGTATGCCTCACAGAAAACCGACAGTGAAGCAATGATAGCATTGGTTTTCGCCGAGTGAGTGAGGTTACCGGAGGCCCTAATCCTTCTCTCTTCCCCTCTTTCCCTCTTCCCCTACTCCCACCTTAAAGGCCGGCAACGCCCTTGTGGCTCTTGAGTTGCAGGTGCCAATGGGCGGCGGTAGTCATTTACCATCAGGTGACCCGTCTGCTCGTTTGCCCCCTATCCCATAAAATAAAAAAAAACAAACAATAAGAGCAAATTTATTTGACAATAATAATTTATGAAGTCACATGTCATTGTTTTATACAAGTTTCTAAAGAACCGGTTTGGTATGTCGTAAACAATCAGAAACTGATTTGATTTCACAATCCTCATAAATATTGAAAATGAAATTTGAAACCAAGTCACGTCAAGTCAGATCTTCTTATTCTAAAAATAAGACAGAAACCTATAAGAGCAAGTAGCATAGAATTAATGTCTGAGCACGTCTAATGTAAACTGAATTAAAACTCGTGTATTTTATTAATTAAAATAAAATATTTGCTACTGGTTTGGAAAATCCCGCATGAATAAATAAAATTTATTAAAATTACGTTGATAATTCCCTTTTCAATCCTTCTTATTTATTGTACTGGCTGTTATTTTATAATAGTTTCACTCCCTTTTACCCAGAATGTATTACGTGATGGAGGTTGACTACAAAACGCAAAAAATATTAAAAGTATAATTTGTTTACATAAAAACAATCAATTTGACCAAAAGTCTGCCACTTTGCAATCAGAGGCAGATCACGTGGTTTGAAGGCCTAAAACTAATTTATATTCACGTGTTTACAATCGAAATTTCTGAGGTTAATATTTACCTCTCGTGGGTACGTAATACGTAACCAGTATTAAGTAAACAATTTCGATGTTTCTCTGTACTATTAAGAGAAAGATGCGAACTACAAACACTCAGATGGAAAATCACGAAAATATGATTTCCCCTGTGCACCGAATTCTTGTTATTACCGGGATTTATTGAGTGGATATGTTATTCTATTGCTATCTACATTTGGCAACATAAATTTACGTACGTTGTTTACTTTTTATAAAATAAGAGAACATCAAAATATAAGTAAGTTAATAAAATCATTTATTTTCGGTATAGTAAAGGGGTTGTGACATTTTTCTTTTAGGTATGGAGCAATTATTCTTTCCTATCTCCGATCCCTCGGACATTGGGACTTCGCTTGCTGTTTTAAACTTTTCAGTCTGGCGCAAGCCGTCACAACTCATAAACTTTTCTTTCTAATCTCTCTCTCTAATTTAATTCTGATAAGAAATATACCATTTTTATAGGTACATTATATCCCATTTTTTTTAACAAAAGCGTGTTACATTTTGACGGCAAGAGAAGTAAAGGTGTAACGCGCTTTTATTTAAAAAAATGGGATATATAATGTACATTGACGTCTGTATTTAATTTTTTATTCTTTTAAGTTGTGAAAATTAGTGCGTGTTTTATTCATAACCCCTAAAAGATCACACCATATCTCCGTTGGAAGAATAGTCTCCAATTTTTAATTTTTTAGGGTTCCGTTCCTCAAAAGGGAAAAAGGAAACCTTAAGGGATGGCTTTGTTGTCCTTTTGTTTGTCTGTCTGTCAAGACATTTTTCTCAGGAACGCGTTTAGGTGTAAAGTTGAAATTAACATATTTATGTCTGCGGTCCCTTGAAGCTGTAAAAAATGAAGCTCCTAAGTCAAAAGCAATCAATAGATATAGCCATTTAAGCCATATATTTTAATATTTCGCATGTAAATCAAAACCTACCCTAGGTACTTCCCATTGGCTTAAAATAATGAAATTTGGCGAGAAGCAAGGTGTCAAAGCAAACAAATTCAAATGTCGTTAATTTATAGTTTTACCACATTTTTTTTGCTTTACATACTTATATTTTGCGCTTGTTAAATTAACTGTGGCTCGATGTTGTACGGAACGGTAAGTCCAAAAAAGAAAGGCACAATCTTGGACCAAAGTATGCCGCTGCTTCTCAAACGCACTCGAACGAACAAGTCTGAATACTCACTAACAAAATTTAGTGAATTTGCGGGAAAAAAAATATTTTTTATTTTATTTTAGCCTGAAGCACCAGAATATTTTCTAGCCATGTTTGTAGCATCATGTATTTACTCACGTGTATATTTCGGGGATGCCCACTAGTTTCGGTCGCGACGGGGGGCCCGTTATGAAGGGGTGAGCCGTCCTGCCTCGTCGGTTGCAGGTGCCAGACAGGTGCAGTCTGACACGTGAGTAAAACCGTATATCTTAACTAATATGAATACCACTCACGAAAGTTTTTATTTGAATGTAATATTGCGTAGAATGCAACACAGAAACTGTACCTCAGTACTTCCTTTTTACGATTTTATGTCATACTTTGGGGCCCCCCTGAGGTCGGGGGTCCTGGGCACGTGCCCCGCATGCCCTTATGGTAAAGACGGCACTGCGGACGAATCTTTAGTAATAATTTTACCTACCTAAAGTTTCAGTCACGCGAGTCCTTTTCAGTGAAATAATGATCACTATTGATAAGTTTTAAATTTCATATTTCAGGTTAAATGTAAGACTTCTGTAAAAAAAACCGTAGTTCTCGGAGTCAATAACTATTAAGTTATGTGACGGAGTCTACTGTACGACCTTGAAATAAAAAAGTGATAAACAAATAGAACACGTGCAATTGAAAGACAATATACGAGTGTATTGTAGTATACAGGGTGTCAGAACACCGTAACGAATCTTGAAATAGTGAGTTCAGACCATCATTCTGAGTCGAAAATCATTGGAATATTCTGCCGGAAAATTCATCAATATTTTTTTTTAATCTAATCAAACAAGAAATAAAATTTTTATACAATCAGCTGGTGTTGACAGCACCGAACGTTTAAGGTCATTCACTGTACCGAACCAAAAAACTACTGAACGGATTTTCATGCGGTTTTCACTAATAGACAAAGTGATTCATGAGGAAGGTTTAGGTGTATAATTTGTACCCGTGCGAAACCGGGGCGGGTTGCTAGTCAATTACTAAGTCTCAAAATAATTATCAGAAAAACCATTATCGACATTCGTGGCAATTGACAGCAGCGTTTGATCGATGGCTTCTTGTAGTTCATGTTTTTGATATGATTGCGAGTACTTAATTAGCGGCGCTGTGCCACAAATGACATAATACATATTATTATGATAATTACTTTTATAGACGAGTTATTCCCCACGGTTTCACCCGCATTAAATTAGGATTATACATCTCGCTTCGTTAGGTACCTGCTAACAGTTTAGGAGATTACTTGACATTTATACGCACAACTCTGCTCTCATGATTCTAAGCGTAATGTTTTATAGGTACTTTATGCCCTTCTCAAATGTAGATCCAGACATTATATATGTAGCGTTATGTATGCTTAAAAAACTGTCCGTCCTACGTTAAAAAACTGACACATCTGTCATCTGAGCGTGACGGTCACGCGAGTTCAGTGCTTTTTGCCCAAACCAAAAGTGCCAAACGTGCCTAAAGAAGTTTTCACTTCAAAAATTGTTAATAAGTAATTATGAGTTGGAGATCAGAAGTGTTCATTTTTGAAGAAAGTGATGCCATCTACTAGTGACATCCATCAAACTGACGTACGTTCGGACGAAATTTTGAATAAAGGTTTTTGCTATTGAGCACTATAGGCGTTTTAAATTTTCATCTTAATTACAATTAAGTTTTTGTTTATTTTACCATATG
Source organism: Euplagia quadripunctaria (assembly GCA_963859945.1). Taxonomy (NCBI): domain Eukaryota; kingdom Metazoa; phylum Arthropoda; class Insecta; order Lepidoptera; family Erebidae; genus Euplagia; species Euplagia quadripunctaria. Next base: position 19,148,327 of record OY982568.1, on the reverse strand, counting down.
AATTGGGCACACAATAAGTACTTTATTGAACTAATTATATTTTTAAAGATTTATTATACTAAAAGATAATTATTAGGAATTTATCAGATGAGTTCTGTACTGTTTTTTTCTTACATAAAAATTCCTATATTTGTGAGTACGAAGAGGTATGAAGAAACATGACATATAACATGATATCTTCTAATAGTTAAAACTTAAAATAATACAATTTACCGCTTCAACCCTTTGGAGCATCGGCCTATTTGACTAATTAAATACTTTTCCACAGGTAAAATTCAGTTTGTCACAGATTCCGGTAGCCGGAAGTTAAACGGTATTACAGGATGAGCACTCCGGAAATTTAGAAATGAAATGCTTCTTGTTTCAAAGCTTCTATCAAACATTGAAATAAATTGAAAACACAAATTTAATGTCACCTTCTGCGATGGCATTTCACCGGACAAACAAATGGTGGTAGTACTTAAGTAGGCACTCTTCTTACCTGGTTGAGTGTACTGATAAACCGACCCTGTTCATTATTATATCCCTGTTTACCAGGGTAATCACCCAGATACCTACGTTTTAGTATAATTTTAGAAGTCATTGACATAGAGATATTTCATCACTACATATTATAAAACAGAGTCCCACGCCGCGTCTATCTGTCTGTCTGTTCGCGATAAACTAAAAAACTACTGAACGGATTTTCATGGGGTTTTCACTAATAGATAGAGTGATTCATGAGGAAGGTTTTGGAGTATAATTTGTACCCGTGCGAAGTCGGGGCGGGTTGCTAGAGATACACATATTACAACAAATAAATAATTTTGACCTGTGGTACTGAAGATTTCAATCTTCCGTACCTTGGATTTAGATACCTAGAACTGGGATCTAAGTAAACAGATTTGGAAAGGAAAACATTATCTTTTCATGAAAATCATGTACATAAGTCGTTTCTGATAAAACTTATCAATCTACAGGTATTATACGCCAGGAAAAGTAAAATGATGTTTTATCACTACATAGTATAAAACAAAGTCGCTTCCTGCTGTCTGTCTGTCCCTATGTATGCTTAGATTTTTAAAACTACGCAACGGAATTTGATGCGGTTTTTTTTAGTACATAGAGTGATTCAAGAGGAAGGTTTATATGTATAATACATGCATAATATAGTAGAGAAACACTGATAACTTTAGAGGTTTCTAATGTGATGTCGTAAATAGACACATTTTTTTGCGTTTATATTGCAAACGCTGGCTGAACCCTACAAGATGGATCAAAATAATGTACCACAATATTGTACACCTTAAATAGGTCTACAAAAAAGTCCGCGATGGTATATGTCTATCTCTTAGGGATAACCCACAATAACCATTTTTTATCCTTTACTTTTTACGAGAAATAATGGCTTATTTACGAAGCGATTTTAAGCAATACAGCATTAATCCTTATCAAATTAAGTACCTTAAATACATTGTGCATTTAATATAGATCAAAACGGCCCTTTACAGCATGTAATTTCAATGAATATTTTCGAAGATATTACAGATTTAAAATGCAGGGACATAGCGGTTGTGGCGGTACCTGAAAGAGGGTTATACATATCTCGCTCTTTCAAGAGTAACCTCTGAAGAAAACATGTTTGTATTGTCTAATGACAAAAAAGCTGTGAACGTTGTATATGAAGGCATTCTGTAGTATATTTAGTATCATCATTGCACCCGTGCGAAGCCGGGGCGGGTCGCTAGTGTTACATAAAACTTGTCATAAAATACGTCATGCAAAATTTTACCCTCTTAGACCCTTTCCCCCGTATGTCACGATGTCACATTTTCTTGTGATCAATATTGCGTCACAAATGATACACCCCCTGTACATGATATATAACAATCAATAGTACACAAATTTCAATTTTTTACCGACTTCAAAATAGGAGGAGGTTCTCAATTCGACTGTATGTTTTTTTTTATGTTTGTTACCTCAGAACTTTCGACTGGGTGAACCGGTGTTGATGATTCTATTTTTATCTGAAAGCTGGTGCTTCCCGTGTGGTCCCATTTCAATTTGGTCCAGTTCTGACAATGGCATCCATGATAAAACCATATAAGTCTTTTATGGAATAGTTTTTGTTTTGAAGTCGGTTTTTTTTTAAAGAATTATTAAATAAACTAAAATTAATATCCTTTATAAAATGAAAATCGAATAAATATTGACCCTGGAGTCACGTCCACACCCTATGTTATGATAGAAATTATCTAATATCAATATTAAAAAAATATCGAAATTAATATAACGGATCCTAATACGGAACATTTGTGTGTGGTTTTAGTCGGTTCGTAGCCGACATACCACTTTACCCTTAGCTCCGGTGAGGCTCCCCTCCTCTCCCCACGGATCATGATATTGCACGAGATCAAAGTGACTTTTATCATACCCTTCATTAAAAACATACAATTTTAACACACAACAGGACAAACACCTACACGTTGAACCTCTTTAATTCCCACGACATTGACAGTGCTCGTCATTGCAATCAGTTGCGATCAGTAATGGCGTTGAGAGCAGTTTGGGGCCATTCATTATGTACGCAACGACGAGTTAGTCATTTTTTACTTCTGACCTCCTCAATCCATCCGTATAAACAATATCTCTTCCCTTCTTAGCTTCCTTTCCTGTTCAATATACTTACTCCCAATTTTCCTTTCATCTTTAATTTCCAAACTGGTCAACTTGCTTTATTACGTAATAAGTGTTACGAAATTATAGTTGGCAGTATGTGAGTGTTTAATACGTCTCTGCCTATCCCTTCGGGGATACAGAGGTAGGAGTATTGGAAAGGTGGTAGAGGGGGGATGGGGGAGGAGAGGGAGGAGGGTTAGGGCCTCTGGTAACCTCACCCACTCGACGAAAAGCAATGCAAACATTGCACAAAGTAGTTTGCAATGAGACACGGTAACAACAAACATCATTAAGAAGCACTAGCCGTCCCCGTAATTTCACCTGCGTTTATGGTCACCGCTCCACTCATATTGATCGTAGCGTGATGTTATATAGCCTATAACCTTCCTCGATAATTGGGCTATCCAACACAAAAAGAATTATTCAAACTACTCAGAAGAAACTACTCAGAGGCCTACCTACACCTTAGCAGTTGAAAATGGTTAAAGAAGAAGAATAGTTAAATGACCGATTACTTGTCTTGCTTGAAATAAAGTTGTTACTAGTAATAGTTATTTTAAATATTCATGCCTTTCATCACAATAAAGGTGTATAAAGTGGTGGTATATTGTGGTGGTTCAAGTATTTTTATTTTGAGGTGGAATTTTTAATTTAGAGATTTGGTTCAAGCCAAACAAAATTTGTATAAGGTAATGGCAGCATGGACAATACCATAATATGCAAAAAAGTTGAAAAAACAAATAATTAAGTTCAAGCTCTGCTTAGTTTGGGTCTAAATAGCGATGTGAAATGTCCCAGGATATTATTATTATTAGTTCACACAACTACAAATCGATCCATAAATTACCTGCGAACCAAACACTCCTCGACATGTTTATAATCATAACATCCTTCAAATTGATAAATAGCAATATATAATAGCGCTAAACTTCCAACATCAAAACTTGCTTCACAATTATTGGAAAAACAACTTTTAGGCATTACACAATACACCTTAGAAGTAATAAACGATTTTGTTATTATCGCTATCACTAAAATGTCTCTGCATTTTGTTAACAAACCAGACTTCGACGGTATTGGTATAGGGCTCTGTTTCCGCATTTAGACTCATAGGCGGTCAGTTATGCGTTCAGATAAGGCTGACTAGTTGAGCCAGCCTAGCTCCTTCCAGAAGCACAGAAGCCTCCTGGGGCTTTCACAGGCTTCTAGGAGCTACCCGCCCGCGAGGATAAATACCCGTTGTGTGGCCACTCCCTCGCACTCCAGGATAACGTGGGTGGCCGGTTTCTCCGCATTGAGACACCCTCTGCAGAGAGGACTGTCTGTCACATTCATGGTGAATAAGCTTCAATGCTTTGAAATGCGTAACTTTATAATTGTTTCTTTTGTAAATTAGAAAACTTTATAGGTAGGCTAATTTTCCCTTTTAGCCTATTTATTGATTCTTTGAGAGCCATTTAAGACGAGATTGCTAATTGCTTAAAATATTATATGCTGTTTAACTACCCTTCCATCGCTCTCACTCGTTTGCTTGCTTTTTAACCGACTTCAAAAAAGAAGGAGGTTCTATGTTCCACTGTTTATTTGTTTATGTAATTTTTGGAAATTATTCTTTTGTTTGAAAGGGTATACTTCCCAGGTGGTCCCATGGTCATCAGGTCAGGATCTGATTAAAGGACCCTGGAGAAATCGAGGGAACTCTTAAAATTTTATAGGCACACTCGAAGCGATTTGGGTATTTTGAGGCGCATTGAAGTCGGTGATACTTTTTTAAAAGATAATTATCACTAATTGCTCTGTATTCCTTTCATCGCACATTCACTTTCACCCCTTCGTCACGCTTCACGTAAATTACTATGTAAGTTCTTCTTTCTCTACCCCTCCTAATTTTATTATTACTTATATCAAATGTATGTAAATCATCTAAACGGATGCGAAAGAAGATCTTGTTGATGTAGACTCACACCTTGGTGGCAGTTTGGTCATCCGGCCCGGATGTACCTATTTGTCTGGGTGTGTCTAAATCTAATACCTTTATTCAAGAAGGGTTGTACAACTGAACCAAGTAACTTTAGGCCAATCTCAATCTTGCCGGCTATAAGTAAAATTTTTGAAAAAGTTATCCTGCAACAACTAGAAAGCCATTTTAATCGAAATAATTTATTGCACAAAGAACAATTTGGCTTTACAAAGGGTCGTTCAACAATTGATGCTGGTGCAACTCTTTTGAGACATATATTTAATGCATGGGAGAATTCGCAAGATGCGATAGGTGTATTTTGCGATCTCTCTAAAGCTTTTGACTGTGTAGAACACAACACGCTTATTCTTAAACTTAGGCATTATGGTGTTAATGGTATTGCTTTGGAACTAATTGTTTCCTACTTGAAAGATAGAATTCAACATGTAGATGTCAATGGTGCGAGGTCTTCTGGATTACCTGTTACTATGGGCGTTACCCAGGGCTCTATACTGGGTCCTCTACTTTTTCTCATATATATAAACGATTTACCTTATTATTTAAAAGATCGCTGTGATATAGTTCTATTTGCTGATGATGCGTCACTTATTTTCAAAGTCGATCGTAAAAAAACAGTTTTTGACGATGTGAATAGGGCGCTAAATGATGTATTGTATTGGTTTTCAACTAACAATCTCCTACTGAACTCAAATAAAACAAAGTGTGTGAGATTTACTATGCCAAATGTAAAACAGCTAGGCACTAATCTAACTCTAAATAATGAAATAATAAGTATTGTAGACTCAACAGTATTCTTGGGACTTACATTAGACAGTAAACTGCAATGGGGACCCCAGATAGACAGCCTTGCAGGTAGGCTTAGTTCGGCAGCTTACGCAGTATGGAAGGTACGTCAGCTCACTGATACGGACACAGCTAGGCTTGTTTATTTTAGCTACTTTCACAGCGTCATGTCCTATGGTATACTACTTTGGGGCAAGGCGGCTGATGTTGAAACGATTTTTATTCTTCAAAAAAGAGCCATCCGCTCAATATACAATTTAGGTGCTAGAGTCTCTCTTCGAGAGTTGTTTAAGGATATAGGTATTTTAACTGTTGCATCACAGTATATATTTGCAAATATTATGTTTGTTAGGCACAATATCAATGACTATAAGAAAAACAGTGATATACACAATATTAATACAAGAAACAAGTCTAAACTCGTTGCTACCTATCATCGCTTACATAAGGTACACAACTCGTTCGAAGGTCTTGGTATACGTTTTTATAATAAAATTCCTATAGATGTAATCGACCTTCCTGTAGATAAATTTAAGCGTACTGTAAAAAATCACCTTATTAGGAAAGCCTACTATACGATCAACGATTATCTAAACGACAAACAGTCTTGGGCTTAAGGTGTCTTTAGGTATATACACACAAACTTCTTTGTCTTATAATTAGACTAAATTATTAACAAACCATTGTTAGTTGAAAGTAATGCGTGACGATTATTATGGTAATTTTGACTAGTAGTGATTTTTATCAGTATCTCGACTATGGCTCGTCATGCTCACTAAAATGTCATTGCTTGCGGCGTCGTCATGGGGCGGGTCGTTTCTTTCCCTCTGATATGGCGAAGGAGACGATGGCTGGTCCATGCGTCATACTCGTGAACGGGTGCTGCTTGGGGTGACTGGTCGGCCTAGTCAGCGATGCTTTAGCCTATACTATTATTTTGGTTCGTTCAACTGCAACTCTAGCCTCTTAATCCAGTCACGAATTAGTTTTAACAGTAGACTTTGTAACTGATGTGCACCTTGAATGATTTCTATGTTTAATAGGTTCGAACCTTCAACGGTATCACTGAGTGATATTTTTTGTTTGTACGTTAGCTTTTGGAGCATTTCAATTAAATGTAATTCAGGTGGCAACAGCTTGCATCATGCTTATCTTTTATGTAACACTAATACCATTGTACCTGAAGATCTGACTTTTAAAAAGAGTGGCCATGAGTTTCTTTGCCAGTATTCTTCTCATAAGGCTCTACGCATTTTGGAAACTGGAAGTTATAGATCGACACAAGCAGGCAGTAGATTTTGGTGTTTTCACCTAATTTACCTCGACAATCCAGTACATGCTGTGGCGTCTATTTGCGTCGATCTATGATTTTTAACAGTAGCTTCAATTTAACGTTCATAAATGTCACTTAGTGTCTTAATTGAATAAATGATTTTGAATTGAATTGAATAAACGGGCAATACTTTTACTGCAATAGGTGGCTACAACATTGTCAACTGTAGTCCGGACATCAGAAACATTTGAATGCAGATTATGTCTAAAAAATATGAAAATCTCGGCAATGTCTAAACCAGTATGATTCATGTTTATTGTGTACGGGCTACAAGTCAAGTAACAACAGCTGACGAAGTCAGAAAAAATAAAGAAAAGAGAATATAGTAACAAATCGCGGTGTCTCACTCACGGCAACCGTCATGTCACTTAAAAAAGTATGCACCTATGCCACAAAAAGAAACAATAAAGCTGACCGGCCTATATCTCAGTATTTTCATGCGATCACCATCACCAACGTGACGGCAGCACAAAAATTCATCGTCCATACTAAAACTGTGTATCCGCATGGCCGAGCCACACTCGAAATATTGTCGTATATTGCAGTCTGACTGTAACTGCTAGCATGTTGCCAGGAATTGTAACCCAAAAAGTATTGCCCATTTATACGCACTCTTATATCATATAAGTTCATATTTAGCCCATATCAGTGTTTAAAAATAATTCAAATATTGCTTTTCCGATGTTTATCAATTGTTTATTTAATACCATCACCTTATAATTAAATGTAACAAAATAAATACAAATTAAAAGCCGTTTTCCATTTGTAACATATCAATTTAATATGATTTCTATTAACATTACCTATTGTATAATTTATAAACCGAAATCTTACACTGACCATTATGCAGATGTCGCGTATAAAATATCGTTGTGACTTTAGCGGGATGAAGGTATAAAAAAACTTATTTACTGAGTGGTCTGTTTATTAAAAATGTGAAGTGTATCCGTATCCACGGACTATCGCAACAGAGGTCGGCGATTGAACCCCGACCTCGAACGTGTGAGCGGAATGACGACTACTCGATGACCGTTTGTTCTTCTTTCACGAAAAATTCTACAACTTCTTCTACTGAATTCACTGAGTCAGTGTCGATACCATCAGTGTCCACATCTGAGAAGGAAAAGTAAGGTTTTTAATTAGTGTTACAGATTAATTTTTTTGTTAGTGAAAGTAACACACAGAGAGGATTATCACTGTTGTTTGAGACTTTACAAAAAAAATGAGACTCAGAACAACTTCTTTTGGAGAACATATTTGTTCATGCTATGATATGGCATAGGATAGTATCGAACTAGAAACACTTAATACAGTGACAGTTGCTAAGTTGACACTATATGGTGCCAAAATATTGGGATTCTATGTTCAGTGCAAATCAACAAGGCCAACGCAATGACATATAGATAAGTAGATAATGTTTCGTAAGTAAATATAACACGTATACGTACAATTTCTGAGCTCCAGCCTACGCGGCTTTTGCTCGTTCCACTCCTGCTGCTTCATCTCACGGTATTCGATGTACTTCTTCATTTGTTCAGTACGCTTCGCCACCAATTCCTGCGAAAAATATACATTATTACTATCATAGCAAGAAGGCAATAAATTAAGATAAAAAAATATTATTTTGCACTTATACAGCTATCATTGTTATCAGTGTGTCTAAGCTACTGCTTGCTACCTACTGAAACTGTAAACCCTAGTAGACTGACTAATTTCAACATCGCTTAACCTTCTATATATATAATAACGCATCTGTTGATCGTAGCTACCACGATGCCTGACTGACACGACACGCATCTATTTTATGCGGAGTCGAATACCAAGTACCAAGTAATGAGAGCATTTCCTTTTGGCAGCCAGTAAATTAATTTGAACCATAGATTTAACTTATTTTACTATTTTTTTAATAAGCTAGTGTAGATTTAAGAGTTTTTAGATCAAGATACAAGATCCTACCCTCTATGGAGTATATAAAAAGTAATGTTTTTTGTAACTTATGTAAATATATGTGTACAACATGTATGTAAAATACATGTTGTATACAAAACACAATAATATTCATGGTGAAATCAACTCTCACTTTAATGTTGTATTGATTACAAGATATAGTTAATTGCCGTCTACTAAGTACATAAAATATGAAGATGGATAAAATACCTTGCTAGCTTTGCTACTGCGCATACGATCCTTTGATTCGAACTGTGAGTAATATTTCTTAAGGTTCTTCTTGATGTCCTTCTGCTGCTTCTCCGAGAGCAACGTCGGAGGCCGCGGCCGCCAGTTGAACTGAGCGAAGTTCTCCTTCATTACTCTGTATTCAATAACAACATTCTTATTTAGACAGATATACCAACGAAGCTAAACTTTACAAAATGATGTATAAAATTCACTTTAAGTATTGTAGTGCCAGGCGGGAGGAAGGAACATAAAATACTTCACAAATTATTCATTAGTACTCTAGCCCTTATCAAAGATGTTTTGCTGTGGTTGCCCATGTATAACCATCAATCAATGCACCAAGATCTGCTAATGTCAAATTTGTTCTGGTCGCAGGCTCACCGTTTTTGGCAAACTGTAAGCTTCAAGTGTTGTCAAGTGAAGATGAGCTAACAGCCTTGATTATCAATGTCTTCCTCTTGCTTGCCGTTTTGTGGAAATATACTCCTACTCCTACAAATTTCTTAGTTGGAGGTCATCCGTTAATCACGTGATATTTTTTAGCAACATTTTAATCCCTGGCTCCCTGTCATACAAATACTAAAGGAAAGACGTAATCATGTGAAAATCACAGACTTACTGGTGACTGCCAAGCGGCAAAAGGGGAAATCGTTGCCTGGCAACCGCGCGTTCAATGAAAAAATAAATTCACCTCCCCTTTCGAGCCTCACGTGATTAATGGACGATCCCTTTCTTGTCTTGAATACGTAAGTGTTAGCCCACATAGATACTACATAGCCCAGTAATTGATAAAGGCTGTAGGCTATATAGTATCATAACAAGGCGAAATTTAATGCACAAGTCACTTTGGGGCTTAGTTTATAATTCCACATAATTTAAGAAAGATCCTACAAATCCTGCATTTAAAATTGCTTCCTCAGAGTGACTAAACGACAACACTGAGAAAACAAAAAAGTTTTTAAAAATAATAATAAAATACTAAAAGAATACAAACCTCCTGATGATTTTGCCTTGGAATGACCAGATATAGTAACCAGTATCAATCTTGCTCTTGAGAGAAGATACGCCAGTCACTACGAACCGACCAGTCGGGTCCCATTCAATACCGGACATCTGGTAGTGATCTGAGACATTCATGATCGTGAAGTCATTTGTGTCTAAGAACTCTAAAGCACCGCCAGTTAAACCAAGGTTGGCCACAACGATGAACTGTCCGGATGGTGACCAGAACAAATGATTGAATGGTTGCCGCTCAAACTTCCTCAAAAGCGTAGGCGCCTGACCAGTGTTTACTTGGTAGAAACTAATACACATATTGGCCGCGTCTCCATGAATAATGGCAAATTTAGATCCAACTGGTTCCCACGCAAAGGCTTGGATAGGCTCCTTAATTTCTACTGAGTCGACTGGAATCTCTTTTTCTCTCATATGGAAGATTTCAAAGTTATAATACATCCCCGAGTACTTGATTTCATTTTTGTCTTTTTTTACTTTAGAATAACGATCTACTTTAACGCACAGATAGTCGCCACTCTTCTGCCAATGTATCTTACAGTCGGCAACAGAAAACAAATTCTTTGAGCGGATTTCTGTGCGGTTTGGCAACTCTAGAAGTGTTACTCTTGCTGGCACGTCTTTGTCTTCAGCCACCCAATATGCTAAAATGTTGTCTGTGGGTGACCAACTGAAGTCTCTGCAAACAACAAATGAATGGTTGTTTTAGAATAAGTGTTTACTGTGATAAATAGGTGAGAAAAATATGCCATGTTACAAGAGTTTTATCTCATACGAAAATTTATTAATTTCACAATTAATACACTCCTGCATCCGATCTAAGGGTATCCTAAAGTCTCCATCGACCACCTGGAACACCAGGCATGCACTATGCTTGTTTACATCTTTAGTGATATAATAAATACAACGTGGCAACGTTTCTCAATTAATAATAGATGTAAGAAAAATTAGTGCACATGAAATGAAACACAAATGTGATTGAGAGGGAATTATAATATAGACTTACCTAATACCAGGGATTTTGATAGACTTCTTGTCAAGCAGACCGAAACTAGGAGTTTCGTAGACAGAGAGCATATCAGCTCCTAGTCGCGCGAAATACTTATCGTCCTTACTCCAACGGAACACCGGCCAAGTAACGTATTCATCCGGCGGAGGAAAACTACGCTTTTCTTGACCTGTTCTGTGAAATAAAGAAATGTCAATAAAATTGATAAAATAGTTGTGTCACACCACCACCGTTCAATCTGTACCTAACCAACAAGGTGTTACTTGAACTTTACACACTTATTTCTACATGATTTCTTGTCAATTTAGATGTGATTTAGCTTAAAACGTCTATAACAACAATTGTTGGGTTTTTTCTTAAGAAAAATAGGAACCTTGTGCGAGTGTACCTTCGATCCTTGAAACACTTATATGGTTAAAAGATTACTGTAATTCTTTTATTTTTAATCAAACATAGTAATAGAATAAATTACTAAATAGCTTATATTTATGAAGAATTGAATTGCCTTATAATTTTCCTCAATAGCCCACAATATTCAATAGAGTTTTATAGCAACAATATTACAACATTTAAAACAAAGTCTACAGAAGTCATCAGTTTACAGAACTACTGCAATGGGCATAGTAACTATGGCCACTGAGGCTCCTCTTGCTCCGTTTGTTTGTTTGTAAACTATCGTCATATTAAAGACTTTCATCAATGTACAGCTTACAACTTGTAATTATCTTTCCTTTGAGCGTTGAATTAATGTCTAATATTAAATGAATTAAGTTACGAAAACAGATTTTTTCTCACTATTTACATGTGCTTATATCTAAATTCACAAAACAACATGTCTATCATAAAGATAGTTGTGTTTTATAAATTTGAGCATCTTAACAACAGGTGTTACACTATAGTTTAAAAAACCATTGTTTGAAAAACAACAAAATGATCCTCAAAAAAAGGATCAATATACTGACTGTACTTTTAGCATGAGTGAGGAAAATATCAAAATGGTTAATATAAAACGTGTTGGTGTGTAAGTGGCTCAAACATAGGGCTGCCATCCGTCCGGGTTTCCCCGGATTTGTCCTAGTTTAGAGGGCAGGGGACAATTATAATTGTTAGATGAATCGTTAACAAGCTAAAAATTTAAATGGAATCGGCGTTTTTTTAAGGTTTCCGGGAAAGAATCTCGATTTCACGCCTGTGTCCGGGATTTTGTAAATTTTTGTCCGGGGTCGGCAATTTAAGTGATGGCAGGCCTACTCAAACATGATATTATTTAGTATTACAAAAAACATATAAATACATTAAAATTTTAACATTTAGTCATTTACAACCAGAAAATGAATGTTTTAAGAACTCAAAGTTGCAGGCAATGATCACAAATACAATACTGAAGACACAAAGAATGTAGTTTAATAAACAAAGTATGGTATATTTAAGCAGATAGTTTAAAAATTCAACACACATTGTGCTTGTCCATGCCTATCGTGTTAATGTTGTTGAGTATACACATATTGAATGCCTAATACTAGATAACTGTTTATGTAGGTATCTTATAAACCTGTCTGTAACTTGGTCATAATTATTGCTTAAATTGCTGCCCTCTTTTATCCCACTAATATTATAAATGTGAAAGTTTGTGAGGATGTATGGATGTTTGTTACTTGTTTACGCAAAAACTACCCGAACCGATTGTAATGGAACTTGGTTTGTAGATAGCTGGAAACCTGGATTAGCACATATGCTACTTTTTATCCTGATATTCCCACGGCACCGGGATTATGCGGGTGAAACCGCAGGGGCAGCAACTTATTTATATATATATTTTTATCAACAGAAAAACTTTTCTGACAGGTCTGTTCTTCGAGCGAATGTTTACACCTTTCATACTAGATATTGCTTTATAAACCACACACATCGCTGTAAATTCTGACTGAGCACTATTAAAAGGAACCAGTATCTTACAAAAAGAGCCTAATTCTTTTCTTTTAAACCTTAATTTATACCATAAATTAAACCTCTGACTTAAAAGCAGGTTAAAGTAATTATACCATTTATTAAAGTTAAGTAATGTCAGTTGAGAAATTGCATTTACTCATTATACTAACACCTACATATTAATGTTATGAAACCTATACTTTGTTCGAATAATAGAATGAGCTAAAGCCAAGAAATATTTGCCCGCTCTTTGTACATATTCACTAGATGTACCTATTTCATGTAAAGTTATTCTTTTGGTGTACAATAAAGTTAATTCTATTCTATTCTATTCTAAAGCCAGGAAATATTTCTTGATTCTAGAAAATCCTTTGCATTTAATCTATAGCCCATATACTAGCTATGAAGTTGTAGGGCATGTCATCACACTATGCCCATAAAAGAGTGGAGTAATCATTATAAATAGCAATCAATATAAATTATCTGGGAAACTGTAGTGTAGATGAGTCATACTAAAATATAATTTAAAAAAATTGCAACCAACCTGATATCCCAAATTATTAGCTTCTTATCTTCACCCCTATCACCAGTGGGTGAAAATGTCACAATATAGTTTTCACACGGTGAAAAGGCGATGAAGCGAGCCTCTGGATGGAAAAACTTTTGGAATTGAGAGAATTTGGGGCCCGCCCAGAGCGCCACACCCCGCCAATGGAACGTAGCGAGATAAGTGCCGAGAGGTGACCATGATGCATAGGTTTCAGTCCAGTTCTGTTAAAATATTATAAGACTTGAATCAAATTGTAATATTTATAAGTAAAAAGTTTGAGAAGTGTACATTTATTCATGAGCTTGGAAACCCCTTCCAAACTTGTAGTACCTAATAGGTAATTTAACCGGTACCTAATTTTCTACAAATATTTATTTATTTTTTAGGATCTCCAACAAAAGATCTATACAATTAATGGCATTAACTGACAACAAGGGGTTTTGAGCTGGTGTACTCCTTCACTAACAGGAGACCACAGCAAGCACAATGAAAAATCAACTCTCCGAACAAAGTTACACGTAATAGAGAAAATTTATAAATATTAAAATAACAAAAATATAATTTAAAATTTAAGCAATTAAAAACAAAGTTGGTAAAATTAAAAAAAAAAAAGAAAAAAGGGCATACATTACATTAAAGCTTTTAAGCATTTCTTATAATTAGACATACATAGGCATATATCTAAATTGGTCATTTTGGGCTAACATGTTGTATTGCCTACAAAGTCTTGGTTTGGTACAGCAAACAATGTGTATTTAAAAAAGTACAGAAGTTTATTTACTTAGAATGGTTAATGAATAATGATATACTAATATAATTATTACTTATTTACAGCAATGTTAATGAAAAAAAAATAATGCTAATGATGGAGATAAAATATATTATAATGATGGACATATCCAACTATTACTATCCAACAGAAAATGTGATCATTACTCAATACAAATCTAATCCAAGAAAAATTCACTATACCCTTAAATGCAAAGTGAAACACACTTTTTACAGTACATCCAAAACCTAGAAATGAAGTCATTCATATGTACATAAGTTGACATGGATTACATACATTATATGGTACAAGTCTAACTTCTCAAAACTAGATGAACTTTTAACTTAATCAAAAAATGCATTCAAGCCCTAACAATAATTCTGTGTATTTCTACTAAAGAATTAACTTACAGGTCTCTCTTGAAGCAGCATAGGCTCTGGTAAAGTATTCTGCCACACCTGTAATGCTACGCCAGTACCAATACCAATTAGGAACTGGTCATATGCATCAGGGTCCATCAGGTACCATTGTAAGTCTGATTGAACCTTAAATGGCTGTGGTGCAGGTGGTTCCCATTCTTTGGGAATATCTGAATATCTGAAATTAAAAGTAACATTTTAAATAACTATAACATAGTACTAGGGCTGCCATCCGTCTGGGTTTCCCCGGATTTGTTCTAGTTTAGAAGGTGTCGGAGGGGGTTTTTGACCAGACACTCTGTGTCCGGGAAAAATTATAATCGTTAGATGATTCGTTTACAAGCTATTTAAATTAATTTAAAAAAAAATCGGATCTGGCATTTTTTGAGGTATCCAGGAACCAATCTTCATTTCACCCATGTGTCCGGGATTTTTGAAATTTTTGTCCGGAGTCGGCAGTATAAGTGATAGCAGGCCTACGTAGTACCAACAAGTAATAATGCCATATGTTATGTTGCCAATGAAATTATTTTCTTCACTCAACTATCAAACAAATCTTGTCACGTCTAAATGCAACAAACAATCATGATTTAATGTGTCAACAATGTTAGTCTTTACACCGTTGAACATTTTAGTAAACATCTGAATGTATTGTGGTGTAAAAAAAGTAAGTACTTACTTCTTAAAATCAGTGAATAGATTCACTAAAAATGTATGTTGCTTATCTAATTTACAGTTGTTTGTGGCCTTCACAGCCTCGGCGGCGTTTTGAGGATTACTGTATTCCAAGAAAATGTAGCCCGTCGTAACTCCACTCTCCTGGGTTGGATAATATTCGTTGACGATCTTTCCAAATTTGCTGAAAATCTTGTTTATGACACTTTGCAGTTTTTCTAACCGCTCAGGCCCGACCTGCGGGCATCCGTCGACAACGACTACATTTTCATAACTATCGGATTCCTTAGGTTTCTGCTCTAAAAGGTCGGCCAACAACTCTGCAACGTCAAAGTTAGGTTAGATTTTTATGACACGGAGAAAACATCAAAAACTTTATGTTTTATACCAAAGGTCATTAAAAATGAACTTTTTAACACACATTACATTTAACAAATGTGATAAAAATAGGAGCAATATGAATGATAAGTTGTAAAATGCGTGGGTGACGCATATGGCCGGTTGAACTTGTCACAGAAAATGCCCACCTTCGTCTGGAATATCGTCAACGAAACCCTCGGCATCGTCAAAATCAGGCTCCTCGTCATAATTCTGTTCCTCGTTATCACTTTGAGGGGTTTGGTTCACTTTTTCGTCGCCTTTTTTCTTAGCCATTTTGACCATTTTACGTGTGTAACAGGAAGACACGCCATTAGTGACTGACCATAGAGCTCAAAATTTTACCTTTCACTGCGATTGCTGAATGCAGTGTTGCCAATTTAGATTCTTTGTCTGTAGAAATTACTTTACATGAGTCTAAGCGACATAAAAAAAGGTGTAGGACAAAAATGATTTAGCGACTTATCTGACGACTTTTGCAGTACAAATCTAAATTGTTTTAAATAAAAAAACCTGGTTTGATTTTTGTCAACTTGAAAACAAAATTAAACATGAAATTTTCAAGTACTTATGTATTTACTTATGTATACTAGATTAGATTAAGTATTAGAGATTTTTGGAGTAGTTACGAAATTAGCTTTATTCTATGTTTACTAGTTAAAACAAGTTCTTAGAATATCTTGCATCAAAAATTTTAAACTAAATTTTCTCCAAAAAAAAATATGTAGAAAAAAGGTATACGGAGGTATACTTATTAATCTAGGCTCAACACAGTTTAGTGTTTAGTACAACAATACACACTTATAGAACGCACTACTTTTTAGTGCAGTGGAATGAACAAAAGTTATTATTTTGTAACAAAGCTCGTTGAACTGCAATACTGCAACATCAGCTTTTGAGTGAAACCTACCAAACCTACCAAATTTCTTGAAAAATTTAATACAAAATGGTAAACAGACTTAATCAGTTTGGGATGCTTGGCTAGAAAACACCACGTGGAATTTTGGAACAGACAGTCAGTAAGCACGGAAAGTGCACAGATTCTTGTTAATTAAAGTTTATTCTCGACTGGCCTGTTGGTCTAGTGATTAGTGACCCTGACTGCTATGCCATAGGTCGTGGGTTCGATTCCCACCCGAGTCTGGGTGTTCTTTGGGTCCGTTGTTTGTATGTTTGTAAAGTCCCCGCGACACAGGAGTAATTCCTAATGCGGGAGTTGTCTTTAAAAAAAAAAAATCTTTCACAGAATACACAAATTATATATCTAGTACAATATTGTGCATTGACGTTACGACAGGTAAATACGTTTGCGATGCTTGCTAGCCAAGGGTCCCAAAATACCACGATGAATAGACCACCGTTTGCTTCTAACAGTAAAGTTTTTTTGTATGGTGAAATGTCAATAATGTGTGGATGGACTGAAATTGATTGTCATTATTTTAGCCTTTACAGTGTCATTGTGATAGTCATGGAATACTATCAGTCATCAGTCACTAAGCACAGAGTGCTCATACAAATAACGGGGACAAGATTTAAGTAACAAAATATTACATATAGCGGTTCTCCACAATTTCACTTGCATTTATGGTCACTGCTTTGCTCCTAAGGGCGGCTAAGGGTCATAGCGTGATGTTGCACATGACCTTATGAATACTCTATCCAATACAAAATTATTTTTTCGAATATGACCAGTAGTTTCTGTGATTAGCGCTTGTATCAAATTCCTCTTCAGCTTTATTATATTAGTATAGATTTATGTACGGCTGCTACATAAAATAAGAATACCTAAACTGTAAATTGCAGCAACATTCAATGACACAATTTCTTTATAGAATATTGAAATAATATATCGAAACAATATAAGTAAGTACATTCTGGGAGAATTAATTCTTTCTTGTATCTTGTCACAAGAGAACTTGGTGTAATCCGTGACTGTCACTCTGAATATTTCAGTAATTAAAAAAATAAAAGATTTAAAAATTAAGGAAACTTTAGCATATTATTTTATTACCATTTTCCCAAACATCATTAAGATTAATTCTGTGTGCTTTTAAGAAACTGAAAGTTGTAGCTTTCAAAGAAATCTTGACATTTTTTTTTTTAAACCGCTGTGGATATACGGAAATACCAACTACTTATTAACCTGTGGCAATTCAAAGCCAATAAAAAAAAATTGGCGGGAAAAATTAAATTTCCTAAATTATTTAATCAAAGTTTTATTACTGCTCTATGTACATCGTAGTATTAAAGAAAGAACAATAGAATTATCGACTTTTACAGAATTATGCATATAATTAATGGTACTTCGAAAGATTGTAGGTAACTCACAGTTATAATGAACATTATATTAAACTACTAGCGACCCGCCCCGGCTTCGCACGGGTGCAATGATGATACTAAATATACTACAGAATGTCTTTATATACAACGTTCACAGCTTTTTTGCCATTAGACAATACAAACATGTTTTCTTCAGAGGTTACTCTTGAAAGAGCGACATATAATTGGCCATCTGAAAAACACTTAACGTTCAAATTTAAGCCTGCAACATTGAAAGTTTGACCCTGCGATTTATTAATGGTCGCAACCGCTATGTCCCTGCATTTTAAATCTGTAATATCTTCTAAAATATTCATTGAAACTACATGCTGTAAAGGGCCATTTTGATCTATATTAAATGAACTATGTATTTAAGGTAGGTACTTAATTGGATAAGGATTAATGCTGTATTGCTTAAAATCGCTTCGTAAATAAGCCATTATTTCTCGTAAAAAGTATAGGACAAAAAATGGTTATTGTGGGTTATCCCTAAGAGATAGACATATACATCGCGGACTTTTTTGTAGACCTTTTTAAGGTGTACAATACTGTGGTACATTATTTTAATCTATCTCGTAGGGTTCAGACAGCGTTTGCAATGTAAACGCAAAAAAAATGTGTTTATTTACGACATCACATTGGAAACCTCTAAAGTCAGGTCTATCAGTGTTTCTTTACTATATTATGCATGTATTATACATATAAACCTTCCTCTTGAATCACTCTATCTATTCAAAAAAACCGCATCAAATTCCGTTGCGTAGTTTTAAAAATCTAAGCATACATAGGGACAGACGGACAGCAGGAAGCGAGTTTGTTTTATACTATGTAGTGATTAAACAAATAAATTTTATTCACGATTTTCTTAATATAATATGTGTAGAGCAATTTCAAAATAAATATACAATATAAAAAGGGAAAAACTATTTATTTATTATATTATACTGAAGATAATATCGATAAACTTTACGTTCTTTTACGCTTAGGTTTAATCAGTTTGGGATGCTTGGTTAGAAAACACCATGTGGAATATTGTGGAACAGACCACCGGTGCACCCACCGCCCGTTCGTTCCAAACAGCAAGCTTTTCAGTTTGATGGAATAATATGTATCAAACATGTCTGTATCTAAACAAAGTTCATTTAAAAAGTAGTGAAATTGTAATAGTTAAAGAGTACTAAATCAGTCAGTCAGCACAGAAAGTGCTCATGTTCTTATTATAATTCATTTCGCAAGATATGTAAATTATGAAATAGAAGATTTATTTACGAAAGTAATCAGTTTGCGACGCTTGCTAGCCAAGCGTCTCAAAATACCACGTGGTGACAACAGACCACCTTTTGTTCCAAACAGCAAGCTTTTTCAGTATTATGAAATGTCAATAATGTATGCATAAGTATTTAAAAATAGTTAATTTAAAAATATTTAATTGATTGTCATTATTTTTAGCTTTTACTGTGTCATTGTGATAGTATATAATACCTATTTAACGTTTTTAGTTGACTAAATGAAAATCAAGTGCATTCAAGTGCATTGCATGCATCTTGTT
This sequence comes from Euplagia quadripunctaria, assembly GCA_963859945.1. Taxonomy (NCBI): domain Eukaryota; kingdom Metazoa; phylum Arthropoda; class Insecta; order Lepidoptera; family Erebidae; genus Euplagia; species Euplagia quadripunctaria. The sequence continues at coordinate 19,128,783 of OY982568.1, read as the reverse complement.
GCGGGGCTAGCCCTGCCTACACCAGTTCAGTTCAGTTTCAGTAATATAAAAGTACTCTGTGCACTACACTGGTATAGCTGGCATATATGAGGTGGCATTTATGGCGGACTGACGGGTCAGCGCACATGAAAATTGAGGTCACCTCGTCGCAGATGCACATCGTTCTATGTCGCTATAGGCGTGTTCGTTGTAGCGACATTATGGAACGCGATGGAATGCGATTTATATTTATAAATATATTTTTATTGCGTTTGAGCGTTAAGTAACAAACATTGTCGTAGTCGTATTTATACGTAGTTATTTATAATACGATGATTTAATTAAAAAAAAATATCTTTTAACGGTTGTTATGTAATGGGATTTATTTTTGATCAAATGATCATATTATTTTCCGCTAATACTTTTTGAAGAGAACGAGTTAGTATCGATAAAAAGAACGACCCTATTATCAAATTGGATTGATGCACTTTTACGAATACTTGGAATAACTAAGTGTGTGTCGAACAAATATTTGATCAGCGGGATAATGAAACCTGAGTTCATAAAGAGGCAAGTCACGTTGTTCCGTTGTTCTAACATTTTGTCAGGCACGTAATCACCATAGAATAAAAATACTCTCACTGACGTTTACTGTTACCGAAATAATACCGTTAGTAAGGTTGTCAATATAGGTGATGTAGGTATTACAATAGATCATTCGTCCGAGGTAGTGATAATATAATATTAGGTAAGTCATTGTTAAGAAAAATCCGTTATTTAAAACTGTGTTTCCTCTGAGAGTGGGACGGTATGCAATTAATACCTACTTCACACTTTTATAATTTTCAAATGACTAAAATAGTATGTAATCACCTTTGTATCCATTTAATGCACAGAACGAAGAATATCAATTCTATGATTTAATACATTTGGCCATTAACAGCTAGACAGTCAGGGTTAATTTCACCCACAGACCATATTTTAAACTAAGTACATAATTTTATCCCACTAATCCCACTAATATTATGAATGTGAAAGTTTGTATGGATGGATGGATGGATGGATGTTTGTTACTCTTTCACGCAAAAACTACTAAATCGATTGCGATGAAACTTGGTATGCAGATAGCTGGAGACCTGGATTAAAAAATAGGCCACTTTTTATTCCGATATTCCCACGGGATTTACTCGGGTGAAACTGCGGGGCGCTGCTAATATTATAAATGTGAAAGTTTAGATGGATGGATGTTTGTTACTCTTTCACTCAAAAATCACTGAACTGATTGCGATGAAACTTGGTATGTAGATAGCTGGAGACCTGGATTAACACATAGGCTACTTTTTATCCCGATATTCCCACGGGATCGGGACTTACGCGGGGCGCTGCTAGTAATAGATATGTTTAATCTACTTACTAATACGTTCTGTGCTTACACTGCTAGGTACCAAAGGTTCAAATATTATTAGTCTCGCAGTAGGTCAAAGAAAATGCTCCAGAAACGGACTTTCTTCTTTTATTAAAATATTTTAAAAGGTTAGTGTTATCTTAAGGTAATCCAAGTTTAAGTTATTCTTAACACCTAAACTGGCTTTAACTTAATTAGGCTATTTCGATGAATTCTGCTAACCCCTTCATAGTTGACCTGTCTGATCAATTTCGTGAATATCTCGATATATCTCGATAGCTGCGGAAACCGTCGAAAACGGTCTCTACTATCTGGTATCCGGCATATCCGGCATAAATTTACTATCCGGCCGGATACAATATAGTGAGGAAGTATCCTGCCTAATTATTAAAATAAGTTATTAAAAAAAAGTGTAGAACTGTTTATTTTCCCAAATAAAAGCACAAAAGTGGGAAAGCCATGCTTCGGCACGCATGGGCCGGCTCGACCGGAGTGATACCACGGCCTCACAGAAAACCGGTAGTGAAGTAATCAAGCGAGGTTACCGGAGGCCCCAATCCTTCCCTCTCCCCTCCTCTCTCCCTCTTCCCCCTTCCCCTACCGCCACCTAAAAGGCCGGTAACGCACTTGTGATTCTTGAGTTGCAGGTGTCCATGGGCGGCCGCCTGCTCGTTTGCTCCCTATACCATAAAATATAACAAATAAATCTTAACTAATTAATACGATAAATGCAAATATCAGTTTGTTTGTTTGTGTGCTTTTACGCCTTTTCGGTTATCTTCATAGACAAAGGCAGCTAAGAAAAAAGTTTTCTGCTGTTTACACTGCTGCAGGCAACATTTTTCACACACTGAGAAACTTCGTGGAGTCTGTGTATTGTGTAGAATAAGCTGACCAGCAGATAAGGGTCACGAATGCGATTAATCCCCACTGACTTAAAGTAAAAATCAATTTCACATGAAATTACTTAACTTTCTTGATCTTGATATTAATTATATTTTGTTTTTATTTGCTACCTCATTAAAACAATTACAGAACCTATCGTAAACGTCAAATGTATATAAATATATATACTATTTAGAGATTAACTGCTACTAAAGGACTCGTCATATTTTTCTAAATACCAACAGTATCGTCTGTCACGCTATTTCAGCTTCAAGCAATTCACGTAGTTTTTCTAAATAATGTTGCTATAAGTTCAGCTTACCACGATTCCCTCATGCATGCCAACATCCAGGCTAGGCAATTGACACTATTTGGCCAGATAACTGGCAGTCCGATATCCGGCTATCCGGCCAAATAGCCATCCGATTCATCTCTAGTAGTGAAATAAGTAGGTACTTCGTAATTCCATACCATATGTACCGTCAGCATCTCATACAAGCCATAAATAGCTAGTAAAGCATTCATAATCCCCTTATCAAGTAATTTCATAACTCTTATCTCGAAGCTTGAGAGCATACAAGCTCGCCACTTTCTACAAGCTTCAATGAGGTCGACTACACAGGTTTTCATCACAACCGATGCCACTGACCGCCACTGATTACAGACTAGCGTGTACCTTTATAGCTTTTAATCTATTTAATAACGGCAATTTTATTATTTGTCATTATTAAGGAGCCTTTTACAAGATAGATAAACTCTTTTATTGTACAAAAGCATTGAAATTAGATATAAACATGTATATCTACTTGTCTTACCAACTGAAGATAATTTTTTTTTTTGAAGACAACTCCCGCATTAGGAATTACTCCTGTGTCGCGGGGGACTTTACAAACATACAAACAACGGACTCAAAGAACACCCAGACTCTGGTGGGAATCGAACCCACGACATATGGCATAGCAGTCAGGGTCACTAACCACTAGGCCAACAGGCCAGTGGCAACCTCATCCCGTTTTGCGATCCCTTCCAGACAACAATTGGATGGAAAGACTCAAATTGATTCAGCCAGAAATCTGCGATACTTTCTCATTATTAGTCATAGACCCAAAAATACTTTTTTTCTATGGTATTCGACAACTATCATATTCCACAATAAAAAACTAAGAGCATTTTTACATAACACACATAACAGAGACATTTTTTTCATTTATGTTAGTTTAATACCTATGACAGTACCTTTTCTTCATGTTATTGAACCTATGTAGCGTTGGTGCATTTAAGTAACAATATTTTTTTACTGGATTTTAGACGGATCTTAAGCGGTACCTAGACCTATTGAGAGTCTATCATACAGTATGATAATTCGCTTGGTATAATCATTTTATTCAGTCGATATAGATGGTACAGTGAATAGATCTTCTGCGCTGGCATGGAAATGTCTTTGTCAAAGGCAGATTTATAAATATGAAAATAAAAGAAATTGTCAATCACCTGCCAGCACGTAATTTGCATGTTATGCAGGTAGTTTGTATGTCATTCGCATCAATCAATACAATTGTTTAATTGTCATGCATGCATAACAGCACGTAACGCCAGCACGTAACGCATGTCATGCTACATGAAGAACAGGACCCGCTTTAAGCGGACCCTAGACGATCATGCGGCATGACATGCTGAATCATCATGCTATATGAAGAACAGTACATGCGTTACGTGGTGTCATGCATGCATGACCGTTTCATTGTATTGATTGATGCGAATGACATGCAAACTATATAGGGACCGCCTATTTTATAGGTCTTTGGATGCATGCTGCAGCTGTGAGGCTGATATTTTTTACACTACTACGCAAAACTAGGATACGACACTCCTGTTGACGTTTGCAGGCGTGCAACAGTTTACTTCCTCATAAAGGGTGGGATCTGAAACTTCATTCATATCAAGGCTTATCCGAGAAATGTACTATCACAAATAAATGTAAATATCACTCCCGGAGGTTATACCTAATCCTGATTTCTGTTTTTTGCCTATTTGCCATTTCTATTTCAGTGTGTTGTATCAGATGTGATAATATAATCAGACGTTACGGCGTATGTGCAGATTACGAAGCGGACATTATATTTTACGACGTGCGGGAACTAGATGATGTTATTCTGTGGTGCGGGTAGGTACCTACACATATTATTATTTACCTTCACAACAAACACGTGCGAGACGGGAATAAACCTTGATTAATGATCACGTTTAAAACTATCTGTGGAATGGTTTTGTAATCTTTCAGCTCGCCAGCTAGAAGACACGCATGCATGCATGCTTTAGTTGCAAAAGGTCCAAAGCATGTTACTTAAGGCATGCCAAATTTTGGCACAGATAACAGCAAATAATACTTTTAATGTTCTATTTCTGTTTGGCAATGACAATGACGACGACCACAAAATCAAACGTTTTTCTTGTCAAGAATCTCAAAATTTTCGTATCATATCCAACACAAAAAGAATTATTCAAATCTGACAAATAGTTTCAGAGATTAGCGCATTTAAACAAACAAAAAAAAATCTCTTCAGCTTCATTATGGTAACTTCCCCGCAGTTTCACCTGCGTTTATGGTCACTGCTCCACTCCTAAGAGTCATAGCGTGATGTTACACAGCCTATAGTATTCCTCATGAATCTGGCTATCATATACAAAAAAATTGTTTCCAATCTGACTGGCGGTTCCAGAGATTAGTGCGTTTAAACAAACAATCAAACCAAAACCTCTTCAACCATTATATTAATGTAGATGAGATCTAATGCTTATAACTAACATATATATATAATTAATTAGGCCAATAATGCCTTATACACGTCAATTACAATTATAAAAGTCTTGGTTTGTAGGTATGTAAGTACCTGGTGCTTTCTCGTTCTTCCCTTCTCTTTTCAAACTCACATGCTTGAGAGAGTTACCCAATAGATACTTACTTTCCGACCCCCTGGGCTTATCACTCTCTGCTATCCATATACTTCCTTATTTATTTAAAGACACAATGGTGCGTAAAAAGAGACAAATTCCCACGTGATTATTTTCTCGTAACGATTCAATAGCTAGACAAACGTGCGGAAAATAGGTCGTACGGTTTGCGTCATTTTCTATACCAGCTAGGTAAACTCTGAACTCAAGCAACGTTCACTAAATGTCTTATCTTCAACATAGATATTGAAATCTATGTCTAGAAGCTGTACTGCTATGCTGTATTACTATTGCTAACTGATCCTTGCGCGCGTAAATCCTTACTATATAATATTATAAACGCGAAAGTAACTCTGTCTGTCTGTCTGTCACCCTTTCACGCCAAAACTACAGAACCGATTTAAATGAAATTTGGTACACAGATAGTCTAGAGACTGAGAAAGGACATAGGCTACTTTTTAACGCGAAAAAAGGGGTGTAAGGGGTTGAAAGGTGGGGATGAAAAGTTGTATGGAAGTATCGTCATATGTATTTAAAGCTAGAAGCTTGAAATTTATTTTTTAGGCTGTTGTTTCAATATAAATACACTATTCCACGCGGACGAAGTCGCGGGCACTTATAATGTTAAATATTGTGTGTGCAATATAATTATGTTTAGGTCCTTACGCCACTTTTGCAGAAAGTGTTGCGAAACTAAACCAAAAGTTTAGCAGATAAATTAATTTTCAAAACACTTCTTTCTATCATCAAACCTTAACCCTACTTCATATTTCGTAAAGATCCACCAAACATGAAAATTTAATTAGGTATCCGTGAAATTTTGCTTCATTCATAGCGAAACTACTGTCCTCACTCGACGATGGTCGTGTAAAATCTTGTGAACGGTTCCTGATCCCAGATAGCTATTTTGCAGCTTTATACGTAACTCGTAATTAAATAATAATAATAAAGCCTTTTATTCGGACATTAGATACAATTATGTTTCTAACATTGTTGCACTGTTTTCTATATATTATTTTTTACATGATTAAAATTAATCGTGTATTTGGTGTTTCTTTATTTTCTGTAAGACCGTTTGCCAGTTGGCAAAGCCAGCCTTTTTTTTTCTTTTTTTTTTTGTGTCTGTGGAAACCCCCTCGGGCCGTCACCCCACCGGGGTTTTCGGTGGGGCGGTGTGTCGGAAGCGAACCGACTAAAACCACACGGTGTGCCGTTCTATCCGGGGACAGCTTTTATTAAGACATCCGGAACCAGTTGGCAAAGGCCTCCTCCAACCTGCTCCATTCTGGTCTCCCCCTAGCCACTCTATTTCATGTTATGCCTGCTCAAATTGAAATAGAAGTATTTTTTTTTTTTATATCATTAAATTTTTGCACATGTTCATAGTTATTATAGGCTCATAGGTCTATACAGATGGCTGTATTATAAAATACCTATCAAAGTAGTTTTTCTTAGCACCAACACTGATGTCATCCTTACTGCGCATGTGCGTGATACTATTTGTGTTCATGGTAGATACCTATGTACTTACTATCGCCCACTCAATGGAATTTCCCGTTTTCTTCAATTTTATTAAAGTATTCAGATATTTACACAAATAGTCTATTACCATAATTATCCAATGTGGTAAAATGACAGGGTTTTTTAATCAACACGTTAGAAAAGCCATTGACCAGCAATCAACAGATCCTACTATTTATACATTTGCGGAAGAATGCAATAGTGATTCTCGCTCCTCCGATCATGGGCAAGCAGCGCAACACCGTGGTGATTTTTAATCGGTAAGAGTCCGACAGACCTCTTCAGCTCCCCCCAAGGGCGGAGGACATCCATGAGGATGTTCCACCCCGTTACAAAAAAAAGGTACTAGTTATACGTATGTAAGTGTTGTTTTATATCACTAAGCTAACAACTCCACGGCCCGCCTGATGGTAAGCGGTTATCGTAGCCTATAGACGTTTGCAACACCAAGGGTAGGTATCACCTTTTTCCAAATGGTTGGGTTAAAAAGCACACTAGTTAATATAATATATTATTTTATAGAAGACTAGCAACCAGCCCCGCCTTCGCACGGGTAGCAGAGACATCATCAACATATTTTAATCAATTTACACAAAATCTTAACAAATTATACACCTAAACCTTCGTCATGAATCACTCTGTCTATTAATGAAAATCCGTTCAGTAGTTTTTCAGTCAGTCAGTGTATCGCGAACCGACAGGCAGACGCGGCGGGGGAGGCCTAGTTAGTACATTACAAACGGTCTCGCCCCGTCCGCTGTCAGACCCAACCTTAAGGTAAGCTGAATACCTATTCAAAGAATTATTATAATGTAATACATGCTATGTGATAAATAACCTGTTAATAATTAGAGGTAATTCTGTTGTTTGATTAATTATTATATACTAAAGCATGTAAGTCGTTTAGGGGTAAACAGAGCTTTAATTATTAATGCGTATTTGGCGAACTATGTACTTTTAGCCCTACGTAATAGAAGACTAACCTATTACCGTGCCTAATTAACCTATTTTATGCTTCAGCACGTATGGGCCGGCTCGACCGGGTGATACTACGGCCTCACAGAAAACCGGCAGTGAAGCAATGCTTGCAGCAGTGAGTGAGGTTACCGGAGGCCCTAACCCTTCTCTCTCCCTCTCTCCCCTCCTCGTCCCCTATTACCCCCTTCCCCTATTCCCACCTTAAAGGTCGGCAACGCACTCTTGAGTTGCAAGTGCCCATGGGCGGCGGTAGTCATTTACCATCAGGTGACCCGTCTGCTCGTTTGCCCCCTATAACATAAAAAGAAAATTGCCTTATTTCTAGATTCTATGCGGCTACTAAGATTTTTCTAACAGAAAATCCCAACAATTACCTATAAGAGCTCAATTTCGAAGACACACATGCGCCAACTTTTGCTATGAGACCAATGACCAATGATGTCTGTCTGTTCATGATAAACTAAAAAACTATTGAAGGGATTTTCATGCGGTTTTCACCAATATAGAGAGTGAGACATGAGGAAGGTTCAGGTGTATATTTTTTATGGTTTTGTGTAAAATGGTTGAAATATGACCATGATTGTTAAAGATATCAAAATAAATAAATATATGCTCTGCTATCCGTGCGAAGCCCGGGCGGGTTGCTAGTTATACTATAAATAATATAAAATGACTCATATTCAAACAAAAAATAAAATAAAACTACAGATTAGAAATAGATCCATTCGAATACAAGAAATCATTCGAGCGTGATCCAAGCCTCAAGTAGGACAATTACATTTGTGTCATTTACAGAAAGACAGAAATTACACAGTAATGATAATGTTAATAAAGTTTGCCAAAGTAAGTCAGTTTGCCATCTAATTTCAACGAATTGAAAAGGTTTTCTGAGCAGTTAATTTCTATTTTTGGTAGATAGTACTTACATAAGTACTACCTACCAAAAATTGTAATTAAGTAAAAGTTATGAACAAACTTTATCAATTCTTAATTGAAATCTTGGTATAGCGGAATTGAACCACCTAAAATTGCACGATGTTCCGTTACAGGTGGATCTATTGCAGGGGCTCAGGTATAACCTTAGAAGAAAATCCCCGAGAATCTTGGCAGACCTTGGGCGCCTTTTCGGCGGCCACACCATATAGTAGGAGGAGCCTTGCCTTCCTCCGGTTTAGAGAGGTGCGCGTGGAACACGTCGCGGCACCGTCTCAGGTCTATTTCTAATAGAACAACGGGTAGCCCTACCTACCTATTAGCCCCAGGTCAAAGCTCATGGAGGCCGGAGATCGTTCTGCACTCTCCCGCACCCTAGCTCGTAACAAGGTCGAGGCGCTGCTGCATCGACGCTGAGTACTCCAGTAAGGAGTGGAGTGCAGCATCTTCACGACAGCCTCCGCTGGCTGCCATGTCGCCTCTCCTCCATGATAGGCCTTACCGCCATAATTGTAGCGATTACGAATTGCAACTATAAAAAAATGACACCTAACATACCTACAACAAATAGCCGCTCAATAGCGCGTAAGTGCAATTATATACTTGGTAGTCATTGAATAATAGTTTTTATAAATCAATGTTTGTAGTGTACGTTTCATTTTGTTAACGTAAATTTTGCCACCTTGTGGCCCCTGCCTGCCAAAAGGTTGCCGACCGCTGGTCTAATCTTCTAACCAATAAACTCTACGCAATAACCAGTTATTAGCATATACGTACCTACTTACATTAGCATATACATTGCATAGTCAATGGTAATAATAATAATATATCAACAGAGTTTATAAGTTACAACGTAGGTACCTAATTAAGTAAACAATTCAAGTGTTTACAATCAAAACGGTCTTTTCAGCGTGTCGTGTAGTGTGCATGTGCATACTCATGCAAGTTTACCAAAATGTACAAGTATAGGCAATAATTATCATTATATCTGATTCTTGTCTCATTCATAAATAAGTTAGCGTAATTTTATGTCAGAAAATTGACAATGTGTGCAGGTTTAGCACACTAGGCGGGTCCACATTCGTAAGGTAAACGTGCCTCTGTTAGAATATCGAGAACCAAGCCCCAGTTGGGTTAGTAGTACTAGTAGGTACCTCAGTAACACCGCAATCGTGACTGCGGGCCGCCGTGTTTCCCGCGCATTTAACCACAGACGACATTTTGTATTCTATCCCGATACTTCCCGCGCAAAGGTAATCACCGAGTAAGGACATTAATAATTAATTCGTGTTGAATTGTTTTTTTTGTAAAGTGGTCCACATTAGTGTACGTTCCGCGCATTGTGCTGCTTTTGTTATTTGTTTGCTTTAAGTTGAACTAGTGAGGTTCATATTTGGTTTTCTCACAATAAAATCCCGGCAGCCTGTGACTACAGAAGCAACGTTAAGTAATAGTAAGTTAATTTGATGAGAATAATTACCTATAAGACTTGTTAAATATACTTAATAATTATAAATAGATTCATTTCGTATTTAAGGTGTTTGATTTTCAAAATTAGACAAAGTTACACTTAGATCCGCTAATAACAATTGTCTGTCATGTTTGTTTTTTTTTAATTATGAATCACGTACGATCAGTTACATTATGATTAAGGCTTGCGCGGAATGAATAGTAACAAATATAGTAGGTACCTATGACAAGTAATTCAAGTTTGTTAAGAGTATAAAAACTATTGCTGATCTTTTCTTAAAATAAAAAATTGGTAGATATTCAAACGATACAACTGCCTAAGAAAAAACGTATAATTATTAGCTACTATTACTGTACCTATGATAATAATTATACGTGTTATTCATAAAATAACCATAAATTAAATAGGAATATTGGAATAAATTAAGTAGGTACCTACTTTAAATGCAAGACTTTGTAGTCACAATTCCATAAATGGAAAATAATGCTGTCCATAAATAATTACAATACTCGACTGATTTAGAAACACGTATCTTAGTTGTGCTATACCATATAATATATTATGATAGTTAAACATTACTTATTTTTTTTAAAAGCTGTACCTCTATTTCGAATTTTCATATTGCAAAACCAATATTTGTATGAGCAGAACTCACGAAACCTGTCACTTTTACGATGTCTTTAATACTCGTATTTGATATATTATGTCTAGTACGAGTTTTGAAGACATCGTACTTGATATTGTCGAAAGTTTACGCGAATGTTACACATTGAAATAAAACTATTTTTCACGGATTCTATCGCGATTTATTTGGTGTTATTTTACTATCTATACTCGTTGAGATCAGTATAGATAGTAAAATAACACCAAATAAATCGCGATAGAATCCGTGACATCGTACTTGTTGTACTGTATACAGTACAATTAGTGCTAAATTAGTAATTGTGAAGAATAACAATAAATTACAGTTTAGTTAAACGAAAAATATCGCTTTCAGAGCGAACTGAATTAAAAGTAAAAAATAAAAGATCCACTATACACCTCCTGGTTTCACCATCAGACCATCATTACCAAGCACCCAACTGTTGGATTCCTCAAAAAGAATCATATAAGTCCAAACTCGGTGGGTTTCTACTAACCACCTTCTGGCCTCATCATCAAATCAGCTCCAAGTCCATCCAAACTACATATACCTACAAAGTTTCATTTCTATTAGACAACTAGCCGTCCCCGCAGTTTCACCTGCGTTTATGGACACTGCTCCGCTCCTATTGGTCATAGCGTGATGTTATATAGCCTATAGCATTCCTAGATAAATGGGCTATCAAACACTTAAAGGATTTTTCAATTCGAACCAGTCGTTCCTGAGATTAGTGCGTTCAACCAAACAAACAAACAAACTCTACAGCTTTATAATATTAGTATAGATTTGAAGTAGGTTTAAATTGACAAGTGTTACAAGTGAAACTAATAAAAAGCGTGTTAGCTTATAAAAAAGTTAGAAAGTAGGTACTTAGCAACCTTAATAAAACTTATCAAAAGTCTTCATAAGATCAAAGTATAATGCGAAATTTTACGAAGAGCTTAAGTTCGTATATTTCTATCTTATAGAAAATGGTTTGGTTGCCACTTCTTCTGGCGCTGGGTGTAGCCACCGCGCAGGAGAGCTGTCTCTCCGTGCAAGACGACCCCTACCTGATGTTTGGAACGAAGACTGCTTATCTATTCGCTAACAGAGACCCTCGCACTAAAGTACACGAGGTACCTGGTAAGTACCAAAAACATTACTTAATACAACACCCTGACCTACTTGAGCTATTGCTTAGATACACTCACCAATCCATCAGTATAAGTGTCCTTTTCCTTCTATCGGCTTCGCTTCTTACCTACCTTTCCCTTTATTGAAAAGGACTTTGGAAATTAAAGATTCGAAATTTGAGAGTATATTGATACTCCCAATTTTCCTTTAATTCCCAAAGTGGCCGGTTGACGGCAATAGGCTTGGCCCCCTATCAAAGAGGGACCACATTATATTTGTCGAAATATGGGTGTTTAACGTATTAAACACGCCTCTAAGGGGTAGCCCCCATCGGGGATACAGACGTGATTGTATATATTTATATCCTGTGCTAATATTTAAAAAAAAGTTTGTGTTATAATATTACCTTTTCTCGAGTAACCTTTACTCATCGTATTGAAATACGGCATAGACAATATAGACATCCACGAGGATGTAACCGCTGCCAAAGTCCAATATTAAAATACATTAGTGTGGATTTATTTTATATGATTCTCAGAGGCAGGTGCGGCCTGTGGTAGTGACCCGGCGATAATTAATTAACTAGGTCAGATCCCTTTTTTGTCATGTTACTGTACTATTATGTATTCTGTGATATTACCTATAATGGAGGCATAAACATACGGTTTTACTCACCGTTTTACTAATACATAGTTTTGCATCCTAAAAACACACGTGAATAAAACTATTTAGCTTTAATAATATCCATTATCTCTTAGGTAATTTTAAATTTGAAGAAATAATTAAAAGGTATCTACCGTGTTAATGGCATTGTCATTCTTTACTATGACCTGCATTGATAACCATTCGGTAAAACAGGACTTCATGTGGCACTATTGTTAATGAGATGAGTGCTAAATATATAACATTTATATAATTGCCGTTAAAAGTGCTATAAGTTATAATTAAAATCAACTTTGACGACACATTTAAGTAGATGACGATTAAATTACACTTTTTTAATGTTTGTGAAATGCTTCGAAGTGCTTAGGAGCAATAATATGTATATAAATGCATAGGTACAAGCTGACCTGACAAACGTAATGTCCCAACTATAGCCACTAACCAGTGAGATGACCTGCCAAGTACATAAAAAACATAATAAGCGGTGAATCTGTTTATTAGAAGAAGAATTACGATGTGTTCGTTATTTGACCAGTCACCGGCAGACTTGTTTTAATACATGCTGACTGATTTTCCTATGTATTTCCTGTATACATTCTGGAGAACTATTCCCCAGAATTTTATCTATTTTATCCTGAGAAAAATCTGGAGATCTGTATTCCCCAGAATTTTATCTAACCTATCATAAAAAAATCTGGAGATCTGTATTCCCCAGAATTTAATCTATCCTATAATAAGTAAAATTCTAGAGAACGGTATTCCCCAGAATTTTATCCACCCTATCCTAAATAAAATTCTGGAGAACTGTATTCCCAAGAATTTTATCTATTCTATCATAAGTAAACTTCTGGAGTATTCCAAGTCATTTTATATATCCTATCCTAAGTAACATTTTGGAGAACTTTATTCTCCAGAATTTTACCCAAGATAGGATTTTATAAACATAAGAAAATCAGTCGTGTATTAAAAACAAGACTGCCGGTGACTGTTCAAATAACTACACCAATTTTAAAACAACGTTCATTGCGTGAGAAAAATGAGTCACTTAATGTTAACAAAGTAATACCTCAGTTTTAAAACTAAAGTACACCTTTCACTTGACTACTTTTACAAGTTTGCGACAGACATTCCATTCTTGGATAATTACTGGTCATTGTTATTACTGGTACTTTAAGAAATAGATGAATAGGAACTAAAATTCACTTTTTTCATTCGTAATTATATATACTGTTGGCAATACTCTACATTAGGATAATCAAGCAAATATACATTAATAGTATAGCAAATGTAAAACTTGAAAAGAAAAGAGATCAATTTAAAATTCAGAAAGGCGTTTCGCAGGGAGACCCACTGTCGCCAAAAATATTCAACGCAGTTTTTGAAAATGTCTTTAAGCAACTCAACTGGGATGATTTCGGCATTAATATAAACGCAATTCGCAGACGATCTCATCTTATTCGCAGAATATCCTAGTATCTTAGAAACAATGCTACAACAATTGGCATCGGAAAGCAAAAAGGCAGGATTATCAATGAAAACCAGCAAAATCAAATTGATGACTAACAAGATCTAAGTCAAAATAGAGGTGGCCGTAGATGGGATCGAATACGTACAAGAATATAATTATATAGTAGGGACAAGGCATATCTGTAAAAGATCTCTCGACTAAAGAATTAGACACACGAGTAAATAATACCTGTCAAAGGTACTGGTACATTGCAGAAGAAAGGAACGTTCATGATACCTGCATTTTTCAATGTCTTACATACGGCTACCAGACCTGGCCACTAACACAGAAAATCGAACACAAACTGAGTGTGTGCCAAAGAGGAACCGAAAGGAGTAAGATGAACCTAAGGTTATATAGATAAAATTAAAAAATGTTAGAGTAAGAACACGAACTGTGAAATGGAAATGGACAGGGCGTATGCTGAGAACACAAGCAGAAAAGTGGACCAAAAAAGTTACAGAATGGTACCCAAGGAATGGAAAAAGGCGTAGCGAAAGGCAGAATAAATGATGGGAAGACGATTTACCAAAGGGTTGGAGAAGGGCTGAAGGAATCTTTGGAGCCTTTTGAGAACGCCCGCGAGGGTTTCTAGTCCAAAAAATCTACAAAAAGGCATTGCAACGCATGCCAGGTACAGCTATTAGTCAATAAATAATTGAACAATATAATCTAATAGAACATCTACATAATAATAGCAATACGTATTGTGTTGATTGTATTTTAGCATATTGTTAAGGACATACCTACATTACACAACTTAGGCATCTAAAGAGATATCTACAGCCAACACGGATATAGATTTACACTTAAATTACATATTCTTGTTAATAGAGTAAATAATAGAAGAGTCAAGTAGCTTTTAAGAATGTGGTAGTTTCTTGTGCAATAGAATGTTTAATTAAACTTTTTTTTTGTTAATAATAGCTTGAGATACTTAACACACGGTCGTCATACTATGGTACCAGCTGATAAACATACTATATAAATTACACCCAGTCACAGAACAAATGTTGGTGGTTATCACACAATTATTTATCCTGGGTGGGAATCGAACCCACTCAACATTCAAGATCACTAACCAATAGACAAAGTAGTCGTTCCTGGCAGTTTCATCTATGTTTATGGTCACTGCTTTGCTCTTAATTGGCATAGCGTGAAGTCATGTAGCCTATAACATTGGCTATTAAGCTATCGAATGCTAAAACAGGGTTTTTAAATCCAACTAGTATGTTTAAAGATTACGCGCGTTGAACCACAAAAACAAAGTTCAGTTTGAATAAAGAAAAAGCCAGTTTTATACATTATAAGTACATATACTACTATACATGCTTATTATATTAATTGAGTAGATACGAAAATAGGTATTTCTTCGAATCACGTAAGACTTAACTCAAAAAGTAAGTGCCAAATTTGGAAATAATTGTTGTAAAATACATCCGCGTGGCGAATTCACTCTTGCGTAATAAATAATTGTTTAAAAAGACAAATGAATGTGTGTTATCTGTACAACCAGTATGTAACTCCTCTTTCCGTGTCTATGCCTTTAACCCACTATGACGCATGTACTGTAGTGTGTCCCACAATTTGGTTACATATCAAATTGGCAATTTAGCACACTTACTCAAAGTAACGGTACCGGAAGAGTACATTGTATTGTACCTAATTTACAAAAATGTTTGTGTAATGGTTTCCATTTTGAGAGACCATTTTGCTTTCTTTGTTATCTTTACCTACTTCCTAGGTAGACCTATAGACTTTACAGATCTTTACTTAGAATTCAAGCAACTTTGTTGACAAAATGACAGGATTTAGGATTTTTTAGATTCGAGTCCTAAGCACAGACCATTTTACAAAAAAAAGAAACGCGTGAGTTGTCTTTGGGACACCCGGTTGAAACGATATTAGTTAAATAGATTGAATAAATTGTATAAAAATATAGGTAGTAAATATTGTAAAAACTCGAAATTAAAATTACGCCATCTGTGAAAGTTGCCCGAACTAATAAATGGATAACAACCAACATGAAATTAGAGTAGTATCGGGCAGAATCCACAAATGGCGTAAATAAAATAAACCAACTCGCGGTCAGAATTTTTCGTTGCGCTAACACTTTTTCCGTTTAGCGCCCCATCCGCCGAGCGTCTGAAGTGTAACGTGCGATAAGCAATTTCGTTTCAAAAACACAATTTTTATATTGAAAACGTATTTTGACACTGAAATGCATTTGGCTGTGATGAAGATTACCCACGAAAGTATCTGAAATACAGAAACGTAGACCTGGATGCACGACTGAGCGTTAACTAATACGTATTTACATATAAAAGTATACATATATATGTACATATAATACTATGTAACTAGTTACTCGTAAACCAAAAGCTGTGCCAAGGACTTCTTTGAAATTAAACATTATTTTATTCCTGTGCATTTATATTATAAGTTTCATAAGTCTGAAGTCATAAATGCAAACATGCACAGCGCTGAAACGAGTATTTATGATTTAAATCGTAAATCGACCGGGAAAATGTTGTTTATACTTTATAACAATATTAACACACACACAACAAAATATATGAGATAGTTGTTGCATACGCAGTATGTTTAATATCATTGCTTCTACTAAATGCGCCTAAATGATGATAAATTGTAATAAACTGTATTTTCATGTCTTAAGTTTTCAACCTCAAAACAGTAATTTTTTTTAATCAATTTAAATAATACCAACCTTGAGTAAAACTCATTCAATTACGTAACAAATTAACGAGTCACTATATAAAAATCGTTTCAAAAATTTGAAGTGTTCCCTCGATTTCTCCAAGATACCATCATCAGATCCTTACCTAATGACCATGGGACCACCTGGGAAGTACACAATTTCAAACAAAAGAAGAATTTTCCAAATCGGTACAGGCGTCTTTGAGTAATCGGGGAAGATACATAAAAAAATACCGACGAATTGAGAACCTTTTTAAAGTCGGTTAAAAATACTTATACCGAAACGACGATCTTTGAAAAATCAATGAAGTAACTGAAACATGATTCCTAAGAATTAAAGAAACCTAGTCTGGACTTATCTCCCATTTTGAGAGAAGCATTGCTCAATCATGCACTTTGTGTATAATGTATACAAGTTAGTTTTTGCAATATGGACTTGCGGACCACCTGATGGTAAATGTTATCATGTTTATTAATGCCGGTTAAATCGACGGTGTCGGTTAGCGTTGACCACCTTATTCAAACCCTTCTGGTAACAAAACTTATCCTACTCAAAAGCACTAAAACAGTATTACATTAGGTAGCGGTAACCAAGTTTGACTTGTAAATGTGCATTAGAACATTTTTATACTAATTACTAGCTACCCGGTCACGCGTTGCTGTGGCCAAGTAACTTGCAATAAAAAAAAACTATCCTATCTCTCAAGTTGGACGAAACTGCATACATTGTGTAAAATTTCAAACAAACAACGTGACACGACATCTTTATATTATTATATTGATTTGACTTCATATTTTATTGCCATGATGATGCTTCGTGTCTGTGTTCCGTACCGTTTGTTATTTTAAATCATGCTAGGAATTTTAAATTTAAATGCTGTTAATTATAAGCTACGAATATTTCAAATGTTTCGACACCTGTTAAGGTACGATATGGACAAATGTATTGTTTAACGTCTTTTACGAAAGTAACCCATATTCAGAAATAAATAGTTTAATTTAATGTTAAGGTTTTGCGAGGTCTACTGTGTAATAGGGTAGTGTGTTATATTTCTACTGGTGATCATCCAAAGGGTTGGCAGTCCACGAGATACACTGGAAATGCGAGTATTTATAAATACCGAAAACCGCTGAGAAACACACGGGCTGAATGTTGATACTACTACTACCACTACTACATGGAATAAAAACTTAAGGCACAAACGAGTATTACTTAAACGAGATGATCTCAAAATAGATTTAAACAATAATGTTAATCTAATCCAGTTCTCTAACATTAGACAGTTTAAAAATAAAATGGCCGCCTAATTGTGTTTGTAGTGCAGCCGGCTCAATTAGCTCGCCGGTTATAATAGACAATGCTAGGTCATGCCATAGATAAAACACTGTGAAACCTCTTCTGGACGCTTTTTATTCATTATAAACAAAACTGAAATAAAAACAAATCATTTAGTTATAAATTAAAACCATGAGGCACAAAGTGACGCTATTAAATTATGCCTGCGCTACAATACCTTATCTCCGGCTCGTACTCACAGGCGTAGTAGGCCTACGGTAATAATACTAACTAATAAAAAACTACAATAAAAAAGTTGACTCTTTGCCAAATGTTTAAATTTTTACAAACGAGACTAAAGTAAGATGTTGCAAACAATACACAATATAAACAAGGTGTCATGGTGTATCCGGTATATTAATGTACAAAAGAGTTAATCGTAAGTGGCTCTACTACGATACGATACATTATAGTTACCAACTCTGTCTCAGATGGTTACCTGTCAAAACCTATGGATGTCACCAAAAAAAAGATTTCATGCCTCTGTAGAAACATTTCATGGACTTTCTAACAAACAACACACTAATCCCTTTGACCAACAGACATTTAAATCGTAGAATGTCCAGACTAACGTAATAATTTTGTTTATATATCCCATCCAAGAATTGACACCGCAACCTATTTTTTTTATGGAATTTAGGTCGTTTAAAACCCGGATATCTGGCGTAGTGAGGAAACGGATTTTGACAGTTCCAACATTTTATAACCAATACAAAAAGGGGAATGAAAAATGAATTTAAAAATTTAAGAATTTACAGAGGTAGGATTTATACCTAACTATTTGTCACACAAATTATTGTCCTGTGCGGTAGAAACCCAAAACGCTGCAAACGTTGTGCGTAGTGGTATGAGTTGTCGTAGTAATAGTGTCGTAGTTTGCAAGATAATTCTGAAATTCTTTAAAAAACCCTTTATATTTGTTAGCTATTCTAAAATACGCTCACAATTCGTTCGAACAGGGCGTTCAGTGAATTTCTTTTATGGAGGAAGAAAAATAGTATGATTATATTCATGTTATTGAATCATAATATATGCAGAGTGGAACTTCAAGGCCTTAAATATACAAATATCCGGTTAAACAGATTTGGTAACCCTACTCGTTGTGCACAATTACCTCACTCACCCCAATAATAGCAGGTGATTTATTCACACAACAGTGCAGGTGTTATTTTCATTATTGTGTAACATTGAACAAAAACTAGGGACGTTCACCTGACCTTATAAATGGCTGCACAGACGTACAGATAGCTATCATAGCACAGTATGATCACGGATATCTAAATAACTATCATTTTATAAATAGTCTTTTTTGGTGGTACTGCTTTTTTGCGCTTTATGACATTCATTACTCTTTGTGGTTAAACTGTGCTAGTTTACTTTTTATTACATTATATCTTTACCACTGTGCTATTGCTTTATATAAATAGTAACATTTCTGTGAAGAATGTCGTAGGGAATGTTCTTGATCTAGATACGAAGCTGATGACATGAGATTTAAAATGTGCCGTAGTATCACAAACGCTGGAGGAGATTTTTAGGAGGTGGGAATTCAAACCGTATAACTAGAAAAGATAACACAAAAGTCCTACAAAAGATGATACTAGCACTATCAATTAAAGTGTATGTCAACAAGTGGGGAAGAGCGTGAAAAGGCTTGGCAACACCCAAATAAAAATACATAAGTACTTCGAACAGTCTAATTATCTGAAATTTTAAATTTGTGTGCGTATCTATTTCTAATGTACTTACAATTTAAGACACAGTCACGATGGTACACCTAAATATACTAATATCTAAAATAGTATAGTGGAACAGAGAAAGGCCATTGGTAATAAGTATCATCATAATTATTTAATTTCCGGTGTTCCACTTCTGCCGAAAATATTTTCAAGTTCAGAAAACGTGATCCAATCTTTACCTGACCGGAAGACTTTTTGTATCTGGTTAAAGATTCAGCACTGCCATAATGTCTTTTCAAAACATTACCTGTTAATAATGGGTTCGGAAGACTTCTTCGATGTTTACAGATATTTTATTGTTCCAAAGTCTTGCTTTACCCGCGAATTTAGTTGGCTGAATTTGATCCATACAACTAACTATCTCTTTGTATATTTCAAATTGTTTCGAATTATTTCAAAAATATACGTTTAAAATTCTGAAATGTACATAATATATGTATGTAAGTGTTCAATATGTAGCTCATAACTTTATTAAAAGATTTGTTTTAAAAAGTACGATTATCCTCACATTAATTTTTACGTTCACAACCGACTCCAAAGAAAATATGGAATGATTCA
The DNA here is from genome assembly GCA_963859945.1 of Euplagia quadripunctaria. NCBI lineage: Eukaryota > Metazoa > Arthropoda > Insecta > Lepidoptera > Erebidae > Euplagia > Euplagia quadripunctaria. Next base: position 19,108,379 of record OY982568.1, on the reverse strand, counting down.
ATTTTAAATAAACTCATGGTTTGTTTGTTTCTAAAACTAGATGATAGTGCGATACTAGACGGTACTCCTAATAAAAATAATGTGGGACCGAACCCGAATTCGATACGGGCAGACAGTTCCATTTTGCTATTAATACTACAATAAAGCATGTAAAATTGAGAGCTCCTTTTTCCAAATCCGTGAATAATAAAATAACTTAAGTAGACATCACTGGTTTGCGAGAATAGCTACATAACTAAAAATTATTGATTTTAGAGAATGGCGATGTTTTGTGATTTCCGCTTGAGTATTTTGTTCTAAATATATAACGAACTTGTCGCTTTCTAACGAACGTTTACGCACGAAATCGGCGTTGCATCTCTGTTCACCATAAAATATCAAAGATTTATGATCGTTTGGCATACTTAGTTCAATTTGACTGAATTTTGAATTATGTCGATATTCTCGCAAACCAGTGACATATGTTAATTATGTACTTATACTGCAAATATAATTGACTAGCAGACCTAGACATACCCAATTCATATTTAATCTTGTTTCTGCTTAGGGCTTTATTAGGGAGGTCACAGTTTTGTCACAGATCAAAAACACGCCATCTTGTTAATCGATTGATATTTTCCCGCGAAATTTGGAATGCTTAGTTTTGAATACCTTTGCCTACTCGACGGCCACTTGTTGACCGCAGATAGAAGGATGAAATTATTGTATAGCTGGATTCAATTATTCGATATTGTTACAGTTTTCTAGTCTTTTTCGTTATTTATGCCCATGACGCGATGACCTACATGAATTTTATATGTACCTTACGCTTGGAGCTGATCCAACAACGTTGTATACCTTCGTTAGGCAACGAATGATGAGTCTTTGAAAATTAATACCTCGTAAAACCGGATAGGTAATAATAGATAAAGCGAAGCGTTCGTTGTGTGGGACAGACTATTATAGATAATATACATATCCGGCTATTGAGTCTAGAGTTATCGTCACACCTAAAACATTTAACTATGTTTTTATTAGTATAATGTAGGTATACTTACTTATGTATAATGTATATCCCCAAATTGACAGGCAGTAATGTGGCTTATATCTGCATATTATGTGCAATATTTTTAATGTAGGAAACATTGATTAAAAAATCATTTTTTTTATATCAGGTAATCGGTGAAAATAGGAATTGTGATGTCCGCCGGGACCTGAACATAGATATCATAAATAGCTATACCTATGGTAATTAAAAAAAAACCGGACAAGTGCGAGTCTGACTCGATTTGTATGTAGAAGTACATGCATCTCGGGAATCAATTCTTTAAGACTTTTGCCTGTCTTTTTAGAAAGACAAACTTAACTTTGCGGTTGCGATGTACGACAAAGTCAACAACGCAACCGCAATATATAAGTTTGTAATCACAAAAACAATTTTTTATGTGATATAACAACAAATTAACGACTTTCAGGTTTTTTCCTTTACTTGTTCTGTCAGACCTTGCTTCTTACCAAATTTCATGATTCTAGGTCAATGGGTAGTACTCTATAGGTTTTGATTTACCTTTTGTTTTTTTTCGTGTGGAAACCCCCACGGGTCATCACCTCACCGGAGCTAACGGAATCGAACCGACTAAAACCACACGGTGTTCCGTCACAAGTGCGTCTATTGCAAGGGACCCGGAATACCCTAAGAAGGAAGCCTCCGGGAACGGGTTTTGATTTACCTACGAAATGTTAAAATTTGTTAAAATCTAAGGTTTAATGGTCGTATCTTTTTATTGCGTTGACTTAGAAGCTTGATTTTTTTACAGCTTCAAGGGACCGCATTCAACTTGATGCCTTCACGGGTTTCTGAGGAATAGAGTCTTGACAAACACACACACTGACAGACAGACAGATAAAACAACAAATTAACGACTTTCAGATTTTTCCTATATTTGTGCTGGAAAACCTCGCTTCTTACTAAATTTCATGACTCTAGCTAGGTCAATGGGAAGTATCCTATAGGTTTTGATTTACCTGCGAAATGTTCTAATGTAAAAATATAGGGCTTAAATTGCCATATCTTTTGACTGCATTGACTTAGAAGCTTGATTTTTTAACAGCTTCAAGGGACCGCAGACTTATGTATTTGGTATTAATTTCAACTTCATGCGTGTACGGGTTCCTGAGAAAAAGGTCTTGACAGACAGGCAGACAACAAAGTGATCCTATAAGGGTTCCCTTTTTGCCTATTGAGGACCGGACCCCTAAATAACAGAAGCTCATCAACAGATTTGATATCATCATGCAAATACCATAGAGGCAAATTAGTTTCTGAATATCACTGACATATTAAAAAATCACTTATATCATAAACCTGAAGAGGTGAATTTTTTTTTAGTTGACCGCGCTGATCCTTGGAATTACCCGTCGGATTTGAATAAATCTGTTTGCATATGATAGCCTAATTCTTGAAATATGTTATAAGCTGTTTATCATCACGCTACAATACATATTATCTGCGCTTAAGGAGCGGAGTAGTAGTAGCAGTAACCATAAACGCAGGTACAACTGGTAGAGACGGCTAGCACGGTACAAAGCGACCGATTGGTAGTGTCATTTTGATTTTACCTAATTGTGTGAGCACGATAGTTTGTTCTGTGTCTGGGTGTAATTTGTCTATAATATGTATGTATTTAGAAATATATAAGTATGTTTTTCAGCAGTCTGGTTACCATAGTACAGGCTCTGCCTAGTTTGGGATCAGACGGCCGTGTGTGAGATGTGTGGAGTTATTATTATTATTATACTTAGAGCACAAAAAGTAAGTGACTGCGCCTTAAGAAATATCATGTGTAATTGGACGAATCTTAGATGTTTATTTATAAGTTGAGGTTAAAGTTTAATAACTCATTAGCCACATGGCTAGAGCGTAATATAGATAATGCATAATGTTTTTTTTTTTTTATTAAACCTTAAACCTTGCCGACTTCGCCTCTTTCGTGTTTGCCTTTTGAACTTTTGACATTAAGTTGCGTATTTTTTCTATTATATAGGTGTTACAGAATGGTGTGGTCATATTTTAGCCTTAGGGTCGTTAAAAGCGCGTTCCTATAATCAAGAAACAATTCGTTTTGCTTACGGACGGTAAAATTTTCGTTGAAAATTCGACGAAATTTAACCGTCCGTAAGCAAAACGAATCGTTTCTTGATTATAGGCACTGGATATAAATAGACCCCGTGAATAACGCAAAGTAAAGCACTAACAGTTTTAGGAAAATTCGTGACTTTTAATACTGAAATCTTATTTTAAAAACTGACAAAATGAACTTGAAAAATTACCGATCAAGCCAATATTTCTGTCATAGAGCAATGATAGTATGGTACCCTATTCACCAGATGCAGAGAAACATATCGACGGCCAATAATGCTGAAGTCAAGAATTTACAGAAACTGGGAACCCTATTTATTTATTGACAAGCCAACTCACACAGGGCCGTCTGATCCCAAAGGCAGAGCCTGTACTATGGTAAACAGACTGCTAATAAACATACTTATATATTACTAAATACATACATATTGTACATACATTACACCCAGACACAGAACAAATTTTAATGATCCTGCTCATCACATTTTTTTTTACCCTGGGTTAGAATCGAACCCACGACTATTGGCTCAGCAGTCAGGATCACTAACCACTAGACCAATAGGTCAATATATATATTTATTTATTAAGAATAATAATAACTTACGATTTAATTGTTTTCCTGTATTAAAGCATTTCCTAATAGTGTAGTAGGTATTCGTGTAATGCCAAAAATGACACGTTAGTTAACAAGTTAGTTAGTCGAGTTTCGAAACCTATACAATTGGTAACACAATGTTGAATCTAGGCACGCGTGAGCGTGTCAAGCCAAGTTCAAAAAATATTAACTGGCGACACAGCAGCCGTGTGTTATATTACACGAAACATTTTGAGCCACTTTTGACTGCTGACTTGAAAACTCATGATCTATTACTACATATTATAAAGCAAAGTCCCCCACCGCGTCTGTCTGTCTGTCTGTTAGCGTTAAACTAAAAAATTACTGAACGGATTTTCATGCGGTTTTCACTAATAGACAGAGTGATTCATGAGGAAGGTTTAGGTGTATAATTTGTACCCGTGGGAAGCCGGGGCGGGTTAATACTTAAATTTTTGTTTAGAACTAAAACCCCAAATTTCATAAATACAGCTTAAACAGTCATTGAGATATTATCGTTTAAAAATCTAAACAAATTCTTTACAAAAAAGTAATGATTTAACCACGTATATTCTTAATATTGAACTTGGCTTCCATTTTTACATTTATGTTTTGATGGGATTACAACTTACAAGTAAATGGCAAATGTGTTAAGTAGGTATGCATTACATTGTGTATAAATAAAGTCGGTTCTATAAGTCTTGTGTAACTCTTCATAAATCCTAAGATTTCGGACAAATAGAAGTATCTATGTATGTATACTGTACTAAGAATATGGCGAACGTACCTAATAACTTATTGTAAATCTGTGGCGCTCAGCAGAAAAACAGCGGGGGTGGAGTATAAGCGTGTGACACACTTTCATAATCTATTGTAAAAATTAGACCTACCTACCTTGTGTATAAAATATGAATATAACGTGCAGAGCTTCGTACGTGCGAAAATGTCGTTATCTTGTTGTTGCTTTTTATTCATCAACAGTCATGCTATGGAATGGTTTTAATATGTTTTTATATACAGAGTGTTACAGCAAGGTGTGGTCATATTTTAGGGTCGTATAGTGAGCAGGTTGTAATGTACTAGTTAATATAGAAGATGTCACACAGCAACGCCGTGTCGCCGTCCCTTCCCGTCCGCTGTCTGACCCAACTTTTACACTAGCTATGGAACAACAGCTCTTCGCTACAAACTGTTAGAAACATTCTCACAACCACTGATATAAAATATGAAAAACACTAACTACAGTAACTGCCAAGTTGTTCGTACCACTCTTCGCACTCAAGACCAAAGTTCTCGTCGTATTCCTACCCTTTTATAATCCCACTATTCGTTAATATTTATCAATCGACCAAAAGTATTGCGTTACCGGTATAACCAGTCAAAACAATGTCTATTAACTTATTCTTATTAAATAGTGAACTGTGTTATCATCTATTATAGTTTGTCCCTAATTTTAATAAAATAAATAAGAGTTTTTGATGTGGCAACGACAAAACTGAGGTCTTCTGTAGACTAGACTCGCTGGAGTATCCGGGTACAAATCATGAAAAATGTCTTATGGTACAAATCATGATGCAGTAAGCGAATTTATAAAGAAACTAGCGGACCCGATAGACGTTGTCCTGCTTGAACTTAAAAAATATTATTCCTGGAACCCTATCGCAGCGCCATCTACTGGGTCCAAGTGTAAATCTAAACCATTCTCGAATCCACCTAAAGACACAAAAAAAATCATTAAAGTCGGTCCAGCCGTTTAGGAGGAGTTCAGGAATATACACACGCACAGAAGAAATATATATTTAAAGATTATCGAGATCTGCCTCAACTTTTTTTATTACGCGGTTTCTCACAAAGTCAAAATATGTAATACCGAAGAAGAAGAAGAAGAAAAACATTACAAAGATTTAGGAAATAAAGATAAAAGCAAACAATTAAAATTGTATCGCACAAATAACAAACTAAAACACAAAAAGGAACAGAAACCACCAGAAAGAGAGACAAAAAGAGCTTCTTTCTAACGTATAAATAAATCTATTTAAACCTTAAACTTTCTTAATAATAAAGACAACTCCTGCATTAGGAATAACTCCTGTGTCGCGGGGGACTTTACAAACATTCAAACAACGGACACAAAGAACATCCAGACTCAGGTGGGAATCGAACCCACGACCTATGGCGTAGCCGTCAGGGCACTAACGACCAGGCCAACAGGCCAGTCAGTATTTCAAACCCTTAATATTAAAAGTTAAAGATTTGAATAGAAAATTTAGTGTGACAAATTTAGTTTAGAGTAGGTAACAGGGACGCACTGAGAGAAGTTATACAATAAACCGGAAAAAGATTCTTTACAATCTTAAGTTACGTACGTCATTGTCAGTTCTCCAACTGAAAATGTAAGTTTTTAATCAGAAAAAAGGAACTTTAATTTACAACGTGATGTCCCAGCACCCAGCCTTCGAACAAAACCAAAATAAAAATAAACCACTGCTGGAATCCCATAACAAACTTGATCCAACGGTAGCCCAACCTTGGTAAAATATTTGATTATTTTTCCTGAGCGTCACACTTTCGGCCAATCAGCAAAATGAGGTAAAATTATAAATAATTGTGACTAATAATCGTATAACGTGACTCGTTCAGATTGACAAATGATCGCAATAAGTCGATCAGTCTAATTTATGGGGTCACCGCATCATGCTACTCCTATTTATCACGTTTTATGGGAATTAAAGGTAATAGGGTCAAATGGTGTAAAGTGATTCGTATTTATTACGTCCGATATGAAACATAGTATAATTTATCGATGTAACCACGTATCTGCTCCGTGGATGTAACCATAGTCCGAGCGCCAGAGCATTAGAGCGTGGTGGTCTTTTATAAAAATACGATACTTGGCTTAATATTTGAAGAAAAATACGGAGAATAACATCCTAAAGTGTCTACTTCGACGCGTCATTGTTTATTATTGTAAAATAACTTAAAAATCGTTTTTTTTCGGTTTTCATTAAATATCTACAAAAGCATTGCTTTTAGAGCAAAATGTTTAATGCAAAAGCTGTTTATCCGACGATTTTACAGAAAGACTAGGCGTTAAAAAAATTACATGCCCATGTAGGTATGTTGACAGACATTATCATGGGATTTAATGTCTATTGGCATCAGCTGTGGCCACATTGGCTGACTCAGTCACCTGTGTGGCCATAGCCAGTGTAATCTAGTCGAAACGTTGGGCAATTCAAATCTATATAATGCCTATTACGTGATCGCGTTAATTCCCGGATGCGAATGTTTAAAAGTTAATAGGCAATATAAGTAACTGCTAAAGCAATGCGCACTTCAGGGTGAGAGAAAACATTAAAATTTTCTACATGAAACTATTTTTAATCAGTTCCAAATAAAGAGGGGATGTCAATTTTTCTAAATGTATTTTTTTTTGACAGCCCCCCCATTAGGAACATTCCTGTGTCGCGGGGGGCTTCACAAACATTCAAACAACGGACACGGAGAACACCCAGACTCGGGACAACTATTTGTGGATCACACAAATTTTTGTCCCGTATGGGATTTGTACCCACAATACTCGGCGCGGCGTAGTGGCGAGGTGATCACTTAAACCATTGCGCCATCCGTGCATTCTGTTATGAATATTCAGTAATAATTCTTTTAAAAAGGGGTATCTTAGGTGCGACGTGGTTATTCCAAATAGATTTGGCTAAGAACTGACTGATGAAGAAGGTCATAAGGAAATCATCAAACGTAGAAATCACACAGTCGCGTTACGGCGCGTCCTATGCACGAATAAATCTTTGCTACGACATCCGCTTTTGACGATTTTTTTTGTTTTATTTTATATGTAACTTATTTATAATGGAAGAATTGTAAATTTCCGTTCTTAGAACATTATTGCGAATGTTCCAGGAAAATTGTGTTGGATGACGATGTGAAAGGAAACATAGGCTGTGTCTTACAGTTACTTAGTTCGTTTCGTGGAATACCTACATTTTATGAACTCGTACTCATTGTGCATTAGCTCCAGCTTAATTTGCGATATCCACATTGGAAGTAAGATAATATGTAGCTTACATATTTTACATATAGCATGACTCTTCATGAATCAGTTACCAACGCCAGCGCCTTAACAAAAATATTATATTACTAGCAACCCGTCCCGGTTTCGCACAGGTAGCAGAGCATATATTGATTTTTCCGACATCTTTCTTCAACAATCATCGCCATATTTCAGCTATTTTACACGAAACCTTAATAAATTATACACTTAAACCTACCTCATGAATCACTCCGTCTATTGGTAGTTACGGAGTTTATCGCGAACATACTGAAAAACAGACTCGGTGGTGGACTTTGTTTTATAATATGTAGTGATATGTATTAAAGTAATTATAACTGCCCTTTACGAGGAATTTTCTTTAATTAGTTTCCACTAAAAAAGGGTAGGTACCTATAAGCGGATTGATTTTTTAAACTAATCTTTATGTCTCTTAATCTTGCTATAAGTATAAGTATTGTATTTCATTTTGTTTTGTGTTTACAAAAACAAATGTAGCAATATATATTTAAAACTGTACTTCACAATATTCTTTCCATACTTTAAGTACTAAAAAATCATATTTAACAACATTTTTTAATCTTTATTTTATGATCAATGAAGCGGCGGTAGCGACTAAGGCTGACTTGCGACCGAGTGGTTATGGGTTCGAACCACACCCAGTACGCTATCGAAGTGAATCCACTTCTACCATACCTACTCCCATCATATATTGTGCAAATTATGTAATTAAATTCTGTTTTCTATTTTGTTGACAGGTTGTGAACCCATTGCCTTGTACTTGCTTAACCGCCATGGCTCCCACAATCCTGAAGCTGACGAAATCAACGAGCTCCAACGACTTGGAGACCTCAAGAAGAACATACTTTCAAATTACAACAATGGCAACTTCAGGGATACTAATGTAAGTAATCCGGAGGTAGATAATGTTTTTTATGGTATAGGGGGACAACGAGCAGACGGTTCACCTGATGGTAAGTGGTTACCGCCGCCCATGGGCACCTGCAACTCAAGAGTCATAAGTGCGTTGCCGGCCTTTAAGGTGGGAGTAGGGGAAGGAGAGAGCGAGGGGGGAGAGGAAAGGGTTAGAGCCTCCGGTAACCTCACTCACTCGGCGAAATATAACACTAAAGCATTGCTTCACTCCACTTCACACACCGGTTTTTTTGTGAGGCCGTGGTATCACTCCGCTCGAACCGGCCCTTACGTGCAAGCATGGCTCTCCCACAGTAAAAACGAGAAAGACATACATATCCACCAACCTGTATCTCCGAAAGGGTAACAGAGACGCATCAAACACTCACATACTTCCAACTATAATTTCGTCTCACTGACGTAATAGAGGGCAAGCCTTAGTCCTCAACTCGGCCTCTTGCAAATTAAAGATGGGAATGTTGAGAGTACATTGAAAGGGAGAGCAATAGGAATGGATTCAGGAGTGTAAGCAATAGGTCTAGCAGGTCGGGGTCGCATACTGGTTACTCGAACTGGCTCTCGCGTCGTCGTGAAGGCCGAGCCCCCTAACACAATGAGAAAGAGAACCTGATGAAATACCTCCATCCTATGTATGTACTCAATTATACGTGGGTCACAATGAAAGTTTTTAGAATAGGCTAGTAAGAAAAGCAGCCGATGAAAAATTTATTTAAATTTAGAATTAGGAACTCTTTGGGAATCTGTAGATGTTTAACGATTTCATATGTCATTTGTTTTACATATTGGCGGCAATTTAAAAAGTGTCTGCCGTGCATCGAAATGGATTTGACTGGAGAATTTTAATCATATGGAAATACAAGAGTGGGAGGGGCTCGTGGCTATGTGGTAACCAAATAGGAGAGCGCTCGTTTGCCTTACGAACATGTGCATTCGTTACGAGTAGTTGGAGACCTAAAAAGTCCGACAACCTGGTCTAACTACAAAATTTCGAAATCGCCTTCGATACTTGGGTTGTGGAGGTCTGATGGCACTCGCTTCACGTAAAATATCGAAATTCGGCCGTTCATTTCGTTGTTAAATTCAAAGCCGAGGTTGTTTTATCATCTTATGTACGAATCTAAACTTAGGAAGTTTTTAACAAGCAACTCTTTAGTTTGAACTGTATAATGAACAGCTGAACATGAGAATCCTTCGAATAGGCGAGGAGATAAGATTGGCTGACGACGGAAAAACGGTTGCTCATCGGGAAGACGTACACATATTAATCGGCGTGAACTTTTATTGCTCCATTCAACATCATTAGTTACTAAGTAGTTAAAGTTATTTTCGTTAGCTGACGCTACTAAGGAACAGGCAATCTGGTATGAGCATAGAATACATAATAGGAATGTTTTTAAATGGGCATTATCGTAATGACTTAGTAGACTAATTAGTAATTATGACATAACATAACAAAAAAAAACTGTCAGTCGTAGGACTGTACGTCAGAAATGAAAACACATTTTTTAAAGATTAATTAATAAGGAGCTGACAAAAGTCAATGTTTAGATTAGCGCCCTCTAGTGGATCTATATATATATTATTAGCGTGACGGTAACGAGTTCAGTGCTTTTTCCCCATAGCAAAAGTGTACACACGTGCCTAAAGAAGTTTTTACTTCAAAAAAACAAAAGAGAAATGTCGAAACTATTTAGTAGTTGCTTTTATAAAATACTTTGTCACAGATTGTTTGGGTTATACCACAGATAAGATAATAGTTACGTTATACTAACGTGACATAATGATAATGAAAAACTTACTGTTGTGCGAGGATGGATGGATATATGAATGGTTGTTACTCTTTCACGCAAAAACGGCTGAACGGTTGAAATTTAGCACAGAGATAGATTATAGTATCGAATACCACATAGGCTACTTTTTATCCCGGAAAAATGTACAGTTTCCGTAGGATAGATTTCACCAAAATTAAACAGCTAGTATTATTATATTTTAAGGCGTATGAGTAACTTCCTCAGACGAATCTGGTGAAGATCTTTTTGCAAATTACTGTTTCACTAGTTAATTTAAAAAAATATAAATGTACACTTGACAGAGGCATTCTGTACCAGTCCAACATTAATTTATCATTGTCTTCCTGTATTTTAATCAGCACACGTGCGAAAGGTTTAGGGATAATATAAATGGAGGCGGCTAGCCATATGTTGCTTGTATGTGGAATCGCAACTAAACGTCTTGTATCTCTATCTCTCCTCTTCACTGATTGGCTGTCAATCTTTTTGAAGTGAAAACTTCTTTGGCGGCGTTGTGCACTTTTTGGGATGGGTAAAAAATGTTAAACTCGCGTCAGGACACGTGACCCTGATCGAAAATTCATAAGACGATTATTGGTAAAGAAATTGATGAGTTCATAAAGAGGCAAGAGGACATTGCTTAGGTAGTTACTCTTATAAGTTATTATTATTTCAGTTTAAAAATAGTTATAGCACAATGTTATAATTTATAACACATCTCACTCATCAAATCTACATCCTCGTCACATTCTCTGCAACTAGCTGAATATGAAACAGAACACCATGATAACTTTTGGTTTGTTTTCCAGCAACGCATCTGTAGTTCAGACCTGAACCTTCTGCAACGTTGGGAATGGAACGATCGGATCAATGCAACCTTCGCAGGAGATCTCACTACGGATGGTTACATGACCACACAGCAACTAGCTCAAGCGTGGAAGCAGAAGTTTCCGGGTCTTATGACAACAAACCAACACAACTACTTGGTGAGATATTTGTTTATTACCCATCGAAGAATGTCGAATGAAATAATGAAAATTATCGAATGTAAGCGCATAATTATTAAACAGTTCTTAGAAAATAAAGCTTGTACTTAAACCAAAAAACTTGTGGGAAAAATATCCTGAGTGGGTTTTATTAAAGTATTTGGTAACTTAGAAATTTTTTAAATTTATTCAGAGGCAGTCCTTCCTACATCCATTGGAGATTTTAAATGGCACATTTCTGCACAATATGTACCCCTTTGTTCTGGTTACACTAAGATAGTATAATCTTCGGGTTTTTAACGAAATCGTATCAAGAGAATCCAGAAAAGTCCAGGCAAATTAAAGTGTCTGGATAATATTGAATATGTACACGTAAACTACATATAATCACAACCTTGTACTAAATGTCAGTCAGCTGGGACGCTCTGTATCATCGCTCTATTTATTTCAAAGGAGCTATAATTTTAGTGTCATTAATTATACATTCCATAGGTGACTGAAACGATCATGGCTTACATGTATGACGTCACTTGCACAGAGTACTTTATTATGGCATTAAAACCTGCGTTGTCACCATCACACACGTGTTTTTGTTTTTATGATTATAGTTCAAGTTCGTAAACGACAGGCGTTCAAGCAATACCTTCAAGGCGTTCACTGAAGGCTTATTCGGCGACCAAGCTGAAAGCCTTGACATACCGAAGGAGAATGATGAGAACTCCCTCAGGGTAAGGTGCTAATAAAACTATTTGTATGATAATAATTAAAAAAAAAGAACTTATAATAATATTTCGTATCTTGGATTGGCGGGAAAATGTTCGGAAACGTGTTTTATTATCTGCGATGCTTACAATTTTTGATAAATCTGTTCAACTTAAGACTGCTATTGTCTGATGGATAATATTATTCCGTGCTACTAGTTATATATTAATTATATTATTAAGCTTTTATTACGTTATAAACCCATTTACAAATAATTGTTTTGATCAAATCTGCAACTTCAAGTGCATCTTAACAACTTTTTTAAATTGTAACGTGATAAAATTTGGACCTGACAACCTAACTAACAGTAATATTCAACATATTTTATCATTCTAGCCGTACATGCATTGCCCTGTCTGGACGAAGGATGTTGAACAGAACAACAGCACAGTCTCACAGTTATCCATCTTCGAATCTAAACTGGAGTACAAAGAGGTGAGCCGTAAAAAAGATGGCAGTCCAATAAGTGCCTCTTCTAGGTTTAGGGCCTAGTAATTTCAAAACAGCCGCTTCTGCCATTTTGTCTTACAAAAGGGCTACACAGCTACATAACGTAGTAGCCAGTGAGAAAAACGCAAAGCGCCTATAATTTTGTTAAATCTTGTAGGGACATTATTTTGAAACTGAGAATGTGGAATTTACCCATTGTCCCGATTGGGAGCTAATTTTTTTCAACACAAAAAGTACCGCATCCCTATTGTATTTGTCTATTGTCAGTATATCAGAGTTATCAATTTAGAGACCTCCCCCAAATCTACAAAAGGATGTATCTGCTACTATTATGTATTCTGTGGTCAGGGGCAATGGACAATCAATGATCTAAGACTGAAGTTGTTAAAAAAACCATTTTGATTCTAGACTGCCTGATGACTTGCTTCGTACATGTCAATGAATGAATCATTGTATTCTTTGGTGTAAATGAACAAAGACTTTAATTACTACTGTGCTCATAATTACCTTGCTAATCAGGAATATCACACGGCAACACGAATATTACGCAAGAATTCGACCCAACCTTCGAATTTGGATGGGAGGTTAGAATTGGTTAATATTTTGGGAATCTAATTAAAATGAACAGGCCCTTGTTTACTAAGAAATAAGCAAGATTTTGAAACTACTGACGCTGTTATAAGCTTTTTTATTGGTGGGTACATAGCTCCAAAGGTGAAAAACGACAAAACTTTCATCCCCATCACCTGGATAATTGGCAATCCACCACTGTGCGGTTCTCCAGATTTTTTTTGCCTCGTACAGCCAATCTCTGGAACAAATTGTCGCCTGCGGTATTTCCGGACCGATACGACCTTCAAACCTTCAAGAAAAGAGCGTACTCCTATCTCAAAGGCCGGCAACGCACTTGTGACTCTTGAGTTGTAGGTGTTCATGGGCGACGGTAGTCACTTACCATCAGGTGACCCGTCTGCTCGTTTGCCCCCTATAATATAAAAAATAAATAATAACGTTATCAATTCAATTTTTGTTAATTTCAAGGTACATACTTAAATCGGAATGCTTTTAATCTGTTTTTGAAATAAATCAACTGTCTCTAATTAATGTTTATTTCTAAATTAATTTTTATTTATTTTACTATAACGGAAAGTTAGTTCTTTGTGTGTTTAGACATCGTAAGCTAACAGCTCGTATATTAAATTATTTAGGACATAGGTAATTAACTGACTTTGACCAGCTCGTCGATCTCGGATTCAAACTTTTAATCTTATTAGCTTCGTCACAGTAATGTATTTTTCGGGGATTTATTATTATTTACTTACTTACCTGTCAAATAAAATATTTCTCAGCAAAAGCCAAAAACTCCTGTATGATAGAAGGAAAAAACAACTCTCAGTCGTCACCTTAGAACTTACTTTTGCACTTGTAATATAAGTAAAACTACCTTCAAGTGCCCCTAGTATATAAGTATTATTTACCAGTCTCTGTTTTCTCCTAACAGATGCTCAGTAACATCTCCCTACGCCTCGGGTTCAACTATGCCATGCAGAAGGAGGTAGTCCTGCGACTGTACCAAATGTGTCGCTACAACAAGGCATGGGACGTCACTGCCATATCACCTTGGTGCGCTGTAAGTTCTTAAAGATACTTTTTAACCGACTTCACAAAAGGAGGAAGTTCACCATTCGGTTGTTTTTTTTTATGTTTGTTATCTCGAAACTCCATCATTTATTAATAGTATAGCTTCGGTTTTTTTTTTTTTTTTTTGGAAATGATACTTCCTATTAGGTTCCATTTAAATTTTCAGAAAAAATACCACACTTAAGGGTGGAATATTTCTTTTTCTTTTTGTGCATTTTATTTCAGAATCCTTTAAAATCGGTATTTTTGTTAAAATGTAATAATATCTTATAACATAAGAGTGGTCAAGGGGTCATCGCACACGTGTACCGATGGTTCTTTTACTTGTTTTTTTTTTTTATATTTTTATAATTAGACTACAGTTTTATCACACGTCGCCCTTACTACGATTTATTTTCTTCTAAAAACCGTTTAAATATTTGTTAGACCTAAGTCTACAAATGATCAGAGGACCATCCATAAAATCGGTTTTTTATGTACTCGTTTATCATATTTATTTAAGTAAATAAATAGTGTTCTGTTCTCAGAATTTTGCCTCGGTTTTAAGTTGATTTGATGAGGACATAACAAAGTAGATAAATATCTTATCTTGTGCAGAACTCACGCTTGATCCAAAAGTACCTACCAAAAATGCCGGAAAGCAGGATTTACGAAAAAGATCAAATAGTTCTTAAGACCTCCCTTTTTCATTATCTCCTATGGATTCGGATTTCCCCATACTGACACGTTTAAAAAATACCTGTATTGTATCATCATCAGGCTTTCATCGTCCACTGCTGGACATGGACTAATGTACGCCACTAAGCTAGATCGTCAACTCTCCTCATCCACTTTTCCCCCGCCATTTTGCGCAGATCGTCACACCACCTGGCCGCAGGGTATCCTGCACTACGTTTTCGTAAACGCCGTCTCCACATAAGAACTAAATTGTGTATGTCTCAATATTTCGATAATTTCCAGGCGTTTACCCGCGAAGAGCTGAAGCGCCTGGAATACGCTGAGGACCTAGAAACTTTCGAGAAGTACGGCTACGGTTCCGAACTCAACAAAGACATCGGCTGCGCCACCGTCAAGGATATGATGACCTTCCTCTCCAAACACGTTGGAGATGGTAAGCTGGACTTTTATATTTAAGACTTTACAGACACCCTGTACAGTGTACACCCCGTGTTATAGATGAACATAGGTTGTATTTTCTTTTTATGTTTTTTATAAAACCATGTGCGACGGTAAACTCAGCTGCCCCCCCCCCCCCCCCCCCGCAATAATAAGTAATTTGAGCCCCCTAATTTTGAGTCAAGTCAAGCTGGGTACGCCCATGAGAATGTGAATATTCTTTTTATACAAATAGGTCCTATGGTAAGCGATCACCGCGCGAAGCCTACAAACACTTCAAATACAAATGGTGTTCGTTGTGACAACCCTATCCTACCTCCCGTTGAGCTCTGAAGATCCTATTCATTAGCAGAGAAGGACGGCACTACGGTAGGAGTGCTCTCTTCAGGGTGAACATAGTGGACTAGTCCAGTAGTCATATTCGAGCAGTAACCTGGTGTGCGGAGTGCACATTAATTCAAAGATATTTTTGAAAACCTACATTAAATAACTTGTCCCATTTTTTTAAGGCTCTTTACTCATGTATTCATACAGTGCGACGAGGGTTTATGGAGCGTGAATGACATTGAAAGTCTGGGTTTAAGTAATAAATCGTAATTTATATTTCTAGGTTCTTGATTATAATGATTCTGTACTGGACCTCACCCGCCTTTGAGTTATCTAAATGTAAAGAAAAATTTGAAATTCGTCTCCGGGATCATATACTCGTACTTACATACATCCATATACGTCCAATTAAACACCTCGGCAGACGAATAGAGTTTTAAAACCAATAATATAACATAATATAACACTCGCGAAAATTTCACAAGGTATTAAATTTATCATGTGAGACAGTTGAATTAAAATTCCTTACAGTTAAATCACTGCAATATGCGTACAGATAAACCAAATGCGCAGAGTTAAAAAAAGTGTGTGTGTGTGTGCAATTCCCCCACGGCAGAAGTAAAACTTCAGAAAAGTAGCCTACGAGAGAATGAGAAATAAAAAGTAAAATTAACACAAATAATTTACTAATATTAATAAATGTAATTTTAGATAATTTATACAAAAGTAATCGGTCAAATTAACACAGATTTGTTAAATAATTAACATTAATTAATTAACCAACGAATTTTAATACGCAAATGCACAAAAATTACACTAAGTTGACTTTGACGCATTTTCTGAAGGCTTCGTAGTACGCAGGCGCAAAGACAAAGATTATAGGAAACACTGTTTACTTGTATTCTATTTCATTCTCTCGCAGGCTAAATCCTATTTATGAATGTTTGTCTCTTATTAGTGTGAATTTTTTGTATCATCGAATTTCAAATCACAACGATTCTAAAGAAGTTTCACTTCAAAAAAAGTTTGCACCACAAACTTTGCAACAAAAATAACAACATTGCTAATGACAAATGTACTCAAACCCACGACAACACAAAACACAAATGTACGGTCTAACATGTGTACCTGTCCATCCATTGGTAAACTTGCATCCAAATTGACAATACAATGTAATCGTTCCGTGTATAATGTCCCTAATATATAATCATACTCTTTCCATATAAAACATTGAATGAAAGACAAGTTGGATAAAAATAATGGAAAACCCTTCGGGTCATCGCCTCACCAGGACTAGCGATGAAGTTGCATGTAGAAATCGAACCGAAAGAAATAAAACCACTCACTCACAATACCCACTCCTTCATAATTGCGACAAGGGACACAAGGGACTCAGGTATAACCTAGGAAGGTAGTCCCCAAGAATCTTCTTCCTGTCTCTAAAAGACTTCTTCGTCTCCTAAAACGTACTAAAGTTTATGAAACCCAAATATTCAGAAGAATAGAATAGACACTTATTGCCGATAAAATATCAGATTACCAACAAGTTCATAGGATCACAAACAATATGAGAGGTAACTCAGAGGATGCTCGACGTACAACAGGAGGTATGTACATCGAAAAGGCTGGTATTAGGCTAGCCTCGACTTTGTACTGCAATACTAGATAGCCCCATAGTACCTTCTTGAATAGACGACAGGATAATAATAATAATATTTTTTAATAATAATATTTTATTTATTTTCTTATATATACATAAAAACAAAATAAACATGAAAACAAAAAAGTGAAATCTCAAACGACCTCATCTCAGGTTGGTGACATTAAATAATAAGTAGCTGACAGAACTCAATGTTTAAATTAGCGCCCTCTAATAGATCTATATATGTATTATTAGCGTGGCGGTCCCGAGTTCACTGCTTTTTCCCCATAGCAAAAGTGCACAAACGTGCCCAAAGAAGTTTTCACTTCAAAAATGTCTTAAAACTGACTACTAGGCCACGACAGCAAACTTAATAAGGCTTGTTACTCGCCGAGTTACATGTTATTACTTAAACATGGAATTACAGCATGCCAGACATGTAGTGGAGAGCAAGAAACTTTATGTTGCCATCGTTCAGGAATGCATAGTACTACATTGCACAATCATCTAATGTCCTATGGTCCTGTATCTATTGCGGAATACACAACTTCCTAAATATAACCGCTGTAATAGATAAGGACCAGATTCTCATCGGGAATATAGTAGAAACTTCTTACTCACCCAAATGCGAATTTATTCAAAACGCCTGAAAGTGAAACTGGCATAATGTAAACAAGATGAACGTTCAACGGATGTTCACTTGACATACAAACAACGAATAACGTATGTATTGTTGGTGTATGTGTATCGAGGGAACAATTCAATGAGTAATACTGGAAAATACCTTCTTATATACACTTCGATGCCCAACTGACATTTTTAAAAATTACATTAACCCAAAGTACATGTATAAATACAAAATTGTAATAGCTTCGCTTTTACTACCCCTTCGCAATAGCAAATTCACTACGCAAACCTTTATACCTAGACAATGTACAATATCCAATCAATACATCAATACAAACTTTTTGTCTGTCTGTCTGTTTGTTCCGGTTTATCTCCGGAACGGGTGGACCAATTTTCACTGGCAGATAGCTGGTGTTATAAGGAGTAACTTAGGCTACTTTTATTTTGGAAAAAGAACTAGGGTTCCGCGCAAAACGTATAAATATGTACACGCTCGCGAAGCCGCGCGGGAACTGCTAGTTCTCAATAAAGATGAATCTCTATTATCCAGTAAAGACCATAGTTCGTTGTTGTCGAAAGATCGTAAAGTCCACGACAGGATCCTGCAAAAAAAGAAAGTCTTCACTTAACATATCGACAATCACTTCAGCTCAGCAGTCATGCACTATGTGATACATCCATTTTAATTGGCAATGTAACTGCTGACGAAAAATTATTCCTCAAACACTTGAATCTATCTGAAAACCAAGGGCGCAACAACTCTCAAAATGTAGAGGGCGTCCGAAATATGTTTTATGAGGACTACAAACAAAGGTCATCAAAACACTTCATTGACGTATTTCAAAGCATTGTAAGGCTTACTAAATAATTTGGTATTACGCTAAATATTCTTTTTACGGCGAATATTTTTTTTTAAATTTTCCGCAAACTCCTCGACGCATCGTCTTCAGGGTTATATGGGGATATTTGGACACACTCGAAGGGGGTGTCCACATGTTTTTAGGGGGTGTCCGGACACCCTGGACACCCCCCGTTGTTGTGCCCCTGCTGAAAACCTAAACATACGTGGAAGAATCTTGTATATTTAGTGCATTCTACTTTTCGACACGAGAATAATACAAAGACTGGCTGTTGATATACCTAAAAAAATATAGTCTAATACCAAAATTTTAACATGTTTACAGCATCTAACTAGTGATGCTGTTTATTTACGGTACTTGATGACCTAGTCTTAATTACACCTTCATTTAACCGTGAATTCTGTACATCCTGTATCCTCTCCAATCAACGTTAATTGATATCATCATAATGAACGAAGGCTATATTAATAATAATACTTTCCATAGACACGCTAGGTACCTATATGACATGAGTAAATTGTATTATTACGTCACCGACCATCAACACGAGGCTATTTTTAATCTTGACGCAAAAGGGTGCCTAAAGTTATTGTTATGAAAATTTCAGTTTATTTATATCTAAATGTTTTCACTTTTTGTTAAATTTATACTATACATTAATTTAATGCAGATTGTCTTCAAAATTCAGCGTTTTAATGTAATCTATCGACTTTAAAGTTGTGCTAAAAAATGTAACAATATCGTCACATGACACGTGTCACTAATATGTTCACGTTGATTTCTTTATGTATTGATTAAGTTCACAGATTTTTGGAATAGGGCTCCATCAAAACAAGAGAGAAGTGAAGTCTAAATTGTCTTAGGTCATTTCTTGTTGAAAGTCGAGAAATTAAAATCAAACATCCAGGCATCGAACTTTCAATAAATTGAATTCAAAATTGGAATTTCCAAATTGCCACCACAAAAAATAAATAGTATGAAGATATGAACTAGATAATTTTTAATATCTTTAACGGCGGTTGCAGAAACATTGCTTTTAAATACATTAAAAACGTATACCTAATGTTTTTTATAGCTGATACACCACAGCAGCCTCGCGTCGTCATCAGCTTCAGCTCAGCAGTCATGTTACTTTTGACCCTGACTGCGATGGGTGCCCATAAGGACATAGTGCCTCTCACGGGTGACAACTATCACTCGGCCAATGTGCAAGTGAGGAAGTGGACTACCTCGACCATGATGCCATTTAATGCGAACATAGCTGCAGTTTTATACAAGTAAGTACATGCTGTATTTAATTGCTATTTTTTATCACGTAGCTTTATTTTTACTATTGGTCACCCACCCAGAGGTCGAAATTCAACCATAATTTGTTTAATTATTATTACATAACAACATGACTTCCTTGAAGGTAGGGCAAAAAAGTCTGAAAGGCTGATCAAAATATTGTTTAACTGGACTGGCCTGTTGGCCTAGTGGTTAGTGACCCTGACTGCTATGCCATAGGTCGTGGGTTCGATTCCCACCCGAGTCTGGGTGTTCTTTGTGTCCGTAGTCCATGTTTGTAAAGTCCCCCGCGACATGGGACTAATTTCTAATGCGGGAGTTGTTGCTAAAAAAAAAAAAGTAACTAACAGAGCTACAAAGTTGACAGCAGCGGTGCGGCAGCAAAATTGCATTTGAAATAGCTACCTAACATATTGCAGTAAAATTTTACAGCTCTGTTAAATGATCCGGTGTGCAATCAAATCAAAGTGCCACTGTTTTCTGCAACTCAAAATGAACTTGACATCCAATAAGTTCATGATTGGTTTGATCAGCCTTTTAAGAAAACATTATTAAGTAAATAGATTGATAGCCAGATGAGAGACGTACTGAACTGTTACGACGTTATGTAATAATTATATCAGGGACTCGTGGCTAAGTGGTAACTGAGTAGGTTAGCACATAGCAAGGTTAAGTAATACTAACCATAACGTCTTGGGATGGGTGACCATTCTTAACATATCGAGACCCCTGCGTGCCTCGGAGATCACGTTAAGCCGTTAGTCCCGGTTGCCATACGAACATTTGTGGCATTGGTTACGGGTAGTTGGAGCCCTAAAATGCCCGACAACCTGGTCTAACTACAGAACTTCGATATCGCCTAATACTTGGGATGTGGAGGTCTGATGACAGTAGCTTCAAGTAAAATATCGAAGGTCGGCCGTATCGTGGTTAGACTGAAAGCCGACCCCCTACTTAGTTGGGAAAAGGCGCGGAGGATGATATTTATATAATAAAGAATTACAACTAAGTCGGCAATAAAACACTCGACCCGCCTGACGGTAAGCGGTTACCAATACCTAAGTAAAAACATCTAAGTAGCATATTATTTTATTTCTGCAGGTGCACACAAAATGGCAATTTTCAAGTGAGGGAGCCATACCAAGTTCTATTCCTAGAGAACGAACGTCCCATGCACCTCGAAGGATGCAGGGTTGGACTCTGCGACTGGTCCCTGGTCAAGCACCGGTACGAAGAACTTGCCAATAATTGTGATCTTAAATTCTGTAATGGAGCGGCCAGATTCTTCAGCGGCTTAACAGCAATTGGACTTGCCACTATTGTTTTTGTTTTACGATATGTTTGATCAGGTTGCAAAATATTGCATAACGAACGGTAATAATATTCTATTAGGTGAACCGTGAGCTTTGTTTGCTAAAAACATAAAACATCTTAACATCAAAATCGGGATGCGACCCGCTCGGCAAAGGATCTCCCTTTGTTGTTAGAAGAACATCACAATAAATTATTAATCAACGCTATTAAATTGAGGGTTATAATAAAAGTCAGTTGAGTTTTGTACAAACAGCATAATACCCAAATCCTCAAAAAAAAAACTGTCAGTCGTAGGACTGCACGTCAGAAGTGAAAACACACACAGACACATTTATATGTCATCTGAGCGTGACGGTCACGCGAGTTCAGTGCTTTTTCCCCATACCAAAAGTGCCCAACGTGCCTAAAGAAGTTTTCACTTCAAAAAGTGACGCCATCTACTAGTGACATCATCACAGTACTTACAGATTTCGGTATCCCTGGTCGTCTATATTTCGTGTCGTTAATTTTATCACTACGTGTTTAGTTCACAAGTTTATTAAAGAAAAGGTAACACTTCTACAGACAAATTAGTATATTGTTTTCACTTTTATTAAACTAATTATATTTTTAAAGATTAATTGATAAGGAGCTGACAAAACTCAATATTTAGATTAGCGCCCTCTAGTGGATCTATATATGTATTATTAGCGTGACGGTAACGAGTTCAGTGCTTTTTCCCCATAGTAAAAGTGCACAAACGTGCCTAAAGAAGTTTTCACTTCAATAATACGCGGAATATTAAAAACAAGAGGAAGCAAAGTGCAATGAAGTGATTGCACGGGTCACGATTATGCGAAGATCTACATAATCGTGAAACACGTTCACAAAATGAAGTGGGCAATAAATGAGACAAACACAGACAAAGACAAATCCCGTCATTATTTTATTGTCCATTATTACATTATTTATGAATGAATCAGGATGTTCCAAACATGCTGATTCATTTGCAGATGTGAGTTTCGCGGCAACGGTATCCGAAAAAACTGAGCATAGAGTCTTTCCTCTTGTTTTTATTATTATGTGAAGCCAAAATATAAATTTTTTTAAGTTGAAGTTTGCACGCCTCGTAGACTACGTAACACCATGATTAGTCCCGACTATCAAAATATTACAGTCAGTCTAATTAGTCCAATTATAGAAAACCGGCAGCATACTTCTGCCTATTTGGTTTTCCAAGCTACAAATGAGCTAGAACGAAAAAGGTTTACCGTTTAATGTGTTATTTATTAATAATTGAGTTGAATGTATTAAAATAAAAAAAAATGCATTTTGCCATAAATAAACAAATAGATAAATAGTTCTGAAGAAATTGAGTACGTAACCTATATGTATTATGTAATCGATCTAATGATTATTGTCATTCCAATTTATACCCAAATATAATAGCCACACTGTAACAAGTGTGGCCAAATGCTAAAAGTCATCCAGGCGAGGTGTGGTAGTCATAAATATATATTATGTACTGTTGCATTCTATAAATTATGTTTATAACGATCAACTAAGTACCTATCTACCTTTGTTGAATTTGATAACTATCAAGTTTTTGACTAGCACTAGTTAATTTCGCTGGATTGCTAGTAAATATTTCAGATATTTTATGTATGTGTCTAATATTTGTAAATGTGTTCTATGTCCTCACAAATTAACAAAGTTTTAACTCATTAAGTTATTAACCTAGTGAACACTTGTCAAAAGCGCGGGTAAATCGATACCTAAAAAAAAAGTTAAATGACAGAGCTGCTACTTTTATTACTACACCACAGATTACATAATAGTAGGTACCTACTGAAGGTACACAGAGCACGCTCCTGGAAAACAAATAAACAGCGACTCTCACAATTTCGTAAATAGGTGGAAAATAGATTGAAAAATTTAAATCAACATTCCATATTAAAATAAAAAAAATTGCTTGTGGTTCGTTGCATAAGCTATTATTTGTCAAATCTGCGTGAGAGTTTATTTTTACAAGCTTTATTTAACTTGCAATGTTTGTATGTGTGTTGGGCACGAATCTTGAAGCTAAATTAGAACCACTTCAGGATGTCCGATTGGGCTCAAATTTGGTGTGCATATGTTATATCTTCAGTGACAATACAATAATATCGTACCATGGAGATGTTCTGATGATGGAGCCGGAAGACGGCATTAGGAACTTCTTAACTATTGATTGATTGATTCGTCTTGATGACTACTTTTTTAAACATCAAAAAAATGTACACTAAAATCAAACTTAGTTAGTAACAAAAGCTTGTTTAAAAAAATTACAATTTATTAATTTATTTGCACTCAAGATATAAGGATATCAAGATTATAAACTGATCTAAGTCATCAGAGATGTCTGCCCGCGCGGACTAGAGGACACCACGATTAACTTCAATGTAAAAGTAAAATGACAAATGTTTGTAAAAATTGTAAGGCAGTTTTACAGGTTGTCTAGTTCAATTAAATAAATAGTAGGTACTTACTTACCTCTAAAATGGCTAGCATCATAGTTATTAGTTATCGATGCATTACAACATAAGTAACATGAGTATCTAAGTACTGCTTGTCACTTGTACTCAATATTTTTTGATAAATCGGGCTTAACAATAATCGGTTAAGTAATGCGTGATCTAGCCAAATAACCATTTAATCACCTGTTATGTTTGTTGTAATACTTAACTTGATTAATTCTATAGGTATGTTGACTGAAACCAAATAATTTAACCATAGTTACTATTAAGAGTTGCTCTACTAAAACTAGATTCACTCGGTAGTGTGAAAGTCTTACTAATTAATTTCATGTAGCATGTCTTAGCAGTTACAACGTAATTTCCTACGAACCGTAAAAGTAAATTTGTTTTGTTAACGACACATCCGTTTTTATTACATTTTTTTATACTTTCATTGAAGAAGTTAAATTAAGAATTTAAATCAAATATTCTGTAAATGAACTATGTACCTATATTACAAGTGACTACTCATTCCGTCTATTGTGAGTACTTGTTTATAGACGTCAATATTTAAGCACTCCGTGCGTACATAACGATATTGGTTTTCCTAACATTTTCCGTAGGTACCTTGCTTACCAAAACCTTATAAACCATTTACTTGATAGATGTATGAATAAGTCAGATTCTGTATTGGCAGTAGAAAAAAAGGAAAGCATATTTTTATCTGGCAACAATATATATGTAAATTAAAATAAACTGTTTACAAAAATTACAATTTATTTAGTAAGTAGGAGTAGTAAGATTGAAGAAAGTTGGCGCAAAATGTATTAAAAATGCTTAAAAAATTCTCTATGTACCTATATATTTACAAAAATTGTATCTTTCAATATTATTACATTAGTTCAGTACTTAAATATTAATAAATTTAAGCACATTGTTTCCATATGTTGTTACTAAACATAAATAATATAGATAAACACATAGTGTTACTGTTAATTTTGATATTGTTGTTGTAACTTGCACCAAATAGAATTATGTCATACATAGTTGAAATAAAATGTTTTATTATGTATAACTGGTTTCTTTATTTAATTACTGTTTGGGGCGGCCCTAGGGCTGTGCGAGCTTTGCAACCGAACGCCGTTAATGGAGGGCTTGGAAATACAACAGGTCCTCTACGCAAGAATAATACCCTATCCTCTTATTCCATAGAACAATGGCCGTCCTTGCTGATCTGCTATACCTAGATTACCCATGATACATGCACTGTTATCTCATCCTATGGTCAATAGTCAATCAGTGGCGTAACTATACCATCTAAGGCCCGTGGCTAATTCATCGGATGTGTTTGTCTGACTCGCCACGACCCCTAGAGCCGGGGGCTCGTGGCATTTTGCCCGCCGTTTTTTCGGCGAAAATTCGAGATTCTTTATTCGGGCCCCTCAACATAATGGACAGCCATGGACAAAATTACCAACCGTTCTTCAAGGCCGTGTAGGCCAAACTACAAGAGGACTTTTAAGGGTTAGTTTTGCAGGTGATAAATTAATAGGCTTACGGCCCGTATCAAGGTAAGCTGTCACCTTAACCTATGAACATTTGCAACATCAGGGCTTACCGCGGTTTAATCCTTATGTATTAACATTTTATTTATTCAGGAAGACGGTGCGCGGCGGTAGAGCATTCGACTACTATGTCAGGTGTTGATTCCCTCTCATTCATATTCATTTAAACATAATTCGATGATATAACAATATAAACATAGTAAATATATGGCTCAGAATATTAAAAAGAAATCTCTATTGCGCTGAATTTTTTTTATTAAAAAAAAAAAAATTAAACGTGATTTCTACTCCTGATGTGATGGAAATTATTATTTACGCGGTTCATCAATGCTGGTGGAGCTGCGGTCAGGTTTTTTAAAGTAAAACTATAAATTAAAATATTAAAATGTTTTATTTCGTTTACAAAAAATTAACAACTTATCAGTAAAATCACAAATTGCTCATACACAATTTACATATTTAGATAGCATAAAATAGTTTTATATACAAACTTATATACAGATGCGATATATTAACATTTTTCTCTTAGTAAACAGAACTAGCTGCTTGGAAGTAGAGGTCTTCGGCCACCATGTAGCCTGCAGAAGAATTGAGAAGACCAAGACTATATTGCTACCAAACATCACATATAAAGGAGAGCCTTGTTAATATGATTCGCAAAACTTAATAGAAATAAAAACATGATATTTTTTTTATCTTTTTTCGAAACGGGTTTATGTAAATAGGATCTTAGTCTATAAGTTAGTTATAATAATATAACTGTACTTGTATCAGGGAATCTTTTATGCTATTTTTTATACAGCGAATGACGTCACACATTGGCTGTACAATGCGTTTCAAATTAGAATAGGAACGAAAATTACCTTAATCTGTCAACTGTCACAAGTACGGTTTGCACACAAAACTAATTTGCGTCATTTTAAATATATATTTTTTTTCTTTTTTATTTTCATAATTTTAAAAATATCTAGAGATTGCCTGTTGGTCGACAGTCGACCATAATTTAGTATGCTTTGAATGTAATGGTTTATTTCATTGACCAGTATAACTTGAAAAGTCATTGTATAGGATTTCCAAACATGACAGGTCTACATATAAACTGGATACCTTTACCGTTTTCACAATGTCTGATCTAATTTTTCATATTTTTTGATTGATTGATTTGATTGTTTTGCTCATCCTATTTAATTTGTTCCAATTGACAGTTATGACATTACAATATGGCGCAAGGTCAATCCTCTTCTTATTTGAATCGCATAGAACACCTTTTCACTTAAACAAGTAAAATTTACGTGGATAGCATGTACTTTTTCGAATAACAAAAGTCACTGAATTTATTTCAAGGTACCACACTTGTAACTTGAAACGAATATCGACTTAATGAACAGAGGGCGTTGCTGTCAGTGGCGTAGCTAGGTAATCAAAGGCCCTGGGGCAAAAAATAAACTAGGGCCCCAACTAAACTAATTAAAATAGTTTGTTCCGTATTCGTTGTTTTGAATTCGACGTACTTCAGATTTGTCGTAATCTAGATTCGTCGTACTCCATATTCAAGTTATCAAGTACGCAATTTAATATAAATAGTGGTTTAGTCACGACTCTAGTACAAACGTGATAACTTCTGGTTCTAAAAAATCTGGATTATTTATATTCCGAATGTGGGCGAAATTTTCACTAGTTCAATTTATAGTTTGTAAGTCAGAGTCCGAGGGGCCCCCTGAGCTTGGGGGCCCCGGGGCACTGCGGCGATGCACCCGTCTAGGCCTCCGGTAGCTACGCCACTGGTTGCTGTACACATATCTTATACTTTGAAAGGGACTGACATTTCTACAAACGCTCATCCTAGATATAGTTAACATTGTATTAAGATAACTTGATGCTAATATTGTATGTATTAGTATCAAGTTTAAAACTCAGTTTTCAAACCTCTGATGACTTTTAAAGTAATTTTATACTTTAACATCTTAAAATATTTCTTATACCACGTCGGTGGCAAACAAGCACACAGCCCGCCGGTGCCGTAGCCTATAGACGCTTGCAATGTATATTCGATTTCATAATTTCGATATTGGATTGAGATGGGATCGTAATCAGTCTATTTAAAAAAAAATTATGTTTCGGTCTGCCTGATGATAAGCGCCTATAAACACTATAGGCAATAATAATATAATAGACCTTATGCTTTGCTAACACTATCCATGGAGTTCTGACGCCCCTAAAGAAAAACCTTCCTACACAAGTAGTGCTTTCCTTAGAAGGTCAGAGCTTACTGAAAGTTTATAAAACATTTTCTTTTGGACATTAATTAACAGTACGTAACTACTGCAAACATTTTGATTCGTATTTTCTTAGTGTGATTAAAAAATTGTATAGTGAAATTCATAGTAACATTGTCATGTCTCAAATTTTAAGGTATATGTACATGTTGTTTGTTTGTGTGGTACAACAAGTATATTATGAACCATTGAACATATTACAAGTGAGCTGCTTTATTTGTCACCTGTTACCTTATAATAATACATTATATTATATTAGATCTGCCTACAGACTTAAGGAGCAAGTCTTACGCTTATTTATAGGAGTATATTTCCACAAAACGGCACGGAAATAGAAATAGAAAACCGAGGCCGGTAGCTCATCTTTAAACACTTGAAGCTTACAGCTTGCCAAGACAGTGAGACCGCGGTCAGAAAAAGTTTGACATTAACAGATCTTGGTGCAACAGGTGTAGATGGTTATACATGGGCAACAGCAGCCGCCACAACAACCTCCACAGCATCCACCGATGCAGTCTGTAGACAGATCTTAAGTCTTAATAAGGTTGTGGACCTGCAAAAGTTCGCAGTGAACAAATAGCTGATCACTAGACATCCCCAGGGGGGGAGAGGGTTGGTCGGAAGTGGTGAGTGATAGTGTTACCATTGATGTTGAGATCATTTATTGGTTTCTGATTACCATCAGACAGACCATATATTATGCTCGCTTGCTAATAGTATTCTCCATTTTTTGGATAATTTCACTTAACTTTACTTAACTTATAATACAAGCTTTCAAGTTGTAAATCCATTAAGCAACTTTTAAAAGACAACTATTTGGCTTCTGGTCTTCAGTTAATAACACAACACACATAGTCACAGACAGCATGACCACTATATAAAAAGGTGATCAGTTTCAAAACATTAGCCTTCTACGTGTCAAGCTTACAATATTACTTTTCAATCAGACTTCATCATAACAATGACAGCACCAAAGTAGTCCAAACTCAGTTCACAATTCACTTTACTAAGCAACACTGGGAACACTACACTAAAATTTGATAACCTAATTGTATTATAAATCACGTTGCATCATGTGCACTGCTTGAGCTAATATTTCTAGTCCTTTTTCCACTGCCTGTTGCAGACTTATTTTTATGCCTCTTCCTATCTCCATCTTCTTCACTAACACTGTTACACCTCGGTTTTGGACTCATCAAGGTATCAGAGCTGACCGAGTCTCTTTGAGATTTCTTCCTTTGTCTCTTGGGTACATTTTCACCTATCAACATTTCATTGAACAACCTCTGTCTTGCTTCCCAATACAAGTTTTGACGTTGAACGACTTCGGGATACTTCGCTTCGAAGGCTGTATCCGGTTGTATGAGAAGCTCCCAGCCTACTCGTTGGTTGAACTTGGCGACAGAGCGAATGATTTCGAGAACTTCCGCGGGTGGTAGACGCACCGCTGCGGCTATCTTTCGTCTATCCACGTAGGGATGTTGTGTGAAGAGATAAAGCTGGAAAATAAAACAAGAGAAATCAAAAATTATAATACTTTCTCAATAACTTATTACACTATAGACAGATAAAAATTAATTTATAAAAATCGACTTAAAGAAATTACTCAAAATTAGAGATGAAACAGATAGCTGAATACCGGATATCTGGCCGAATACGGTCGATTGCCTGTCCTGGATGGCAGAAGTAATACCACATAGCTGGAGTAAAAAATAGATGAACAGTTTTACTGCGTTTAAAGGTCCCGAGCTGAATTAGAAAGTCTATTCAACTCCATAAGTAAATCTAACTAATCGACCATTATTTACACACTGGAGGGCTGTTGTGATTCTATTAAAATTAAAAAAAAATGTTTTGCGACGATTCTTTCAGTAGCAGATAATAATCTATCGGTTAAAAAAGTACAAGTGGGGCGACATAAACGGATGTATTTCACGTCCTGCAATTATAAGGTAACAAATAATTAGTTTCACGATCAAGTAAATAACGTAATTTCATGAGAAATTTATATTTACTTGCAGTCAGTGGGAATTAATCGCGATCGCGACCCTCATATTTGCCCCCGTTCCCAAC
Source organism: Euplagia quadripunctaria (assembly GCA_963859945.1). Classification (NCBI taxonomy): domain Eukaryota; kingdom Metazoa; phylum Arthropoda; class Insecta; order Lepidoptera; family Erebidae; genus Euplagia; species Euplagia quadripunctaria. The sequence continues at coordinate 19,078,474 of OY982568.1, read as the reverse complement.
CGACCACCTGAGTTGTCCACCTGGTTGGTCAGTTACGAATAAATGTTCCTAACCACCCACCTTGTGCATCTGGTGGGCCAGTTAGTAACAAAATATACTAACCGACCACCTGTGACTGTATAAAATGCTATGGCTCGTATGTATAGATTTAAGCCGGGGTTACGCTTGCGTTGAATAGATTTTTCCGTAAATTATTAATTTTCCTGCAGGAACGTATTCTCCTGCAGAAAAAAGTATCCAATTTACCTTTTTTTTTATTATTTGCATCATATGATTTATTACTATATACGTATAGATTAACTAGCACATTTTATCTTATTATAAAGAGTTCACAACAATGACTAATAAATAGTAGATCATTAAATGACCTAATGATCCAATACATTGCACTCCATTACTCAAGTAAATAGATTACATATTCTGCTAACCAAACTACTTAGAGCAAATACATAGTATTTATATGATTTAAATGTTTCTTTCAAATTTCATTACTGTCTTTTGTTTTTGAGACGTCAAACCATGTATTGGGATTTCTTCGGCTTCCATCGTATTCTATAATTATAAAAAATGGATAACAGTGAGTTAGTGTACATTAAAGGAAATGGTGGCATTGTATTGCTGTATGAGGGACACAAGTATTACAAACAGAAGTGTTACAAAAAACTGTTCACAATTCTGAAATTAAGAAAAGACATGTACATTCATGCCAATCTGATTTCACTAAAAATGAGTTGGACTGGGAATTGCATTTATGTGATGAAAAAGTAAGCATTGCAACGAAGAACCAATTCCTAGAATTTACAAGAAATCTACTGCAAAAATGAAAAATAGAGGTATGAACTTAATTTGTAAGCTACCTCCATTTCGTAGTATAAAATCAAGATTATATTCCAACAGAAATAAGAATGCAGGTGTCACTAAAATTAATCACGACAATCTAGAGGAAGTGGAAGTACCTACAGAATTTAATTTTTTTTACTGACTGATTATTGTTACCACGGTGAACGTATTTTAATTTTTGCGTCCGATGAAGCAAAACTGCGCTTTAGAAACTGTCACTGATTATTTTTCTGATGGCACATTTAAAAGTTGTTCAAAACCTTTTAAACAGGTATACGTTATTAGTGGCGATTTAGGAAGCACGATTAATTTTACGAACATAGTGCCACTTGTGTATGCACTACTGCCAAATAAAAAAGAAAGAACGTATAAAATTGTGTTTGAATTAATTAAATCGAGAGTACCGGCTTGGCGACCACGGAATTTTAAAACAGACTACGAAGAGTCAGCCATGAATGCAATTCGCTTCATTTTCCCACACACAGAAATAAGAGGTTGCTATTACCATTTTCGCAATGGCTTGTGGAGAAAAGCTAATGATTTGATGGGACTTAACAAAAAGAAGAAGAAAAAGCGGGCAACAAGGGACAAATTCAAGAAAAGAACTGTGCCCCTATGTTGTGTTCTTCCGCTCCTGCCATACGATAAGATAATCGAAGGTGGGGAATATATAAAACAAGAATCAGCAGCACATGACACAGAAAAATTCCTATATTATATTGCAATGTATTGGTTGAAAAATGAAGGTTTCATTAGAATCTGGTCGGTGTTTTCAGAGCAGCATCGTACAACTAATACATTGGAGAGTTGGAATTCAACTCTAAATAAGGCAATTTCAAAAACCGTAAACATTTTAACTCTGCTCAAAGTATTAAAAACTGATGCAGATTTCTATACTATATAACAACTTCACCTCCTAAGCGTGAAATTTTTTTTATAGACAATGACGAATATATTCAAAGATGCCAAATTGAACTGATAAGTGGTGAAATTACCGTGGGGCATTTTTTAGAAAAACTGAAATAGCTTTTTCAATCTGTATTATAATAAGTGTATACTACGACAATTTGTTTTTTTTTTAAGCATTTTATACAGTCACAGGTGGTCGGTTAGTATATTTTGTTACTAACTGACCCACCAGATGCACAAGTTGGGTGGTTAGGAACATTTATTCCTAACTGACCAACCAGGATGACAACTCAGGTGGTCGGTAGAGAACGGGGGCATATTTGGTGGTCA
>OY982568.1:18801300-19076195 GCA_963859945.1 Euplagia quadripunctaria | reverse complement strand
TGAAAAAAAATTGGGTTCAGTGCAAAATCTATAAATAGTAACAAATAAAGTAAAAGTTACCTGTTTTGCTACAGGCTCATTATCTTCATCATCGGAATTGTCAGTTTTGCTTTTATCCTGTTTACGTTTATCTTGCTTGTCATAATATGAATATGATGGCCTCATCTGAATTATACCTAAGAAAAAAATAAAAGAATTTTTTTTTAGAGTTACGATTTGTCTAAAAGACTCCCAAAATATGATAAACGTCACCTAAAAATCAAATACAATACAACAACATTTGTTTGGCTACATGCATTTTGTATATTCTGTGGGTTCCATGAATGTGCAAGTCGATAGAGAAGTTGTTATATCATGGACTTGATGATGGAGGCCAGTCAAGTATATCAAAGGTATGTTACACACAGAAACAAAATTTTTGTATTGGACTAGCAACCTGCCCTGGCTTCGCGAGTGTAGCACAGACACCTTCAACAGTCATCAACATATTTCAATCAATTTACACAAAATCTTAACAAATTATATACCTAAACCTTACTCATGAATAATTCTGGCTATTAGTGAAAACCGCATGAAAATCCGTTCAGTAGTTTTTCAGTTTATTGGGAACATACAGACAGATGCGGCAGGGGACTTTGTTTTATAATATGTAGTGATAGAGTATTCATTGAGGAAGGTTATAACCTATGTAACATTAAAGTATGACCCTTAGGAGGGAAGCAGTGGTCATAACCGCAGGCAAACCTGCATAGAACAGCTAGTTACAAATATAGACAAATAATCTACTTTTATGGGCTAAATTTCATGCCTGCCAAAGTGCCTGTAACATAATGATAAGACATTGGATTTTATCCGTTTTATCAAGGCAGCAACAATATTAAGTCTACTTTGAAGCACATCCTTTGACAACTTAAGTTATATGGAAAATAATTGACAACTCTACTCACTAACAAGAAAACAACACTGAACCAGTAGTGTTGTTAAACTGTAATTTTCTACATGAGCATAGGAAGTACCTCCAAGTTGGATGAATCCCTAGCTATAGGTACAATTAAACAATACAAACAGCAATTAGTTCAATACCTTGTATAGGTGTACAATGTAGCTCTTTATCTTGCAATATAGCAACTGCATAGTGCTCAGTTTCAGTACAAGGAGTACTGCTCTCATATACCATCTTGTCCATAATGCCACGCTTGAAGTATTGTGACTTGTCCTTCTCTTTCACATGCCACGAAGACTCCTGCTTAACAGAAACAAAATATTATGTGATGATTTGTTACTTCAATACCCATTGGTCATTGTTTCCAGTTTTATTTACTTACTTACTTTAAATTTTACCCAATGGTACAAGTAATTGTAATTAAATTATTACCTGCTGTCCATCAGTATTGATCGCAATTTGCTCGCCTTTAGAATCACAATATTTGTCACTATACGTGTCCAAACCGATCTCTAATCTAACCATTTTGTTCTTAGGTTTAACAGATGCATTTATAACTTTCACGTCGTTCCACTCTCTATTGGCCGGTCTCACCGGATATTGGTATATATACAAGTTCTCCGCTAATGCCTGTGAGAGATACACAGGTATCTGAAAAGAATCACCATGTAAAAACTTATTTTTTATTTTATTTTATTTTAATAACATAACCTTATGAGCTACCACGTTGGTAGTTAGTTATAACCACAGTTATTACCTCTTGTACAACAGGATCTTCTTCCTCCATAGTGGATTAATGTTTATCTATAATAAAGTTACAACATGACTGGAATAATTGCAGGAATATTTTAAAAAGTCCAAAAAGTCAGACGCAAAGCCACTATGACAGAACAAGTCCACCGTTTTTGACAGGTCATTTCACAATAGTTCGGCACAAAATCAGGGTTGCCAGACGAATGCGAGTGAATTATCGTATCAATATTCGAAAATTATCGTACCAGATGAAAAATTATCGTACAACTACCAGAACCGCAAAACGTGCTATTTCGCAAAACTAGTAAGACTAGGAATAGGAATTTTAGAAAGTTGTGAAATTAGACAGAAATAAAAAAACTTATTTACTACACTTTTCATAAAAGAGTGGGATTATCGGAATCACTATTTACTTCTACTAGTTGGTTTAAAACAATAAATTGATTTGATTTGATTTGATTTGAAAACCATAACAGCATTTATTTGATTGGCTTTTTACGCATTGGGCTGAAAGTATTAAAGCCCAGACATTTTATTATTTTGTATTTTTAGACGATTTTAAGGCAGTGGATTCTAGTCTTTTCGCTCCACTTCGGAGGAGGGTTAGAAATTATCGTACTCTGGCGTACGATAACACATATTGTGTCGTACATCGTACCGGTGTCGAAATAATCGTACATGTACGATAATTATCGTACGTTTGGCATCGCTGCACAAAATACTATGTCAATGCAAAATACTAATCAAATGAATGAAACACTCTGACGGGGTCGAGTTAATCGTATAATCTGTGGTTGAATACATTTTCCCGTATGCAAGAAAACATGGAACACACTAACATCACGACACTACAACATTGTAATCTAAAAACAGTACATGGCACACCATTAAATGAAACAAACAAGTTTTTGAAGTGAAAACTTCTTTAAAAAAGTGTTATGCACTTTTTGGGATGGGTAAAAAATGTTAAACTCGCGTCAGCACACGTGACCTGATCGAAAATTCGTAAGACGGAGCCGAGTTTCTTATATTTAAAAAAAACATTCAAAATTCAAACATTTGTGAACAACCAGGAGCGCAGAACTTCCAGTGTACCCTATGTATACATTTATATATATGTTATTACCTACTTATATATATACAGATGTGTGTGTGTATGTATATGCAAATACATTGTGAAGTTATATTTTTACTTCTGAAGTTCTGACGTGCAGTCCTACGACTGACTGTTTTTTTTAAGGTATAGGGGGCAAACGAGCAGTCGGGTCACTTGATGGTAAATGACTGCCGGCCTTTAAGGTGGGGTTAGATTAGGGGAAGGGTGGAAGAGGGGGAGGGGGGGAAGGGTTAGGGCTTCCGGTAAACTCACTCTCTCGGCGAAAAGCAATGCAAACATTGCTTCACTGCCGATTTTCTGTGAGGCCGTGGTATCACTCCGCTACTAGGTCTCCCACGATTAAATAACTACTATACTAAGTGAATTTCTCTCTGTTTTTATACACAAAATATTCAAAAAGACGGCAAAGAATCCTAAAGATAAAACTCATTAACTAGCTAAAAATACCTGCCTGCTCACTTATACTAGATCGCTTCATCTCATTTTATATATTAACAAACTTATTATCTTCAAAAAATCATTAAAACGCAAAAAACTACATTCTTATACCACACAATCATGTTGGTTGAACTCAGGAATTACATCCTTGCTTAATGTATTATTTTTAGACTACTCTTTGCAGAGCCATTACACCCTTTATCTGAAGATTTTGTATAATCTAATTATCTAAAGATTTATTATTATTGAAGTTATACTTATTTTGGCTCGTTATGGAAAGATGATGAGAGTAAATTTTTACGATGCACGCGCCCATCGTCACGAAAAACCGACACCCTGAAGTTAGCTAGTCAACATTTTAGTTTTTCAAAAAAAAGTTATCAACTTCACGATAGTGATAAAAATGGTTTTTACATATTACTTTGAGTCCGTTTGTAGAATATGAGGTTAGTCGACGGTGTATATTATTTATTATGATATTTAAATAAACTTTATTTAACTAGATAAAAGTGTAACTTCTTACGTGCGTACATAAGTACACACACACACTTTTTTATCTTTATTTATTTAATATATGTACATAAATTACACTTTTAAATATATTCACAATAAAAACAAACAAATATATTTAAAAATATAAAAAAGTGTCCTACCGGTATCGGGTACAGGGACAAAGCTACCGGTGGTTAGGGTTCCAGAGACAAAAAACCTCCTCACTATACGTGCCGTATCGAGGAGGATTGCCTTAAACATCAGGGTCTTAATCCAGCTGCCTAACGTGAGCCCCTGAAGGTGTTGGTCGAAACTCTTAGCAATTAACCCATGAGCCGAAATGACTATCGGCGCAATTATTGCTGAATCCACATCCCACGTATCGACAATTTCATGGGCTAATTCCAAATATTTTATCGTCATAACAACTTCATCTGTAATTGCACAGATAAAACCTTCAGTTTCTCCGAAGAGGTCACCGAACCGTAGCCATCCTACCTACGGTTGCTACCACTGATGCTAATAAATCTACATCGGGCCCATTTAAGGCCCGATAAAAATGTCCATGCAACTCCTTGCTCTTCCATATCTCCTTACGATCTGTAATACTAAGTACTACTTTACTAACTTTAAAACTTTCGCGTTCCATGATATAATTATGTATTTACTTTGCCGATTGCCGTGTAAATACATAACTAAGTACTGCTGGTTTGAGCCAGTTCTCTTTGCTAAAGCAAGCCACCTTATCCCGATACACATCCAGGTCAACGGAGAGGAAATAATCTCTAAAGACCTCGTTATGGAGGGTCTTGGCATTTAAAAAACCACGATCCTCACATTTCCGCAGGATATACCATCTCATGAGCGATGAACGTCGATGGTGCATTCGGTAAGTGGTGAGCAGTGTGCGAACTCTTCTATCCAGGGCATCTAGTTCAGTTTGAGTCCATCTAAGTATGCCAAAGGAGTAGTTTAGAACTGGTATGACCCAATCCTGACTTTTTTTACATGCATGACTGCACATTTAGTAACACCAAATTCCATCCTGATACATTTATCTTATCATTTATTTTTTATTATTATTTATTTTCTTATCAATTGGAATTTGCTGCAGGCAAAAAGTTTCACATCGTCCATTAAAAGGAGATGGGATATAACCTGAACTCCTCTCCCCAAACAATAGCCTAGTCCTGAACCCTAAAGCAAAGTGGTAAGAGGATTCAAAGTTAAGCAGAACCACAAGGGACTCAAACTGTCACCCTGCCTGATCTTTATATACTGTTGTGACCGGGGTAACGTAGCTGAGGAACCAGGACTTTAGGGTAACTTATGAGAGGAGAATAATTGAAACACTCACTAGCTCGTAAGGTTATAATGAATTCTCAGAGTAATCACACTTAACATTGATAATAGAACATAATTAGTATCTTGATCACATTTATAAATTATTCTCTGGCGAACCGTTCTGTCCTCGACGGTCGCTCGCATCCGACTTCCCCCTATTCTATATTTTATATAATTCAAAAATAGTTCTATATACTTCAGTACAGCTTGTCACCAGCCAGTAATAAATAATACCACAAAGGCGCGACAATACTCACCGTCACCCTGAGACTGCCGACATCCTGGATAGCAAAGGATCGTTCTCCATTGCCGCATACACAACCTTCAAGAAAGTGCATAGAGTTGTATCAATCTTGTACATCACCCTCAAGAGCCACGTATGCGGCACAGGCACAGAGTCATGGGCTTTATTATCATTATTTAATCATTGTTATGATGGTTTATTAAAGCTTAAAATTAGTAGTAGGTAGGTAGTACTAGTCAGACAATGTGATAAAAAATTCAGTTTATATCATTAATCACATAGTCTGATTTACTTGCCATAATTCATATTGCCCGGGTATTATAAATCCGTTCATCCAAAACAAATGTGTTGTTTGCGATGAATAGATTGATTGATGAAATCTATTGAGAAGCCGTGATCAAAAGCTAGTGGGCAATTATTCGTTATTTCTGTAGGTACCTACCTATTTTCACTCAGTTTCTGTACCAAATTTTAACCTGTGAAATTCATATTATGTACATTACTACTAAACCTCGGTGGTTAATTCTTCTTAGTGATAATTCTTCTGACAGAGATTGGCTAAAGAGATATGAACTTTTCCATCATGTTCTCAGACTTCTGAGACTGACCTATAATACTCTTGTACACATAAGTGACTTTTGGTAAATATGAATAAAAACAAAGTGACATAATTGACATCCTGTATATTGTCAAAAATATTCTTTTAGAGATTTATTTTATTGTATTTTATTAGTAATATATTATTAAATGTGAACCATATATGCCACTGTAAACATTACAGTTACTGCCCATTAACTAACTTTAATCAGAAATTAATATATTACAAAAATGTCGGACATGATAATAAATGGTAATTATTTCATATTATTTGAACGATCCTTATTTGAAACTACTTATTTAGTGGATGGTATATGTGATGGTAATGGACCTACTATGGTCCAGTAAATAGATTTAAAATGATATAATTATATTATATACTCCTTTTTATGCTTCTAAACCTTTAATAAACTGTGTTTAGCATGTGAACGCATTCATAATCAATATTCAATCTACAGTTTTGTACAAATCAGCCACTTTTTGTCTACTACATCTCTATTTCCTCTCTTTACTGTTATTTTATAAGTATTCAAATTTAAATGTTAGAATTGAACCACTAAGTAGGCTTTCGTAGGTAAAATTTGTAGTAGGTACACTAATTCTAGTCTTATACTCTACTAATTTACACCTACTTTCACTCCGGTTATTTGAAATATTCATGACAAAAAGAAGTCTTTGTAATAATTTTGTTCAAAAGTTGTAGTTTTTTTTTGTAAAAAGTTGTAATTTAGTCAACTGTCAACAACAACAAAAAATCAACTGAAGTAAACAACTGACCTTTTGGGAATAAACCGTGGTATGAACTGTCTTTTCTGTCTATGCATATGTTACGAAAGAGATGTAATGGGACTAAAAATGTAAAGAAATATTTTAAGCGTCATTATTGTGCCACACATTCTATGGTTGCCCACTCATTAATAAGTACGCGTCAAGAATAGAATAGAGGTCCTAATTAAGTTCAGATGCAATCACTCGCTCTTAATAATGACACTTAGTTCAATGCTTATCTAAATAATACTATTTCAAAATATTTTAAATAACTAGTGGGTTGATAAATACAAATGATTTTTATTTTATTTTTGTTAAGGGCCGTTTTTTCTTTTTTAGATTCTGTCCCAGTGGATAAGAAATGGAGTGAACTTATAAGATATAATATCTTTATTATGAAGCTTGTTGAGTTTGTAAGTATATCACAACATTATAATTTGTGCAATACTTATGAATATTCTTGATACTAGCTCGATTTCATTCCTTGTAGGCAATCTCGACCGTTATTCTCTTATTACCACTGGGCATCGAAAAACCTCAAGGACATATGTACTGCATAGCGACTGGTCCCACGGTAGTCATATCGTTTTTATTTATAATTCTGTACATACGAAGAAAAGTGCCGCTATTTATGGAAAAAATGTACTTGTTTTTTCAAATTTTATTTACTTTTGGTGCCTTTATTCAATGTTTTTTATTGAATCTTGTTCGAGTCTGGCTTTGGTTAATATATGGAATATTCTATTTTGCACTGTTAACAGCATTATCACTTGATTTATTTTTAATTGCTAATGAAAGAGGTTGTACTTTTAGTTGTGCATAAAAATAACATTAGAAGAATATTTTTTACGTGTACCACATACAGTCAGTGTTAATATAATATTAAATTATAATCTGTCTTTTGATTCCAAATTAACTAGAAACGACCAGTACTAAATATTCAGCTCAATAATTTTTTTTATAATATTGTTTTCTGAATATTTTTCTAACTGTAGTCACTGCAATTAGTACCAGTACTAATAGACATCACTATGTGGATGACCTTGACCAGCATGCAAAATGACATCAGGTATCAGATTTTGACACCCGACCAAAAAATTGTTTGTTATTGTAATTTGTTCATTTGTTGTGTTTTGTATAGCTGTAAAAGATAAATTTCGTCCACAATGTGAGTGCATAGGAATGTCTTACACACTTTTCAAATACCCGAGCTAGCTTTTAGTATGTACCATTTCGCAAATGCAAACAACTCCAGAATGTAAAAGCAGCAAATTGATAGTCGGTAAGCTCAAAATCTAAATTCCAAGACATAAATGTCATAAGACTTATTACTTTTAGGTTATATCATTGCTCCTCATGATTCTCCCATTCGTATTGGTGGAGCCCGATGTCATACACTGCCTGGCCATCGCCCCGACCCTCGTCATGTCAGTTATGTTCGTCGTGCTATATTTAGTGGACCAGGTGCATGACCTGGCAGAACAACTTTACTTAGTATTGCAAATAAGTTGTACTGTCTTAGCATTTGTTTACATATTTGTCTACCCTAGTCCATCGGGAGCCCTGTATGGACTTTTCTACTGTCACCAGGGTGTTGCACTGTGCATAGATCTATACTATGTTATCAAGGAACGGGGGTTTGCTCTAATAAAATAGAATGTTTAAATCAAATAAAATGCTTTAGAAAGCATACAAACTCGTATTATTCAGTAGATTTGAGCATTGCTATATCACATCATCATTTAATAAGTATTTTAAAAAGAAAATCTGATTTATGTGTATCAAGTATCAAAATAATACTACTGGAAACTACTGTTTTTTTTTTTAATTTTGAAAACACATATCATAGAGTCTATTAAATTATGAAGAATCACAAATTGTCAAAATGTTGGGACAAAAACAAAATTCAGCCTAATTGAGAACCTGCTCTTTTTGAAGTTGGTTAAAAACCTATACGTATCATATTTAATAAAAATTATGTTGCTTATTTATAATAATAGCAATCTCATTGTCCTTTAGTTTAGTTGTATATTTGTAAAATCTACAACTGGGTACATCTCTTTTAGGTAGTGGCTCTGCTTCTCAATATACTGCCTCATGTTGTGACACCGGTGGATATCTTACAATGCTTGGTGGCTGCCCCCACTCTCATGCTGTCCACTCAAATTATGGTGCTTTATGTGGTGGACCAAGTGCAGTATGAGGCAGAATTTTATTATGTGATACTTCAGCTATTAATCACAATCATTGCAATAGTCAACCTCTTTGTGATTGGTAGATTGGTAGGTGCTATATATGGATTATTTTACGCTGATTTAATTATTGCACTCTCTATGGATTTATACTACATCACAAGAGAAAGAGGTTGGACATACTGATGATATGTTAATTAAACTCATTGTTATCTTTATTATTGTATCATTTATAGTTATTAAAAAAATACTGATAAGTATTTCCTGTCATGGCACCATCCTGTATAGTGTGACTACTGATAAGCCATTGGTTTTATTGATGACAATGTGTAAAAAGTTTACATACCATTTGAAAGCTACAGTATTATTTACATTAAAAATGTTTAAAAGAATTTCAAAGAGACTTCTAAATATTACTTTGTGTGAATTGTTGTGGTTAATTTTAATTGCATTAGCATTCAGTGTAATATTGATGTATAGTGATGTGAATGAATCAAGTGAGCCAAAAACAAATTCTCAGTATCCTGTTATACTCTGGTGGACTATGGAATTTCCAGGCACTTCAAATGTTCGTTATTGCTCTGATAGTATAAAGTGTAATGTGTACAGTGACAGGAGTATGAATCAGATCTATAACATTGAAGCATATCTGTTTTATGCAAGTAATATTGATTTTAAAAACCTTCCTATTCCAAGGCGACCTAAAGAAATAATTTGGGGCCTGTTTCATGAAGAATCTCCAAGAAATGTTGAAGAGTTCTTACATGAAAAAGCTCTCAATTTATTTAATTTTTCATCTACATTCAGCAGATACAGTGACATTCCATTTCCATTGCAACATTTGTATTCTTATGAAGATATTACAAGTACAAGATACTTTGTTAGTACTCCATTAAAAAATGAGTTGTTAAATGAGATTGCACCTATAATGTACCTACAGAGTGACTGTGAAACTTCAACTGAAAGAGATTCTTATGTTAAAGAACTTATCAAATACATAAAAGTGGACTCTTATGGCAGGTGCTTAAAAAACAAGGATTTGCCACAGAAATTTACTGAAGATTATTTAAATAATTTGAATGAAGAAAGTTTTTTGCACTTCATTGCAAGATACAAGTTTGTAATTGCTATTGAAAACGGCGTGTGCAATGATTATGTTACGGAAAAATTTTGGCGCGCCATCAAAGTAGGTACTGTTCCTTTATACTTTGGTTCACCATCAATAAAGGATTGGTTTCCAAATAAAAAATCTGGAATACTTTTAGAAGATTATCCAACACCGAAGCTTTTATATGAACATATAATGGAATTATTAAAGAACAATACTTTATATGAAGAATATTTAGAGCATAAAACAAAACAAATAGTTAGAAATGAAAATCTATTGAATGAATATAGACAGAGACCATACCAACTTGATGGTATAAAAACATTGGAAAAATTTGAATGTTTTATTTGTGAAAAGTTATATGATAAAATGAGAGGCGAAACTAAAGTTAGTGTAGTAAACAAAAGTCACTATGACTGTCCAAAGCCCATATCAGCCCTCTCATTAAGAGTTAACCCTGAGAATAGTTGGGTGTTTTCTTGGGAAAGTGCAGAAGCTAATGCAGAAACAATTTACAATGATATTATAAGTAGAGATTAATGTATTTTTCTAATGTTTATTTTAACGGTTAATATATTTTTATACAGTTTAACATTATACAAGTCTTTTATTGACAGACTCCATCTAAAGGTGAAACGGGAAGTATGTCGTAACGCATGCCTCTCTTGATGACGTGAGGGATCTTCTTTGGCACCATTCTGTAAGATAAAAATACGATAAATACTGTAAGATAATTACTTTTTGGTACAAATAGTTTACTTAGGTACGTCTAATACCTAATACAGGACCAATAGATATATATAATACCAATAAAATAGGGCTGGTCTCAGGCGCATGCTAAGCATGGTTATATTATCATAATACCTTAGGAGTTTGAATCTTGTTATTGCCGCCTACAGTGAGTTTTGCATATACCTACATTAATTACGGTTAGTTTTGAATATAGAAGCGACACCAGATAAATAGAAGCGAGACCAGATTCATTAAAAAACTTGCAATTTTGAGTAAGATAATTACTATATACAAATAACGAACAGACCACAACCGTGAAAGTGCGATAGTGGGAAACCATTCGCTATACCTAAAATAACATTAAATAAACATACATTAGTGGTGTCACATGTCGTTTACCAAACCATGGAGTTTTGGTGACCTTGCTCACCAATAGATAAATTAGCACACGGCATAGTTTTATATTTGAGGGGTCGGCCTCGAAATCCTAGACTTTGCGGATGCGAACATAACCAGATATGAACGACCACGATATAGAAATGAACGTATCCTAGCACAAGCGTTTGATATAATGAAATACCACAAGTATGTACATACTGAAAATAAAACTAATTAAAAAAAAAACTTAAAAAATGTTTGTGCACGGGCAGTACCTACAGCGCTTCATAAGGCATTCTAGAGGCTTATACCCGCCTATTCTAGTATCAGAATACTGTCTTTAATGAATTCGGGCTCCACCAAATCGTGCCTGTGCGAGGTGATTGCACACAGTCCACCAACACTCAGAACAACTTACTATCTATGAATGACAAATAATTGCCTCATGTGGGGGTCGAACACACTGGAAGGCAGTTGACTAAAAATATATCAACCATGGGTCGGTGAGATCATCGAACTCATTAGGTATTGGGTGCATGTACTTTCCAGACTAATTCGGGATGTTTCATTAACATTATTAGTATTTATTTTAGATATACATAGTTTCATTCATGCCAGCATTCTCTAAAGAAATATTAGCTTAATTGGTAAATTTTTATCGCGAACAAACACAGACAGATGCGGCGGGGGTCTTTGGTTTATAATATGTACTGATACATTCCTACATTCATGCTTGTATACCCGAGGGTGTAGGCAGAGACGTTTGAAACACCCACATTTTGCCAGCTACAATTACGTCCCTCTTACGTACCTAACCAATAGAGGGCTCGCCTATAGCCGTCAAGCGGGCACTTTAAGAATTAAAGATGAGAAAATTGGGAGTATATTGAAACGTAGGTAAGAAGCCAATGGAAGGAAATAGATATTGAGTTATGCAGATGGGTCGGGGAGGTTATACCAGGGGCGGTGCGAGCGGTGCGACCGCACCGTCCGGCGCCGTCATGCGGGGGGCGCCGAAAAAAGGTCATCAAATTCTTTTTACGGCGAACAACATTTTAATTACAATTTTTATCCGCAACAACCCTCAAGTAGGGTGTGTCCAAAATATTTTTTATAAGGACTAAAAAAAAAAATCATCAAATTCTTTTTACGGCGAACAACATAGGAAAATTGAGGTTTAAATTTATAGGGGCGCCACTTTAGGGTCTCGCACCTCCTAAAAATGTAGCTAGGGCCGCTACTGGTTATACCTGTATCTCGAACTGTTGTTGTTGCCGGGAACTTCGAGCCCTCAAACGAGATTATTTATGATTAACATTATAACAAAATATACTTACGATATACAATCGATGATAGGACATACAGACAGACACAGCGTACAGCCAGTACAGTCATCTGTCACATGTGGGATGTGAGTCTCTGCGTCGAATCTACAGATAAAGGTCTGTGATTAAAAATGGCTGCAGGCACAAAACTGATTACCTAACTACCTTGCTTGGAACCATTAAACTTTTAATGGTAACATTTAAACGCAACGCACAATATTATAACCCTGATTCTAAAATTCACTTCATGTCGTGATCTTTAGAATTAAAATAGCTGCCATGTATATTATAGTTTTCCGAATACATGTAACGAACTCAAGCAGAAATGAATAATACACATATCATGAAAGATTACTAGAAAACAAAGAGATTACCTACTAACATTTTCAATTTCAAATCTTTTTGTAAAGTCAAACGACGATGATTATTAGAAAACAAATCGAATGAAAAGTAAACTGGAGAGGCCATTCATATACCTATATCAAAAATTTGAAAATAATACTTTTACTTAGAGTTATTTTTTTTTCCCCAAGTTGACTACCCTCCTAGTTGTACCAACAATGACCGCAATAAAAAGATTTACTTACATCCTGAAAACCATAGTTAAACCTTTTTTTTTTTCAATACTTACTCAATAGCTTGGTACCCTGAATCTGCGCAGGCCATGTAACATTTTCCGCAGTTTATACACATATCCTGAAAAATATCATCAAACCTTAGTAGTCCATCCACGCTAAGTAATCATAACCTTAACAGCTGTGATCTAGCAGTTGCTGTATCCATCACGTCAAATTTAACAGCGCGATGTAGTATTGAATAAGTTCGGACTATTTTAGCTAGATGGCTTTGACATGTTTAAGAAATAATTATGATGTCGCAACTGTGGCTGTACACATTAAATTGTTCAGAACTTTTAGCATACTTTACTGAACTTACATCATCGATAAGCGCAACAACTTGTTTCTTATTATCCAACTGCTTATAAGTCCCTACTCTTGGCAAAGCTTCTCCTAAAACATCTTTGATCTTTGGCACCTCTGAGGAGACGTGGCCGTTGCCGTTAGTAAAATATGTTTCAACTGTATTGTCTGCTAATAAGTCAGATTTTAGCCTGATCTCGTGGAGAAGCTCTTCACGCTTCTTGCTGTACTCACCGAAGTGGGCTAGAACCTGAAAGTTAATAGAATATGATTTCTTTATTCTCAAAACGATGACCAGTCACTTCCAAATATATATAGAAATTATCTGTGATATTGCTAGTGTTTGTATAAAACGATGAAGATATATGTATATATTATGATGATGAAGGGACGAACAAAAACCAAACTTATTGCATGTAAAGTTTAAGATACCTTGCCATTCTCATCGTAGAGAGTCTGCACAGGTTTGCCCTTCTGATGTTTGAATATAGGCGGGGACTGTCCCAACCAGCCCGGCTGACCCACCGACCGGAGGTATAAGAGGGCTTTGAGACCTGTTATGTAGTCCTCTACTACTGTGAAGTCTTGGTTCTGTACTGCGCTGCAGATCTGGTTATACGAAAACAGAGTTGTAAACAGATACATAATATTTAATATAATAATTATTGATTATTGTAAGTATCTACAAAAAAAAAAACAGCCTACCTTATGCAGAGTTAGAGAGCACTGTCTTTTTTTTCTGTTGCGTCAGAGCTTTAGGGATGGAGGGGATAGGGTTGACAATATAGAAGTCTTGAAAGGAAGGGTGCCACCACCGTTGTTGCGATTGTTGATAGGAACCAATAAATACCCGCATACTTGATGTAAAGAGGTTAGCGGTGCTGGTATCAGTAATGGTAAGCCAAATGCTTATTTAACCAACTGAGTTGAATAAAAAGAAAACGTTAAAACTAAGTATTACTCATTCAGTAATACGTGACACAAAATAAAAACAAAAATATCCTTTCATAACAGATAATTGCATTGTTATTACTACTAGTAGTAGTAGGGTAGATAAAAATTGTTTTTCACTTGTAACTCACAAATCAAGTCAAGTCAATTCACAATAAAGAATATTGATTGATTGATTGATTGATTTTAACCTACTTCTAATTGTCGTACCTAAATCAAACTTTGTATGTATAAATTGTGTATATGTAAAATATGTTATAAATTTATATTATGCTATAGGCACATTATACATACATAATAATAATATATATCGGCATGATATTTATTAGGGACTCGACCGAGTCCACAGTCAAACTGTTTAAAACAGTTTTGTGGACCTTTGTACTAGAATAAGGCTTAAAAAAATTGTCACAACAAATAAATAAAAAAATTACAATATTATAATTTGGGATCTTGGGGCTGATTTGATGGTGGGGGCAGGAGGTTGATTGGGGGGATCTTCAGTATGGCTATTAGTAAATCTATCGAGTTTGGTTTCATATGATTCGTTTTGACGAGTCCAACAGATTATGCTTTGTGACAATGGTCTGATAATGAAGCCATGAAGTGGATAGTGAAAGTCTTAGCGCCGTTAAAGCGTGATTTTTTTAGATTTACTGAACTATATTGTAGTTTTATTATAAGCTTAAATAGATTAGGTACCTGTACAACAGGCGCTCCACACATGATGAACTGCAGTGCTGAGTCAGCGGAGTCTATCCCGCCAATGCCTAGTATGGGGAACCCGGGCAACTTGTTAGCGATGGCCGAAACCGCGCGGAGACCCATCGGGCGGGTGGCGTTACCGGAGACTCCGCCATACGTGGTGCTTCTGTCTACACCTGGTAAAATGAACATTAAATTATTCGAATGAATCTTGGCAAGTCTCATCGTATTATGTAGCTACTGTTGGACTTAGGCCAACAGTAGCTACATACCTAATAACTCTTCAACCTCCAACCAGTATTCCTCAATAACTTCCAAGAATACTGGTTGGAAGCGGCCTGCATCCACCGTCGAACTACAATCATTACAAGGTCGTTTGACCACCTTGCTGATGGATGGACGTCCTACGCTGCGCTGCGCTTGTCACGCCGGTCCGTGGTCTCTATTCGAGAAATTTTGGCCCCATCGGAATAACATATATACCTACTGCTACCTAACTACTATTTTGTACAAAAAATGTAGGTAGGTACCTACCTAAAATTATAAAACTGCCCAAACTAGAATTAATTTTTTTCATTAACAAGTTATATCTATCATATTGAAATAAAAAAGAACCTTTTATATAAACCCTTTCTTAATTTGTAATGCAATATCTAATTATTTATTATTTAAAATGAGTCTAAAATTAACCCGAAGTAAACAAAGGTTGAATTTTGATTCATTTATTTGTTCCGGAGACTAGTAGTAATGCTTCCTAATTCCTGATTAGAATTTCTTTTAAACGTATAAACTTTGGGCTCAAGAGAGCAATCAATAATTGAAAATAAGCGTGCATCGTTTGCGGTATGGGCTCAGAATATCGACTTATAGATGTAACTCTGTCTTCCCACATGACTCCGCCTGCAATGTGACTACAAGTAGATATTGTGGTCGTTATATACCAATATAGGTAGAACTACAGTAATTATACTTACCCACAGCTGGCCAGGGTGTGGCATCTGATTTTACAGACATCAATCCAGATACAGTGTTGATGGCTGACACACCGCTGGCGCCACCTACAAATCAACAACTATAAGTATATAATAGGTAACAATCCCACTAATATTATAAATATGAAAGTTTGGATGGATGTTTGTTACTCTTTCACGCAAAAACTACTGAACCGATTGTGATAAAACTTGGTATGTAGATAGCTGGAGACCTGGATTAACGCACAGGCTACTTTTTATCCCGATTTTCCTACGGGATCGGTACTTACGCGGGTGAAACCGCGGGGCGCTGCTAGTAGGTACATAGGTACGTACAGCAAAGACTATTCTAAAGAGTTTTCGCTGTAGGTAATTAGCGTTGTGCGACCTGAATTGCGACTTTATTGTGTCAGAACAAGAGTCGCCATTAATTTAAATCGTTTGGCAGTGTCAGACTTCTGTACCTGTACTATTCATGTATTATGTGCCCTTAGATCATCAAAAGGAAACAAACGAGCGAGGTGCTTTGTGTTACTGGGTGCTTTATGTTACTGCGCTTTATTTTAAACAAGGATGAGGTTAATTAAACAGGTACGTGCTGATTTGCTTCTCACTGCACTGCCTCTCGGTCTTGCTTTTATCTCGCTTACTCTTGTGCACATGCATATAACATCTCATCGCTCATCGTTTACTAAAGAACATATTGCTGGTCCCTAAGGTAAGGTTTAGACCTTATTGTTATCTGTAATAGTCATTTGAATTGTTGTGGATGGGAAAGGAGAAACTTAACTTCCTCCTCGCGCTGTGGCGGAGGAGCTTCAGTAGAGGAATGGCGCCAATTCGAGCCGTGTTTTAAATCTTTTTGTTATTTTCCAGAGTCTTCCACAAACGTAATTTTGTTCTGGAACATCCCAGAATAGTCTAATCGTATATTAAGAAATTGATTTTATTTACCTTCATAAGCGGCCATGGCTATACTGACAATGTCAGTGATATTAGGAGTCAGCTTGACAAAGAATGGTATCTTGATGGCCTTTCTCACCCATTGAGAAATACCCTTTACTAACACCGGGTCCTGGAATAGAAACGATTCCATTAGTTGCAATTGTTGATATTCTTATTACTTACATTATTAACAGCTAGTAAGAGAGCATACAGCCCGCCTGAAGATAAGCTTTGTAAGAACTGTATAAAAAGTACTACTAAAATAATACGCAGAGCAGCTTCCTTGAGATTTTGCCCGGACAGTGACCAGTAGCGAGAAAGTTGTCTGATATGCTGAGGAGACGACACAGCGCAGGGTAGAGTAGTTTTTTTATTGTAGGTACAAATATTAGGTGTAAAGCTGCGGCTCTATACTTGTCCATACATTACAGAACTCAACAAAATCGCCTTAAAAGAAATAAACCATCTGTTCATACATTACAGTTACACAACCAACTACGCAGTACTGAACTGTCTACATTGCACCATATTGTATGTTTAACCTTAATCCTAGTACAGCTTTTTTGGAATCGATGGTGGTTAAATTTTTTTGCTACGAACTTCGATTCAAGTCGTGCCGCGTTCCAATAAACAAGAAACGATTCGTTTTGCTTACTTACGGACGGTTAAATTTCTTTGAATTTTTAATGAAAATTTTACCGTCCGTAAGTAAAACGAATCGTTTCTTGTTTATTGGAACGCGGCATCGATCGATGAAAATGAGGCTCAATATACTTACTAAGTACCTAAATCAGAAATACACACATACAGATACAGAAGTAGGTAAACGGAAGCGTATTAAATGCCCACATTTTGCTGACTATAATTACTTACGTTAAGTTAAATTAGGGTCGCATACGTATAACTCAAACTGGCTGCTACTGGAAGGTCCGAGCCCTCTAACCAGACTGAGAAATATAATACTTACCAATGCCGCAGTGTCGTTTTTTTACGGACGGTAAAATTTCGTTGAATTTTGCACGAAAATTTTACCGTCCGTAAGCAAAACGAATCGTTTCTTGTTTATTGGAACGCGGTATAAATGAGATCAATAGTAGTAGATAGTAGGTACGTACCTGTCCACAGGCGAGTCCCATGCCAGACTCGCCCATGCCGTGAGGACACGACAGGTTGAGCTCGAGCGCGTCGGAGCCCGCGGCCTCCGCCGCCTGCGCCAGCTGCGTCCAGTCCGCCTCGTTGTACGAACACATTATCGATGCTATTACTACCTATAATATGACAAAAATTATAAGGCTGAATACATTTTTGCGTATATGATATTATTACGCGCAGATATTCTAAAATAATAAGGTTTTATAGATAACTAGCAGCGCCCCGCGGTTTCACCCGCGTAAGTCCCGATCCCGTGGGAATATCGGGATAAAAAGTAGCCTATGTGTTAATCCAGGTCTCCAGCAATCCACATACCAAGTTTCATAGCATTCGGTTCTGTAGTTTTTGCGTGAAAGAGATATTAGTAGGATATAATTAGAGTTAATATACCTATCCATCCCCAAAAATTGTGGGATGATTTTTTTACTTTAAAAATAAAACTAACAATATTGATTGTGTATTAAATATAAAATATTTAAAAAAAACTGTAACAAATAAAAATTTATGATCTATTTTAAAACAAAAAACCACGACGTAGGTATATATTATATTAAAAAGTACCTACCTATCTAAACAGTCACACAATACAGAATTTTATCCATTTCTCGATCCATGCTTTGTAGAATAATTATTAAAATCTTGTATAGTAACTTCTACTTCTTGGCTTATATAGTTAGATATACCTATTATTATTTTTTTAAATAAGCATTAATAAAATAATTCACAAACATGGGCGTACCAAATTTGTGAAAACAAAGGGGGCAAATTTTTGTTTTTTCGGCTATGACACGCCCATGTTCATGTGTGGTTTGTTCTTCTTTCACAAAGAATTGAGGTAATAGATAACTATAGGTCTGTACCTAATAATTGCCGAAGAAAGACATTATTGATTTATTTACGACCCAAAAAAAGTTACAGAGAGATCAGAACTATATTTTTTAACCGACTTCAAAAAAGGAGGAGGTTCTCAATTCGACTGTATGTTTTTTGTTAATGTTTGTTACCTCAGAACTTTCGACTGGGTGAACCGATTTAGATGATTCTTTTTTTATTTGAAAGCTGGTGCTTCCCGTGTGGTCCCATTTCAATTTGGTCCAGTTCTGACAATGGCATCCATGAGAAAACCATATAAAAGTCTTTTATGGAATAGTTTTTTTTGTTGAAGTCGGTTTTTTTTTAAAGAATAATTTGCGAGGAAATAACAAACAGTAACAAACACTCACTTTATTAGGAAAATCTCTTTTAAGTTCACCGATGCTCTGGCACCAGTAGTCGGCGCACTTCTCCGAGATCAGTTCGATGTTTAGGAAGGAGCCTTGGCTCGGCCCATAGTTCTCTCCAGAGGTCACTCCTCGCACGATACGAGGTGATACGTTTGTTACCAAGTCCTGGAATTGTATTAAAAATAAGTATTATTTACCTGTTATAATGTATCTTAGTACCTATTCCACCCACATTCTCGCTATACCAGCGAGAATGTGGTTGGAATAGGTACTAACTACGTACCAGTACTACTTGTTACTCCTGAATTACAGGAGTAACAATAGTAACTCACGAAAACACTGAGCCTGACGTGATTAACGGGACCTAAAGCAAGTATTACCTAATTAAAAAAAACGAAATAAAATGGCGCCAAACAGCCGTCATATTCATTTAAAAAAGTTGTAGTCTTTGTCACTGGATGATGTAAGTTGTATGTAAATGTTTTCCGTCAATTAGAACTTTTGGGGGAATAAAGAAACTCACATAGATACATAAAAACATGAACATACATGATATGTAGGCTTGGCAGTCGTGTAAATGTTAGATCACCGAGGAAGCCCCAATAAGTTTATCATCATCCTCCGAGCCTTTTCCCAACTAAATAGGGGTCGGTCGGCTTTCAGTCTAACTACGATACGGCTTAACTTCGATATTTTACGTTAAGCGTAAGGCAATGACGAAGTTCTGTAGTTAGACCAGGTTGTCGGACTTTTTAGGGCTCCAACTACCCGTAAGGAATGCCACAGATGTTCGTATGGCAACCGGGACCGACGGCTTAACGTGCTCTCCGAGGCACGGAGGTGCATGTCTCAATGTGTCACCCATCCTAAGATTGACCTACCTAGTATTACTTAACTTTGTAATGCGCTAACCTACTCGGGTGCAACTTAGCCACGAGCCCCTCATCCCCAATAAGTTTAATCAGAATCAAATTGGACACATTGGAAATATATTAAATCCCATCGGATCCATCGGACCCATCGGTCCGATGGATCTTCTCTTCTTAGCAGAGCGGAGACTACCTACTAAGCAAAAAAAGCCTTAAACTAGAAATCCAGTACGATCTGGTTAAGAACGAGTAGACTAAGTAAAAAGCCTATTAATTTTCATTGTAGTTAATAGAAAATTCTTAGAAATAATATGATTTGACCCCGGTATTAAGTAGTTAGCATTATTCACCTTATCAAGTCCAAATGTCTTGGTGACAACGAAGCCCCATCCTTGTTGGAAAGCTCGCCGGATCATGGCTGTGCTGGTGGTAGGAGGAGCACTCGCCAGCCCGAAGGGGTTCTCGAACTTGATGCCGCATACTTCCACTGATATGTCGACGTCGTCAATCGGACAGTGGAACTTTGGAAGCTCGATTGGATCATTGAATGGAATCCCCTTGAAACAATGGAATAAAAATATATCACATATTAAGAATAGTTACAATTATTATGCGATAGTCAACTCCTATCGTAGGAAATAAACTATCACCTCTGTCACAGTTGGAGACGTACTGGTACGAAATAGTACCTACATCGGCTACCAGAATTGGATATGAAATTCTGTTACAATGGTATAATGCGACAGTTATAGTAGGTATACGACAAGGTAAATCCGTCTCTCTGTAAATGAGTCCGAGGTGGCAGCGCGACGTGTTCCACGTGCGCCCCTCTATGGAGGATGGAGGAAGCGAGGGGGGATAACATTTAACCCCCTCAGAGACGGGGCCTGCACAGGCGGGTCAGCACCGTCGGGGACGCGGACGAATGTGATTCCCGTATCCCCGGCAGAAGGTGCGAGATGGAACACACTGGTGGTTTTAGCCGGTAAGAGTCCGGCACACCCCTCTGCCGCACCCCAGGTGGAGGATAGTCCATGATGGATTTACCCAGTATAAAAAAAAAAAAAAAAAAAAAATGGTATACGACAAGGTCGGTTTAATTCCAAACCACAGAAGAATAAAACCAAGCCGAAGTGCCATGTAGTGATCGTTCGTGTGGTATAATTAAGCGGAGATCCGCAACATTTACTCGTAGTATCTACGATGTTGTAGTTCGTTTCTTCAATCACGTTAACAGTTTTATGTTTATTTAAATGTTTTGCAAATGTGTTAGTTTGGCGATGCCGGTGCCCATATTAAATAGCCATTTGAGTATGTCCCTTTGATTTTATTAATAAGTACCTAAATAAAATCGATTTTGGTATTATTAAAAAAGAAAACAAATCCTACAGTCAAGCAATACCTAACCAATTCTTAAAAGATACGACATTAGCTGAAAAAAAAATTCATGTAGGTACAAAACAAATATTATATATATATATATACCACTACAAAATATATACTGGCAATAATAGCAGAAAAAAGTATCTAAACATACTAATATGTATTTATAAATTATTCGATTTATTAAAAAACAAACAGTCGTAGGACTGCACGTCAGAAGTGAAAACATAACTTCACAATGTATTTGCATATACATACACACACATCTGTATATATATAATTAGGTTAAAAATAAAAAGTATGTAATAACATATCTAAATGTATACATAGGGTACACTGGAAGTTCTGCGCTCCTGGCCGCTCATAAATGTTTGAATTTCGAATGTTATATATTTTTTTTTTTAAGAAACGGCTCCGTCTTACGAATTTTCGATCAGGTCACGTGTCCTGACGCGAGTTTAACATTTTTTACCCATCCCAAAAAGTGCACAACGCCGCTAAAGAAGTTTTCACTTCAAAAATTTAATTTGATTTACCAACCTAGTTCCTATTACTCCGAGCCTCCAAAATTGTCATCTACATTCCTAAATGAAATTGTATTCAAAGGGGTCACCAGGTAAGTGGGACTAACTGATATAACGAACTTACTTGTAAATAGCAATGCATGAACCAGGCCGCAGTCTTGCCATCGTTGACAGACTCGACGGTGGTCTCGGCGACGCCGGCCAGGTCTCCGCCCACGAACACGCGCGGGCTGCTGCGGGACTGCATCGTGGTCTCGTTCACTTCGGGCAGGCCCCAGCGGTTTAGTTTTACACCGTCCATTGCGTCTTTAACTAAAATATTCATCTTTATTAACCCCCGATGTAAAAACGAGCAGTGTTAGATATAAGTATATAAGTTTAACATGTGTATATGTATATTTGTGTGTCTGTCTGTGGCATCAGCGCTCCCAAACGGATGAACCGATTTGAGTGCGTTTTTTTCTAATCGTTAAAGGGGTTTTCGAGTCCGGGGTATTTTATTTTATAGGATATAGTTACTAGTACGATCGCATGTTACGCAGACACTAAAGCCATCAAACATAATGTATTAATATATATATGCATTTTGCAGTTAAATGAGGTAAGCATAGGTTTAATTCGTATGGAGTCGTTTACGACAAAGGCTACACAAATATAAAGTAGAACCTCTGTAACTTGCAAGTCTAAATTCGATAAGTCGAAAATCTCCTCAACTTTTATCTATTTCACCTCTCTATTTCAAAATGAGTTAGAATGAATCTAAACCTCTACAAGTCGAATATTCCCTTACAAAATCCGCAAAGTCGAAACCCTTCATAAGTCGAAAACTCTATAACTCGAATTTTTTATCGTGTCTCTTGAAGTTCGACTTCCAGAGGTTCTACTGTTCTTGTTTTCCACCTTAGTGGTTTTAAAATGACCAAACAATAATTATCTACCAACGTTGTTGCCATCAATGGTCACATCTCCAACAACTCGATTTTTTGTTTAATACCTATTCGAATATTGCAGACTCTATCAAATCAGGAGAGACTTAAAACTAAATAAATGTGAATCAATTTTACCTTCACTATCATAAAGGCCAGAGCCGAAAGCAGAGATGATGAAGTTAGCCTTCAATTGCATTACTTGCTCCTCGTCCTCTATCCATTCTCCATCGTCCAGTTGTTCTGTACGGCACATTTTTAAAGCGGTTATCTAGAACAAATAATAATAAATAAATTACATACAATGAAAGATAAGAAGAAACATATGAAAGATGTATTTAACCAGTGTGCTGAACAACGTGTATTGTTGATGCTACTTAATAAATACAAATTTAAAATACGACTCGAAAATTTCTTCAACGATAACAAAATACCTGACGATTTTCGAACGGCTGAACAAATTTTCTTGAATTATAACTAAAACCAGGCCTATGCCACTCGATGTACTTACGCGCGCTAAACACCTTCCGACCGCTCGACCGCTGGCGGACCTTATACGCAGTCTCGCGCACTGGGTTGCCGACAGCTGCATCGAGCGCTAACGTTTTTATTTTTAAATTTTAAAGTACAAAAACGTAATCCGAAATCGTATTGATATACTTATATATACCTACTTTAAATACAGTCAAATTCACGGTGAAAATTGACATGGTTTCTGATAGTTTATGTGCTGTATCTGGTTGTAGATCCAGTAATGTATGATGATATAATATGGTAGTATAATGATGTAGTTTTTTCTTGTCCATTTTTTTGCTGTTTTGGTTTCTTGAGACTGTGAATTTAACTGTTCTAATAATTTATTGGTGTTTCTCGTTAGAGGTTTGGTTAAGCGAGGTCGGGTGGCTTTGGTGATAAGTTTTTCGCAGAAGCGCGCATTAGTTGTTAAGTGATTCGAATTGAAAAATTAGAGATTTGGTTTTTCGAGATCGCATGGCTACGGCGTTAAGTTTTTCGTGGTAGCGTGCATTCCTTGTTAAGTGTTTCGTATTAGTAAACTTACGGGGACGAGGTATTCAGTGTTACATTTTTCTAAGTCAGGTAACACACCCGATTTTTTGTGTAATAAAACATCACTTAATCAACATAGACTTTTTTTATAAAAATATAATACATATTGAATATTACATAGAAAGAGGTAACCATAAACTCACTTACGGCAACGCAACCGCGCGCTATTGCGAGGCAATAATAATCGTGTATTAAGAACATTTAAGACCATTTTTGCATGCAGCGGTCGGCGCTCCGAAAGAGTAGGTAATTAAAACGGTAGGTATGGACGTTTTTGTAGGGAGTGATTTATCTGTTACGTAGTAACTACTTAGTAATCTGTGCTAAAACACTCTCGATCAAATCACTTTTCAAACAAAAAAAACCTAACTCAAATCGGTTCATCCGTTTGTGAGCTATGATGCCACAGACACTCAGACGCGTCAAACTTATAACATCCCTCTTTTTGCGTCGGGGGTTAATAAACAAAATGGTTGAAAGATGGTAAATCAAAGCATAATATCCTAAATTACTTTACCTTGCCATTTTTCACAGTTACTTCTCTAGGAGACATGAAGGGAACAAACTCGCATTTCTCTTCTTTGGCTAAGTCTACCTAAAAATTAAGAAAATATTTATTAGACATCTCTATGAATATATAATAATATATGAACTAATTAATGGCCTCAGTGATTTTGACTCAAAAGGGCTCTCGATGCTTATAAGTTTTAATTGCACATTAATTCGAACTTTGTCATCTTATTACTATACAAAATATATTAAATATAATAATAGTAGTATTCTTGTTAATACATTTAACTACCTACGAACAAGCATTTCGGAGGAGGAGGAGCGGGTTTACGTTTTCATGAGGTCCGAACTCGGAGCTACAACACTGCTTACACGAGGTGAGATTTTTCAGTGAATGAGAGTAGACCGATTTAACAATTTCTTGTCCATAAAATGTCTCTTGTTCTTACCTCCTCGGGTACTGCCCTAATGTTGGTAACTCCTTTTCTGAACACAACATACACTCGCTTCGCTCCGCATCTCAACGCGGATGTAGCGCAATCAAAAGCTGTATCTCCAGCTCCTAACACGATGACGTTGCCGTAGAGCTCGGGCAGCAAGGATTTGCAGGCACATAGACCTGGGAATTGAAAGAAATATTACAGTAAATATGGAGTATAAATATTCGATCATCCCATGAAGTTAGGTGCCAAAAAAGAGAAGAAGAAAGGAGTGTATGGAAAATACGAAAGACTGGGAGAAATGACATGAATGAGAAAAACAAAGATGACATGATTTGTCATAAACGCATGATGAAAGTTTGTTTAGGTCTTAATTAGCTCGCAAAAACCTTACGAAACAAAGTTCGGGCTGTTAACCAGCGATAGGTAACCGAATAAATACGTTACTAACAAGAATTACATTAGCGCTTGCGCTTCTTTTTTTTTTTTTTAAAGACAACTCCCGCATTAGGAATTACTCCTGTGTCACGGGGGACTTTACAAACATACAAACAACGGACACAAAGAACACCCAGACTCGGGTGTCAATCGAACCCACGACCTATGGCATATCAGTCAGGGTCACTAACCACTAGGCCAACAGGCCAGTCATTCTGTTAATGATTAGCAAATTGAACGCGTTGTCCTTAAGCGTTTAGTATTTATCGAAATACTACCTACAGAAAAAAGTTTTTTTAAGGTGTTTGAAAATCCTGGACGTTCCTAATCAAAAATTTGAGAGGGGAAAACCAATATCCTAAGGTTTAATTTTGACATGCCCAGTTGAATCGATAATGACTTACCTTTCTTGCTTCCTTTAGATACTAAGGGTAAAAAGTCCTTGCTAGTGAAGAAGCCCATCTCTTGGGTAAGACCTTTGAAGATAGGAATACTTTTCGGTTCAGGTAGACCGATACCCAGAAACACTGCCGAGTATCCATCATCCAAAAGACCCTGGAAAATATGACTATTTAAATTTGGTAGAAGAAGAAGAATTAACCGCTTGATTTGGATTATGTGATGATGAAAATGCAACATGCAATTTTGTAGATTTCAATGATAGAAACGGGAGACTGGTGGCGAGAATTCTACACCTGAACTGCCCAATAGCTTAAATGTTTAATATTTAGGACATCCAGGATATTAAAGATAGCATAGAAATCTCTACATTGGCAAAATGGTTGAAAGAATGAAGTGTTTTCTGGTGTTCCTTTTGTATATGAATTGTATATTTATGTGGTCAGTACAGCAGCATTGTGCTCATCTCAAGATACCACTATGGGTACTCATATGTCTATAGCTTCTGCTACAGCTTCTGTTTTACTTGATCCATTAGGCAATAACATTGACCGCCGGTGTATACCTCATCGCATTTACTTCTACCTAACGGGAGATTGTAATAAACATGAGAGTTGAACCGGAGTCTTTAACATTTGGGATTTAACCTCTAAAGATCTACTTACATTAACGGTTAGATCTTTGGTGGACAGTTTCCTGCCAGTTTCGAATTTGACACCTAGGTTTTTGACCAGGTCTACTTCAAATTTGACCACATCGTATGGTAGCCGGTATTGAGGGATCTCTGCTGAACTGAAATAACATATACAGATCATTATTATATAAAAAAAAAGATTGTGAGTAACTTCCTGGACACTGTCAATTCACGACAGATTTCCCCCTTTTCGTAATTGGACCTACCAAATTGGAGCAACTTTAAACAAACACCATTGAGTGTATTTATTGACAAATATTAAGATACGACTGATATCTGTGCAACATGGACGTAATTCATAATCTTTGTCTTCGGGAAATCAAAGATAAGATGATTTATTCGCTATTGATGTGAAAGAGAAGTTCAAGAATTAACTCGAGATTTAATTCGTTCGTCACCCGAAGTCTTCTTTTTTTTTAGTGGCTTTAGAGCATCCATCCATCCTATCCTAGTACACGCTGACGTACGGAACATCTTCAGAGATGTTATTTTATATTTTATTTGGATCTCCAACAAGAAATGGGCCCCCACCTGAAATTAGAATATCCACCAACCGTGGCACGTTTAAAGCTAAGGTCCGGGAATTTTACAGAAAACAGTTAGCAGAAATATCCTCATGACCTCATAGCCATAGGTTTATTTTGTATGAATGTATGTAGGTATTTATTAATATATGTTTTTTTTTATTTATCTGCCATGATGTATATATGTATATTTTTGTATTCGGCTATCTCTTATTGTGTAGCATTGTAAATTGTCTTGTGTAAATAAGAGTGTATTATCAGCTTATTGTCAACTATGATTTTTTTTTCTCCCTATGCACCTGCCATGTCCCTCACTGAATCACCCAAAGGTTGACTGCTAGATAATGCTAAGTTGCATTAAGTCCGCCCCGTGCAATGTAAAATGCAGGAAGCATTAAATAAATAAAAAATACACCTTACATGCTAGTTTTACAGTGAATAAAATTTTATGTCTTATGCTTCCTCAATTATAGGAGACCACAATATGGACATTACAAAAATAATTAATTACAAACACTGGGCACAAATGGCCTTTGTAGATGAAGAAAAAAAATATAATTAAAACAATTAGTTGTGCAAAAAGTAGTTAATTAGTAGTAGTTGTATATATTTAGATGGCAGATATGTGCGTCAACAAACAATTACACAGAGGTACGATGATTATAAGCCTTCAGGGGGCTTGATGGGTCGTTTTAAAGAGGCAGCATAACGAAATAATTTTCACGTAACGACAAATTAAAAATCAGTGAAGCTTACCTTAGTCCACCTAAATAGTTTTCTTTCTCATAGACAGTAATGTTTTTATATCCAAGCCTAGCGAGGAAGCAGGCGCAGCTGATGCTAGCTGGTCCGCCTCCAACTAACGCAATCTTCTGATCTCCACCCTTCGGTAAAGGCTTGCTGTTCGGGTCTAGAGTTTGCGGGATACCCATCTTCATAAATACCTGAAATAATTGTCAATATAGAGATATAAGTATTGTGATATAGTGAATTTCAGCCTATACCTACATAAATAAATTATATAAAAATAATTAGTTACATCAACAGCAAAATGTTGCAGACCACCGATGTTGATAGCCCCCTCTTCACTAGCATGAAGATTGCATCCTCCGACACAGAGGTCGCTAGTGGGGCACACCATACCGCACGTCAAACCGAGAGGGTTATCCGACAAAATCGCCTTGGCTGCTCCATAATAGTTCTGTAAAGTAAATATTGATGAATATTTATTATATTTCGTATGTGTTACCATAATTGGAATCATAAACTCGAATAAATAAGCCAAACTACTATAAAGTAAATAATACGGTTTCACCAGTTATACCAATACAGGCATATTTACAGTGCTTTTTTTATCGTGTGGAAACCCCCACGGGTCATCACCTCACCGAGCCTGGCGGTGAGGTGGTATGTCGGAATCAAACCGACTAAAACCACACGTTGTTCCGACATAAATGGGTCTATTGCAAGGGACTCGGGTATACCCTAAGAAGGAAGTCCCCGAGAACCCCGGCAGACCTTGGCTGCCTCTTAAATAATAGGCAGCCACATCAAAACGTGCGGGGGACCTCGTCCCCCTTCCATCAAAGGCGCGCGCGGAACACATCGCGCCTCCATCTCAGGCCTGCTTCTGCTAGGGTAACGGGCAACCTCATATAGTCAGTACCTAGGAAAACTTACAAAATGTAATCAAAATATGTTGTAGTCTATCAAAGCTTTCGATTGGGTTGACCATAATATATATATATATATATATATATTTATGCACAAACGTGGGCACTACTCTATCATTATCAGAGACTTGTTGACAAATAGTTTTGACGTCACTTGTTCCCATATTCCCCACCTTCTACTTTAGCAAGAGAATAGAACGTTTTAGCTTTAACACTATGTATTTCTTTGCTTTGGTTCAGCTGTCACTGAAGGCGTCCAGCTAGGCTCTACTCTAGGACCACTGACAATATGCGAGTAATATCACTAGTATTGCGAGAGTTGCGCCTACTGTCAGGTGGACCGTTTGTTAATTTACCAGCGTAGTAAAAAAATTGTGTAGTAGAATTTTACACGTCCTATGTAAAGCGAATATTTCGACTCCAATAAATTGTATTCCCGTAATGTAAATGTAATTCACGAACCTTGTTGGCAATGCTGGTTATGAAGCTCTTGACATCGATCTGCGTCGGACAGGACTTTTGACAAGGGGCATCAGCGCATTTCAGGCATCGGGCTGCTTCTTTCAATGCACCACGCTCAGATAACGTGGTGTGTTTAATGTCGTCAAAGTTCTTCGTAAGTGTTGGGCACGACTGAAATCAAAGACAGTAGTTGAAAGTGATGAAAGGGCCTGTTATTGTCTTTGAGTATTCAGGTAACGGATAAAGGGTTATAAAAGGTGACGAGGTAATACAGGTGATTTTCATAGGGTTTTTCTTGCTCACAGCCCCGAAAAGCCTCAGTTGTGTCTGTAGTTGTGTGTCCTATGTTTCAGAAAGAATTAAGAGGCGGCAAAACCCATCGTTAAATTCGCAGTTTCTACTGAGTGAACTCCGCGACTTAAATAGACATAGTCCTTTACAGCATATCAACGGGACACATCAACGCATCCGTCAAGGAAAAAGAAGAAATGTTAAGAATGAGGATTTTTTCTAGTCAATAACCTTAATGAAGACAGGCATCCGTAATAGGGTATTACACCCTTTTTTAAAGTGTTTTAAATTGATCCTAAAGCAACAGTAAACAACCAGTTATTGTACTAAAATTTTATTAAATATAAAATCCTATTATGCAAGAGCTTATTCTGGTTAGATTTGTACTGCGTTTACAAAAACCGTTGTCCATGGTAATATGTAAGTAAATTACGTGGGAGGAATAAAATATTCCAAAATTCGCAACAAAATGCACAATGTACTTAATTTTTTACTGACCTGAGGACGTAATGTCAGAGCAGCTTGCGTTTCGCATATATTTTGTAGAACATAAAATAACTGAAAACTTTGAAATAAATTATAAAATTTGATTTCTAACTTTATGAACTAAAACTAACATTTCATGATTGCCTCTTGCCTAAACTATCTTACTAATATGTTTTTGTTCATTACATTCATAGAGTAAAATACCACACTATCATCGGTTGCCATGGGCTCAATAAGAATATTAATCTTACTTTTTCTTTTCGTCACAGTTACTCCGTTATTATTGTTTGTAAATTAGAACATTAATGGAAATCTGTTCTCGATCTGAAAGTATTCAAACCTTTTCAAGAAGATTGATGTAATAGCATCCACAATTTTGTTTTATGAAACAAAACAAATATAATCTGCCATTAATATTAAATATTTTAAATGTTCAGACTTGAATAGTGAAACACGTCTACGTGGCCCTTTGACAGTTTATTACACTCTAAATATCTAATAATATTTGAAATCTGACTTAGGTGCCTTATTATCATTATATTAATACGTGAAGCTGTTTTCTTTGTACTCCTTTCTAAGAAAATTTCGCGAACGTAGTAACGTGAATTCTGGAATATTTACAGTTTATATATAAAAGTGCAGGAAGCTAAAATTTTTAAACAATATGTCTTACAACTTTAAAAAAATTGGTTGCCTGTAAAGTCGGTATACGGGCGAAAGTTTTACGTGACAACGACTTTGAGTGGTAAAATAATTTTAATGTGAATATTCATTCGTATAGTAGGAAGAAGGATGAAATAATAGTAACAATTTAAAACATTTATTTATACAAAGAATTATATTTAAAGGGACGCGTGCCTTTCACTTTTTATGTCTGTCTCTCTCGCTCTTAGGCGGGCTAACCATGCCCGAGTGGAAGGGACGCGTGCCTCTCACTCGCTCTCATTGTGAGCGCATAACGTGAGCGGAGCGTAACGCAGTTTCTTGAAGTGTCACCCGGCAAACCAATTTATAAGACGTTGTCACGTCAAAAATAACGTGAAAACGGCTTAATAAAATTACACGCGTCCAGGACATCCGATTACCTGTCATGGTAGGTAAGTCTATACAATGACAGCTGGCCAATGAAAAACCCATTGTCGAAATTAGACCGCCGGGCGATCTCTAGTTTTAACTAATTAACGCAAGGCCACATGATTTACGATGCGTAAAATACCTAATGGTCTTACTGTACACTTTTCTGAGTCTAATTCGACAAAAATAAATAAATGTACAATAGAATAAACTTTATTGTACACCATTACAAGATAGGTTACAGTGAGTATACCTACATAATTCATATGTACAAAGGGTGGCTTTATCGCTAAATGTAATTTCTTCCAGGCAACCTTAGGATTCACCTGGATCAAATATTTTTTGTAACTACGTTTTGATTTTTGTTTGGAATATTATCTTGTTTCGTACTTTTTAGATCACTTCCTCATTACCTCTAACACAGATAACTTAATAGTTACTTCGTAACATCTACCCTCCATAGTTTGTTAGAAATTTAGCCCCCCGTCATACAGACAAGACGTGATCTTCAAGTGCAATATCTTTATATTCATATCTGTTTTTAAATAAATAAAGTTATCGGTAAGTAAATCGATACAGTTCATTTACACTATTTATCCTCGAGATTACTGCGCTACGAACATTAGATTAATAAAGTGATTATAATAATGATAATACTCTGCCACGATTTTACACTGTTTCTTACCTACAGTTGAATAGGTATCATTTTATATATAAATAGATGATGGTATGATTTGTCAGTTGACGATCTCTGTGGTGCGGCGGTAGTGCATTCTGCCACTCAAAGGTATGTCTGTGGGGGAACGGATGTTATATCCCTCCAACACAAAGGGCTCCTTCGACCAGGCGAGGTGATCATGCCTGGCGGACCGCGGCTCAACGGTTGATGTTAGTAAATTGTATATATACTAATCGGCGCGAGAACTCTCATAGCGCGATGCAGGATTAGTAGTTTGTTATTTTTTTATTTTTTTATTTTTAAACTATTAGGGTTAACAACAGTCCATAACATTAAATATTACAATCAAATTTCTACAAATAAGGGGAAACCAATTAATGTTAACCACATAAATACAATTTAAAAAACATTATAAACAGGTCCAGATCTTGTTACAGCAGAAATGTGAATAAAAATATAGAAGTTGCAGCAAAAACATGACATATAAAAAACCAATAAATTACAATTCAAAAGAACAAGTGTGAGTGTGTGTGTGTGTGCGTGTACGTGTGTGTGCGTGCGTGCATGTGTGTGTGCGTGCGTGTGTGTGTGCGTGTGTGTGCGCGTGCGTGCGTGTGTGTGTGCGTGTGTGCGTGCCTTCGTGCGTGTGTGTGTGTATGTACTGCAATATACTACACAGAGTTGGATCTCGCATACACGGTACACCCATTCTTCTCTTCGCCACCTGTAGTTTAAGTTTAACCTAATCACACTTTAGCTTGAGTGTTCACTATCATGTTCGTTATATGTGTCTTTAATCCAATTTTACTAGTCGAGAATAAATCTATATCTTTGAATTCGGTGTTATAGGTTGATACTATTCTGGAGAGAACAGAGTTCTTGGCATAATTTGTAGAATGTAAGGGCGTAACTAAGAGCTTAGTATGTCTTGTTCGTCTTCGGGGTACATTGAAGTAGATATTTGTAAGTAATTCAGGACAATCAAGTCGATTTCGTACAATATCGTACAGAAAACATACATCTAGCATTCGCCGGCGTTCTTCTAATGTCAGAAGATTATGTTCACGACAACTGTCCAGGTAAGAGGAGGGGTTTTGTTGAGTTTTAAAATTAAGATGCGTAGTGGATTTTTTTTGCTATTGATTCTATACGATTAGTGTATATTTTATAACAAGGATTCCATATAGGACACACATATTCTAGTATGCTACGTACATATGCAAAGTAAACAACTTTTAAACTTAGTGAGCATTTAAACGGTTTGCATGTCCTTAAGACGAAGCCTAAGTTACGGTAAGCCCTTTGTACTACCTTTTCAACATGGTCAGATAAAAGCATCTGGGAATCAAAGTATACCCCAAGATCGCGCACCAGATTGACCCTCTCTATTACAATGTTATTAAAATTGTATGCAAAATTAATGGGTTCCCTTTTTCGAGTGAAACTGATAATTTGACATTTACTGATACTAATAGAGATTCTGTTACGTGTATAATGTTCTTGAAGTGCATTTAAATCCTGCTGAAGTTTTACGCAGTCATCAACTGTGTGTATAGGTGCATAAATTTTTTTATCATCCGCGTACATTATGTGTTTAGCGAATTTAAAACAGTTAGAGATGTCATATATATATACATTATAAAAGAGGGGACCAAGATGCGAGCCCTGGGGCACACCGGAAGGGATTGAGATATAATCTGATCTATAACCACTCATGACGACAGCCTGCGAACGATTCAATAAGTATGATCGTACCCAACGCAATAAGTCCCCATGTATACCTAGTTCCTGCAATTTGCGAAGTAATATGTCATGATCCACGCGATCAAAAGCCTTTTCAAAATCAGTGTTAATGACGTCCACCTGACCACCCCCCTCCATCTGAGTTAATATGTAGTTGGAAAACAATGCTAAGTTCGTGGCAGTGGAGCGTCCTCTAAGAAATCCGTGCTGGTAATCGGGTATACCTTGTGATAGTACCGGATAGATTTGATTGTAAACAAGTTTTCAAAAATTTTACTAATCGTATTTAATATGGATATTGGTCGGTAATTTTCAATAGATGAACGTGACCCCTTTTTATGGATAGGGATAATTTGAGCATTTTTCCATATTGATGGAAAAATACATTCTTTTAAGGATCTACGAAACAGGTGAGATAGTGGCAAAGCTAAGGATTTTGCGCATGAAGTTAAAAAAATTGGTGGAACACTATCAGAGCCCGCCCCTTTGTTTTTATCTAATGAGGCTAACAAATTATATACTAAATCTTCATTTACTTCTATCTGTGATAATGTATCTTGATTTGGGTATTTAATAGTAGGTAAATCTGAGGTATTGTTAGTATCGTTCATTGGAATTATGAAAACACTTTAAAAAAATTTATTAAATGCGGAACTAATTGAGTGCCCCTCACTGTATTCTACATTGTTTAGTTTAAACTTCTTAGGATAGCATGAGCAACCTTTTTTAGATTTTTCATACGTCCAAAAGTATTTTGGGTTGCGCCGGATTATGTTTTGGCTATTTATTATAAATTGGTTAAAGCAAGTGGTTTGCACAAGTTGTGCCCTAGAACGCAAGAGAGAGAATTCGTCATAATCGCGCGGGTTGCCCCTTTTCATCCATTTTTGATGCATTTTGTGTTTTTCCTTAATTATTCTTATTAATGCTGGGCTGTACCATATAGGATAATAACATTTAGATTTTGGGTTATAAATTGGGACATACAACATAAAACAATCGTTTAATGTAGAATAAAAAATATCGACAGCTTCTTCAATTGTACTTACATTAAGTTTTTTTGGCCAGTCGATGTTTGTAAGATATTCATTTATTTTTATGTAGTCACATTTATAAAAATTGAACCGTGGATCATGACGTTCTTTGAGGGGTACAATTTGAAGATCTAACAAATTAACATAAAAAGGTGGGTGGGCGTCATCTACCCTGACAATAGGCTGTGAGCATTCGTTAATTGACAAAGGCAAGTTGCAAAAACTTAAATCTAACGTGTTCCCCCATCTATTAGTTAAATAATTGTATTGTACTAATCCATAAAAACTAAACTCGTCCATTAATGAGGTGGCTGCATCAAGTGTTTGAGAAGTGCTACTGCGATCATAATAATAATTATTATTACACCACTTAATGCAAGGTAGGTTAAAATCACCTATTACTAAATAATTGTCATATGGATATTTAGCCATTAATTGCGATACATTACTTTGAAAACATAACACGCGATTAGGTAAGTCTAAATCTGGCGGAATGTAGGTTAAGATTATGTGCAAGTCGACTAACGAGCCCAGCGAGCGCGCAGGTATAGTTATACAAATAGTTTCGACGTTAGAGGATGGCCATTCATTACATAAATATGCATCTACTTCACGCTTGATAAGAATTAGCAGGCCACCGCCAGACTTTTTACTAGTTGCAGACAAATCCCGATCCGATCGGTAGACCTCATACCTATTATCACAAAGCTCGCTGTCCAAAATATCATCTTGTAGCCAAGTTTCCGTTAATATTATTATATCATAGTCATTACTCAAAATGTTATTACAAAGATCTAAGCACTTGGTCCGTAAGCCACGTACGTTCTGATAATATATTGTATTATTTCTATTTGTAACCATTTTTTTTAGTTAGGTATTAAATATTCTGTTACATTCGGTTATAAATATATTAAAAATATATATATATATATATATGCACACAATATCAAATATCAACATTAACATTACATTTAACATTAAACATAATATTAAAAAAAAGATCCATAATTGCGGTGGTTACATTTCAAATCTTAAGTATTATTAAGTGATAATGTAGGCTACGGATCGAGTGAGTTACAACATAATATCGCAGGCTTAGATTATATATAGGTCCAGATACCGTGACTAGTACAAAAGTCACCGTTTACTTTGAAGCCACTTTTTGGTGCTGTGTGAGTGAACCCCGCCCAACGCGAGTGTCTACGTACAATGTTTATGCTTGTGTGCATTGACGGTTTTACTACCAGTGCATAGAGGTTACCCCAAAATTCAGGGACTTTTTTATTATACATAATTTTTTTTTTGATGTAAGTAATATTAAATAAATACATTTTGAATGTATTTAAATCAGTTACAAATATTCGTTTATTTCATTTTTTCGTTTTTTCATTTAATTCGTTTAGTTAAAAAGACAAATGTAAAATAAAACTACTTAGTAGGAACTATTTATTTAAAACAATATTTTTTGGTTTGTTTTCAAGACGTTTTTTTTAGAGTTGCCTCCTTAAGAATCGATTTTCATATAAGGCCGAATGAAAAAAATATGAGAATAAGAGTAATTTTTTTTTATGGTAAATATAACATAAAAGCACTTTTGAGTAATAAAATTAAATGCAACTTTATTCACAGGAACAGAGTAACAAAAGGTATTTTGATAAAATAAAGTAAATGTTTTGCCTTGGTTTGTAGGACTTGGAGATATATATATATATATTTTTATATAAAGTATCAAGAAACTAGCAAAATTTTACAAGTCCTAAGTGCTCTATAGCTGTGTTCGTTAGGAGTAGTAATAATAAGTTATAATACGAGTACAATCCCACAGCTAAAGTATCGTTTGACGGACACATTGAACTCCGGGTGCTAGAGTTTAGAATATAGAATATTTGAAGGATTCCAGTTTCGCGAACATTAACATTAAGCATATTTCTCGTCTTTCTATAAATAACAAGTTTGGCAAAGAAAAATATATATACTTGTAGAATGCGTTATGGGTAAATGAAATTCACGTCGTGGCAACATCTCTAGTAATGGCGTCGTAATTTTATTAATTTGAAATTTTGTTCTATTGTTTATAAATACATTAGGAAATAGAATACTTACATATGAAATGTGATGTTCGGACACTTAAGATTTTTTTTTATATAATTTTTACAGAATGTGACAGCACAAGCAGGCATTTTTAAATATTATAAGTAGCGACTCGAGACGTACTTCAGCGGCGAACGTTCGCTCGCGTGTGACGAGTGAGACGCTTGTATTTATATTAGACGCTTGTATTTTTTGGCTTCAGTTTTGAGGCACGGATTAGGCATCTGGACCTATATATAATCTAAGATCGCAGGTAAGTATTTACGACCGAGCGGCTTGTGAATGTGTTTGCGGTTAGGAGAATTAATATCAGGTAAAAAGTAGGCACACGTACATATAGAAATCGAGTAAGTGTGGTGTATGAATCATTGAGAATCACTTGGTGGCGATATGCAGTTATATTGTATGTGAAAAAATGCATGATTATGGATTGATATATAAGTTTATGTAGTATATTGCAATAGTGAGTAATGTAAATATTTTTATTGTGCAAGTGTAGTGTAGTATGTGATTGTGTTGACTGTGTTATGAAAAAAAAAAAATTGAAAACTAATGATGTCGATTTGCAATTTGAATTATAAAAGTGAGAAACCAGAAACAAAATTAATAATAGTAGTCACTTGATTTTCGCTAGATCATCTTGGTGGTTGATAGTGAATGACGGTGACGTATTGTTTTTTCGTACATGTATTTTGCAATTACGTATCCATACATATTCGTAATTAGCGGTGCGCTTGGCTTCCTTTGTTTTTCTGAGAAGGTCCTTATAAAATGATGTTAAATGTTCATTTATATAAATAACCGATTCTTCGCAATCAAGACAAATTTCACTAGTTGTTAAAGATTTTTTCTTGCGCATGGCTGAGATTAGGCTATCCTTTGTGATAAGAGATTTGAATTTCACAATAATACTTTTGACTCGGCCTGTGACACGTGTTGGAACTCGGTGAATGTGAACGATTTCATCGTCTGGTATCTGTGTCTTGAGCGATGATGCAATAGTTTGTAGATATTTGGTTAAGTTTTCGTTATTTTTTTCTGGGATTCCGGTAATTTCCAAATTATTTAGGCGCTCGCGTTGTTCCCGAATATTCTGTTCCATTTGGAGGGTAGTTAATTGTCGCTTAATAATTGTGAGCTCAGATTCGAAACTAGTTATTTTGTCCGTCTTGTTCGTAATTATATTTACACGGGATTTCAAATCATCTTGTTCTTTACTGTGGAAGTCCAAGGAATCGGTCAGAGATGACAAATCCTTCCGAAACTGATTATGTTCGCTAATGATATAATTATTTGCAATCTTTATGGATTCCAACTGGTTCTTGATATCCGTTACATCTGACCTCATCTGCTGAAATTCCGCTTTTTGTGAAATTTTAGTTACTACTTAGTTCAGCTCGTCTTCTAGATGATGTTGGAGTATGTTTTTACTGCTGTATGTGGAAGTCGCCACATGTCTATTGGCATTGGTCTCGGTGTTACTAGATATAATGGGACTGTATTTACAATAACTATAAATTTAAAACTTAAAACACCCTCGACTCGAAAATCCCTTCAACGATTGCAAAATGCCTTACATCATTTTGGAAAAGAGCTGATACTCTTACACTGCTGGATCGATATTAACCACACATAGTTAAGAACCACCGCAAGGAAACTGGCTTTAAAATAAAAAAAAAATCGCGTCGAAATCGGTCCATCCGTTTGAGAGCTACAATGCCACAGACAGACAGACACAAACATCGACGTCAAACTTTTAAGTTATTAGCAACCCGCCCCGGCTTCGCATGGGTACAAATTATATACCAAAACCTTCCTCATGAATCACTCTGTCTATTAGTGAAAACCGCATGCAAATCCGTTCAATGGTTTTTCAGTTTATCGCGAACAGATAGACAGACAGACGCAGCGCCGGGGGACTTTGTTTTATAATATGTAGTGATAACACCGATGATAGATACTCGTCATTTTTGCGTCGGGGGTTAAAAAGAGATGTGTCTAAGTATAGTTATCCACGTTACCCATAGACTATTATGTATTCTGTGCCTATAGTACATGCTTTGCTTAGTTTGCGTAAAAGAAATACACAATTATTTATTTGTAATCGCTCGTTGCTTTGTAAGATGCCTAAGAACACATTAGTGAACCTTCGGATCGATTTCATTTCGTCAATAGCTTTATATTGAACTAGCAGCGTCCCGCGGTT
Source organism: Euplagia quadripunctaria (assembly GCA_963859945.1). Taxonomy (NCBI): domain Eukaryota; kingdom Metazoa; phylum Arthropoda; class Insecta; order Lepidoptera; family Erebidae; genus Euplagia; species Euplagia quadripunctaria. Next base: position 19,037,383 of record OY982568.1, on the reverse strand, counting down.
TCACCTGCGTAAGTCCCGATCCCGTGGGAATATCGGGATAAAAAGTAGCCTATGCGTTAATCCAAGTCTTCAGCTATCTACATACTAAGTTTCATCGCAATCGGTTCAGTGGTTTTTGCGTGAAAGAGTAACAAACATCCATCCATCCATCCATCCATCCATCTATCCATCCATCCAAACTTTCACATTTATAATATTAGTGGGATGACACTTCACTTTTAACTAGTACGTAAACAAATTTTGAAAATAAATTATAACCTAAGTACTTCTAGTTGTCGTATCGAAGTGAAGGTATCGATTTGTATGGATGAAAATACTATAATTTGGCATCTTGGAACCGATCTAATAATGGAGCCAGGAGGTGGATGGTGGAACTCTTCGGTGGCTACTAGTAACCCCTCGAGTTTAGGCTCATATGATTTGTATTGACGATTCTAACAGATTGGGTTTGTTATGACAGAAGGTAGATGGTAAAAAACTTTTTAACTTTTATATTCAATTTGCAATTAAAGCGTGTCTTATAGTTTTTCTAATCTCTAATTTATATTATTTGCTAAGGAGCCTTAGCGTATGGCTTTCATATATCTATACTAATATTATAATCTAAATTGTTTTTTTGGTTGAACACGCTAATCTCAAGAACTACTGGTTCGAATTGAAAAATTATTTTACTGTTGGATAGCCCATTTATCGAGGAAGGCTATAGGCTATATAACATCACGCTACGACCAATGGGAGCGGGGCAGTGATCATAAACGCAGAGTTTTGATAAGCAGGCAAGCAACTAGAATAATGTAAAAGTAATGTGTAACTCAAGTTCTTAGTACTTAAATAGTCTTTTACACACAAAAAAGTGTGGGTGTGTGCAATTCACACTTGACTACACTGAAGTGAAACTTCAGAAAGAATAAATAAAATATAAAACAATACAAATAATTTACTATTGTTAATACATGTAATTTTAGACAATTTATATAAAAGTTATTTGTCAAATTAACAGAGATGTGTTAAATAATTAACATAAATCGACTGATCGACACTTCTCGTGACCAGAAGGCGGGCCTTTTTCTTGCACAGAGAATTAGCATTGCCATTCAACGTGGCAATGCTACCAGCCTTCTGGGAACACTGCCAGTAGGCGACGATGTGGAGGAATTTTATGACGCATGCATGTAAATAGCCCATATACATTTCTTTTTCTTTTTTTAATTAGTTTTAATGTTTAAGTTGTATATAGAATTAATCTTTTTAACTTTTGTAAGACATAAATTAATTAACCACCGAATTTTTAATTCGTAAATGCACAAAAATTACACCACGTTGACATTGACGTTTTTTTTTTGAAGCCTTGGTAGTACGCAGGCGCAAAGACAAAGATTATAGGAAATACTGATACTTCTATTCTATCTCATTCTCACGCAGGCTAAATCCTATTTATGAACATGTTTGTCTCTTTTCAAAGATTATAGGAAACACTGTAAACTTGTATTCTATCTCATTCTCTCGCAGGCTAAATCATATTATGAATATGTTTGTTTCTTTATCGTGACGCTTTTTCGTTACATCGAATTTCAAATCACAACGATTCTAAAGAAGTTTCACTTCAAAAACAAAATAGATTATCTATGTATGTTTGTAATGTTCCCCAGAACCAAGACGGGTTCGCAAGAGTAAATAAGGCACTTATAGGCATTGGTGTTGTCAGATTCAGAGTTAGTTTCAGATTGACTGATTCACATTATATCTGACACGTGTGTGTTAAATACGACGTCAGCCAAAAACGATGCAAGTTTGCATCGTGTGCGTAAGTTTGCGCAACATAAAGATGCCGGTTTGAAGAACAATTCGGTTTTTTTAATTTCAAATTCAGGTGTCGAGTTTTCGATAAAAGGACTAACATAGCACTAATACGAAATAAAGACAAAGCTATTGAGCATTTATGTGAACACGAGTATTGTATTAATTACTTATGCCACAAAATGACGACACCTATTCGATCTTTGAACTGTCTCGCAGTCTCGTCGTGAACATTAAATTAGTAGTAACTACCTACGTCTATGAAATCTGACTACTATTTATAAATGCGAAAGTTTGGATGGATAAATGTTTGTAACTCAATCACGCCAGAACGGCTGGACCGATCTGGATGAAATTTGGCACAGAGATAGATTATAGTCTGGAATAGCACATAAGCCATATCCCAGAAAAGCAGCTGACCCGCGCAACTTCGTCTGCGATTGTAAATTTTCCCCGTTTTTGGTACATTTTTCATTGATGCTCCGCTCCTATTCGTGGTAGCGCGATGTTATATAGCCTATAGCCTTCCTCGAGAAATTTCAAAATCGGATCAGTAGTACCGGAGATTACCCCGAACATCCAAACTCACAAACTTTACCTCTTTGTAATATTAGTACAGACAAAAAGCTGAAGAATTGATTGAACGCACTAATCTCTGAAACTATCAGTCGCATTTGAAAAATATGTTTCTGCATTTGATAGTCCAATCATTAAAGAAGATTATAGGCTATCTACCATCACGCTACGACCTTTAGAGGTAGACCAGTGGTCATAAAAGTGAGTGAAACTGCGGACAACGGCTTGTGTTATGCTTAGATTGTAAGAACAAATACTTACAGTACATTTTCTATCAACATTTCTCTTCCAATGTTGCTTGATCTTCTTAGTTTGAGCTGATGGAACTAAGTTGGAGTACGGCTTCACAGTAGGGTTCAGCCGCAACAAGTTCTGCAATAAACGATAAGGTAAAAACGAATTAATAGACTCCAGATGTATTTTAGGGCCAAGAAATATTTATATAGTATAGAGTCGCAAATTTTACTTAGTGTTTGGGGCTTCACTTTCTTCAAAGAAAAACTCCAAAACGAATTTCTACTTGTTTTAATGTCCGTTAAGTCATAAACTCATAAGTGTTTTACAAAAAAAATTATGTTCGTTAGACAGCGCGTCGAAAGAGCGAGTTAAAAGTAATGTTTGGTCGGTACATGTAAAAAATATTGACAGATTATAAATTAATGTAGGCGTAAACATCCTCCCCCCGTTGAAACTCCAAGGTTTCAACCCTCCATTAGTTCCTCTTCGGTCGGTAAGGGACAGATGCGAACTAGAGGTCGTCGTAAGGTTCCTCGAATTGTATTGACGTCGGCGACACGCGATATCCTATCTGCTCCAGGGAATAGCCTTGTTATACGTCCAAGTCGCCAGTATAGTGGTGGAACGTCATCTTCTTGCAATAGGACCATGTCTCCAATTTTCCATTCTTCGTCTTCCATTTGCGACGGTGTTGTAACTCGGCTAGGTATTCACGTTGCCAGCGAAGCCAAAAATGTTGTTATATTTGCTGTAGTCTTGCATACCGCGGCAAGTTGCTAGAGTTGCAGTCTTGTAGAGCAGGTGAAGGCAGTGCGGTGAGAGGTCGACCAATAAGAAAGTGCCCAGGAGTAAGGGAATGGAAATCGTCAGGAGAGGTAGATAAAGGATAGAGGAGTCTACTATTCAAAATAGCCTCGACTTGTGCAAAGAGAGTTGAAATCTCTTCAAAGTTAAATGAGAATTTCCCATTACACGCTTAATATGGTATTTTGCTGAACGCACACCGGCCTCAAGAATCCCACCAAAGTGAGGAGCGTAAGTTGGTGAAAAGTAAAATTTTATGCCTTCCGAAGATACAAAATCAGATAGGTGATTACAATTAATTTTAAAACTATCATTAATTTCTTTAGCTCCTGCTACAAAATTGCGTCCATTGTCACAAAATACTTTCGTTGGCCTGCCCCTTCGTGACACAAATTTACGGAAAGTCATAATGAAAGCATCTTTTGACAGATCGCTTACTGCTTCTAAGTGTGAAATTTTGTATCTTAAAATATGAAAAAACAAAAATAGCATTTAGTTAAGGTGGCACCACGTCCTCTTTTATTAAAAACGAGTCCATACCCACAGTTTGAAATGGGAAGCTTGGCGTGACACGTTGTGAAGGTAAGTGTCCCATTATAGGGGTAACCGTCTTACCCTGCAGACGTCTGCATCTACAACAGTTACCAAAAGGGCACCTCGCCAAGTGCCTACAAATGTATTCCCTAACCATAGCCAATAATAATTGTGGGCCTGCATGCAATCCACGTTTGTGTTCGTACTCAAATATCTATCTGGTAAAATGATGAGAACTATGCAGTAGAATCGGGTATTTCTTGTCATAATTTAAATCGGATAATTCTAGTCGGCCACCAACTCGAATGGCTTTATCGTCACCTAAGAATGGTGTCAATGATAAAATATTTGATTTAGGGTTTAAGGGTTTATTATTAAGTAACAAATTATATTCATTTAAAAATGGCTCTTGCTGAGATAAACGGCACAAAATTAGTAATGAATTATTTAACTCGTCTACGGTTAACGTCCCTAAATATTTTTGATCCTTATTTTTAAAATTATTTATAAATCTTAAAACGTAAGCAAAAGAACGTTTTAATCTAATTAAGCTAGAATATTTTTTTAAACAATATGGGTTAATTTTTCGTGGTTGTGCTACAAGTAACAATTGAATTAGGCTTAGTTTCAGGCAAGTTTGTAGTTACAATTTTTTTCATGATAGGCCAAGCATCTTCAGGCTCCATAAGGAATGGAGGGCCTGACCACCATAGTTTAGTGTCGCCGATCTGATCGGGACTAATTCCTCTAGATATAAGATCAGCGGGATTATCAGATGTAGGCACATAGCGCTATGATGATAAATCTGTTAACTCAGATATCTCGGCAATTCTATTTGCCAGAAAAGTCTTTAGGTTTTGAGAACTAGCGTAAAGCCATCCCAGTACAACTGAGGAATCGCACCAGTGTACCTGATATTGAACCTCACATCGTAGTGAATTGCTGACAGCCTTGCATAGATTTGGTGCCAGTATAGCTGCACACCATTCCAGTCGGGGAATCGTTGTGCTTTTAATTGGAGCAACTTTAGATTTTGAACAAAGTAACTTAACTGTAACTACGTTTGCTGCGCTTATAGAGCGCAAATAAATGCAAGCTCCGTATGCTTGCTGGGATGCATCACTAAACGAATGTAGTTCAATAGATATGGGTTCATCGCAAAGTACGCGTCGCGGTTTACCTGTAGAAGAGACGGTAAAGCCGTGATAAATTTCCCCTACTTCCTTTCAATTTCAGGGGTAACTGGAGAGTCCCAAGTTAGATTTTGCACCCATAATTGTTGTAACAAAATCTTATTTTTATTACACATGGACTAATTAATCGTAAAGGATCGAAAATTTTAAATATGGAAGAAAGCACAGATCTTTTAGTTAATCCATTAACATTAGATGAAAGTGGAACTTGAATAGGATAGTGTAATTGGTCAGTAGATAGGTTCCACCCCATACCCAAAGTACTTGTAGACTCACTAACCATCAGATTGTCTTCTGGATAATCTGATATATTAAATAGATTTGGTATATTAGTCTTAGACTTACGCAGATTGAAACATCCCTGTTTCAATGCATTAGTGACTGCCTTTTGGATATAGCGCAAGGAATCTTCACTGTCAACACCCGTAATGAGATCGTCAACTAGAAAGCCATGTTGAATTATATTTTTTATTATAGGATCAGTGGTTTCTTCACCAATCTGCCACAGACAACGCGTACTTAAATAACTTGAACTTGCCATTCAGTAAAACTTGGGTAGTAATTTGGTTAGAAAAATTAACAGCTGTATCATCACCGTTTGACGTGGTAATAATTTGAGATATTTTGGCTGGTAGTTGCTTGTGTATAAGGCTATTGTGCAGCATTTAGCATTGCACGTGCGACAGGGACCCATGCGACAATAGCGTACATTGTGCCCGGGTTGGGCAGTTTAAGCAGTTATGACACAACTTCAATCGGTTTACTTCTTTAATGCGATCATCAACAGTCTTAGCTAGAAATTTGGGACAGTGGTAAATGCGATGATCACCTTTACATACGCCACAAGATATAGTCGGAGTAGAACCATCTTCGATATTACTTAGTAATCTGTGATATTAGTCGCGTATGACTGATTAGACTTAAAGTTAGGAACGGTTGGCCGTGGCTTTGGTTTAGTGTACGAGTGACTGCGATTTATTGCCTCGAGAACATCGGCACGATCTATAAGAAAATTAAAAAAATGTTGCAAGTTGGGAATGTCATCCAACGTGGCACGACACTCTTCCCACTTTGTAAGAGTATAACTGTCAAGCTTAGAACTCATTATGTGAATTATTAAAATATCCCACTCGCTAGTAGGTTGACCGAGACTTGATAAAGCTCGTAAGTTCTTAGTAATGTGATCGAAAAAAAATCTTAAAGATTTTTCGGACTGCCGAATAATTTGTTGTATATTTAATAATGAATTGAAATGATGACTTATTAACTGCCGTTTATTATCGTATCGATCACATAACAATTTCCAAGCAGTGTTGTAGTTGATGCTTGAAACCTCTAAGTTAGCTATAATGCTAGCTGCATCGTCCGCCAGGTATGAACTCAGGTAATTGAATTGTGTACTAAAGATAAAAAAGTGTCACGAAATTCAAGCCAACGGAAGTAAGAGCCATCAAACTTTGCAATCTCAATACGAGGTAATTTAAAACCTATATTTTGCTGTTCAGTATTATACTGAGCTGTGGACATCAGGGATGAATTTAAATAGGTACTGGGGGTTATAATTACTTTCCTCACGCTGACTCGAGTTATGTTTCTGTATAACTTTTAAGGCGATTGCAATCTAAACTAATATTATAAAGATTTGTTAGTTTATTTGTTTGTTACGATTTAAATTAAACTCCACTGGACCGATTTTAAAAATTCTTTCACCGTTAGAAAGCTACATCGTCACCGAGTAACATAGGCTATATTTATTTACAGAAATAATTAGGGATCCCTACTAAAACTTGAATAATGTGACCCAAGGTGTAAATTTTTTGTCATAAAATGTCTCTCATCGCATGCGCTGCGAAAACTATTGATGATAGAACAAAACAATGTACTACAATATTAAAAAACATATGCCTATATCCGACGGTTAACTCACAATAACTGCTTTTACTATTTAAATTTTAGTTTAAAAATAATGTTTTTTTGCAAAGCTTATTTAACCTATATGGTATTAATTTATATCTAAATAAATAAGTTTGTTAGAACGGAAATTTAATATAGAATATTTGTTCCCTTGACTCTATATAGTTAAAACGAATATCTTAGAAGATATCGCAATATAAAAAATATTCACGCGACAAAATAATTACGCGCGCGACAGTCATTCGGTCCGGCCGTCGCGTCGCAATGTAGGTACGTGGGGATTCTGGCCTCCGGGAAATTCAAATTCAAAATATTAATTGCACCATGATGTTTACAAGTACAAGGTCTTATTGCATATTTAATATTAAAAAATACCTATAGCAATCCTTACTTTAATATAATCTAAACTAATCACTACATATTATAAAACAAAGTCCCCCGCCGCGTCTGTCTGTCTGTCTGTCTGTCTGTTCGCGATAAACTGAAAAACTACTGAACGGATTTTCTTGCGATTCCCACTAATAGATATAGTGATTCATGAGGAAGGTTTAGGTATATAATTTGTACCCGTGCGAAGCCGGGGCGGATTGCTAGTATTAGATATAAAGAACTACTCGACAATGTCACGCTCATCAATCTCACTTAATAAATATTCAGAATTTAATAATTCTATTTGATTTTGCAATTCGTCGAATCGGCTATAGATGGTTTGAAATTTGTTTAATTTTAACGTCAACTCAGTTATCTCAATCTGAGTCAAAGACTCTTTAGAAGTAATAATTGACAAAAAGTTTCTAAATTTTGTGATTTGACCCCTTATAGAGCTTCGATTTACTAAAAGATCTTGCAACTCTTGAGGTTTTGTGCAAATATCACTTACATTATCCTTAGAAGACATAATTATAGTAATAAACTTTAATTAATTAATTTATAGTTTTTTAAGAAATGTTTCAAAAATGAGTCCTTAACAAATAAATCGTTGAGATAACTGTTAATAAATTAGATCCAACAAAATAGGTAGTTGCAAAAAAAATATTAAAAAAATTTCTCGCTCGCTCGCTCACGTTCCTCGCCCGACGTAACCTAAGTCCGGCCCTGTGCTCCCAGCAAAAAATATCCGACTGCCGGCCAGTCGTCTATTGTCTCTCTCGAGTTATCGTAACCGCAGGTGATAACGGCCTGGAATGTTCGGCAGAGAATATGTTATATTTGAATAGTTTTAATATAGGTAGGTACCTTTAAGAGCTATTCATTATCAGAAAAATATAGGAGATGAACGAATACTTAATGTGGCTTTGATATACCTTTTGAATAACAACTAAAAATAACTTTGAATGAATATAAGTTTAGACAACTATTGTTTGCTATATTTAGACACAACAATATGGTTTTGCAATAAAAATACTGTATAGGTACGGACAACGAGACACAAGTTAAAATTTGTAATAGTAGTAATGTAGGTCATTAGGAATAATTGTATGTAGTTTGAATAAACGGAATTCACAAGGAAAGGGCACTTAGCTGCATTGGCCGTTGCTGCGGTGCGATGCTGACCGGCTGGCTGCAATGGCTGGTAGGTACATCTCCAGGCAACCCAGGAAAATAGCTTGTGTTACTTGAAAGTTCACTGCGGCGCAATAGCTAGACCGTGAACGTGTAGTATCGATGCTTGAATTAATTTTCTCCAAAAATTGAAGGTTCTTGTACGATCGCCAGATGTGTTTGGGGCTTCACTTTCTTTAAAGAAAAACTCCAAAACGAATTTCTACTTGTTTTAATGTCCGTTAAGTCATAAGTGTTTTACAATAAATGTTTTGTTCGTTAGCCAGCGCGTCGAAAGAGCGAGTTGAAAGTAATGTTTGGTCGCTACATGTAAAAAATATTGACGGATTATAAATTAACGTAGGCGTAAACACTTAGTTTTGTATAAATGCACGTAAAAATTTATTTTACTCGTAATATAGGTACATCTATACAAATAAAATTGGAGTGTCTGTTTGTAATATTAAAATCACTTAAGTGCATTTGGATGTATACACGGTACATGTACCAAAACAATTTTTTTTACAATTTTTGTCTGTCTGTCTGTTTGTTCGGCTAATCTCTGAAATGGCTGGACCGATTTTGACGGGACTTTCACAAGCAGATAGTTAGGAAGCAGATAGATAGCAAGGAGTAACTTAGGCTACTTTTATTTTAGAACAAAAAAAAATAGTATTAGAAAAAAAAACTGCGTACTGAACTGAACTTTTTTGTTAAATAGCACGCGGACGAAGTCGCGGGTAATAAGGTAGTATTATATAAAAACAAATATGACCAGTTAGAACCATTTGGAAGAGATCTAGCTCTCGCTACTTATTTGTTTAAGGTGTTGCGTGGTGGGCCATCCAGGCTTCCCGCAGGAGATACGATTGTGTTCTGCAGTAAGTGTAAATAAATAAATAAATAGTGCGGCGTCGGAGGCCGCAGTTGCTAGAGGAGAACTCCACTTTGCGTCGCTGACGGTACAGGCGATGCATGTTTTCATGCTCTCTGAATGAATTTACAGAAGTTAGATATAGGACTTAAGATATGAAAACTTTTTAATTTAGGTAAGCTAGGTATACCTAAGTTTATAATTAATCACTACATATCGCATTAGGTTTCAACCTGTAATGATAGTATTCATGGGCTTACCGAGGGGAGGCTTGCAGGGGAGGGCAAGCAAGACTCAATTATTTGCCCTCCCCCCTGGACCGACAAAATTAAATTTTGCCCCCATTGGGCTAAAAGCTCGGTACGCCCATGATGTAGTATTTAAGGTATATTATACTTATACGTGAAGAGAATTCTTTGTATTTTACATTACATTTTTAAGAAAATTTCGAGTACGGAGGAACATGATATTTTGAATACTTAAAGTTTATATTGAAGAAGTGCAGCGACTACATCAACCTACACGCGACCAGTATATTATGTTGAACTGTCATTATATGGAAAGCTATACGTACACAATGGCAGTTCAAGTTATAGTGGCCAAAAGCTAGCCAAAGCTACAAGACTAGTAGTTCTGTGAAAAGTAGATCGCTGAACTGTGGGGTTTAACATCACCATAATAACTCGGGTAAGGATTCCTATCCTGTAATAAAACGTAACATCGTTTTTATTATATGACCTTATTTAGGATTAAGTAGTTACCAAACATTGGTGCCAAAGGTGCCAAAGGTTGGCACGGCTTACGTAGTAACTACTTATCTGTGCCACAGCCGACTTCGCCCGTAAAATCGAGCAAACCAAATACAAAGGCGAGAAAAATAATAGTTTTTATTTGTTGTAGACGGGAGACACACCGAAAGAAAGACATGCAAAAAGGCGACAGAAAAATAGACTTGAAATCTTACATAAGTATATATATAAAACTACAATACAAAATACGTTACAGTACTACCACAATATGTACGACGATAACCTCTGACTTCGTTTTAATATCAATATTAATATGTCGCAATTGTACTATTATCGCATGAGATTTGTTTTTAATTTTACATCATTGCCTGGTATTGGCCTCTTTTTACTTTTATTTTTTAAAAGACAACTCCCGCATTAGGAATATTCCTGTGTCGCGGGGAGCTTCACAAACATTCAAACAATGGACAGAACATAATTTTTTGTCCCGTGCCGGATTTGAACACACTCGACGCGGTGTAATGGCGAAATGTCACTTAAACCATTGCGCCATCCATGCAGTCAATATCCTCTCAATATGTGATTGATTAGCCTACAGTCACACGGGGCTGATGCGAATTAGCAGTCATATCTAATCTATGAGGACATTTTGAAGAATAGATTTCTTCGCAATATGTTCCTTGACAACTAAAACTTCTATATAAGTATCAACATGAACTTCGTAAGTCGACGGTGCGTGACCGAGCATTGCAATTGAATCGCGCTACCGTAAAAGACATCAATGGTAAGACAATTTGGCTAACAAACACTCCTTAATCGGTCGATCACTTCGGTTACCTACTTATTATAACTATTACCCACTACAAAACGTCACAATAAAATGTAATATTTATTATTCATCTACGTCATAAAGTAAGACTCGAGGTCAGAAGTTACATTTATTTCACGGATAAGTTCGCAACACAATAGGTACAGCCAGCAAAAAACTCATGTTCCTACATTTTGGCAATTGACCTTTTTTTATGGTATAGGGGCAAATGAGCAGACGGGTTACCTAATGGTAAGTGAATACCGCCTCCCATCACTCTTGAGTCACAAGTGCGTTGCCGGCCTTTGAGGTAGGAGTAGGCTCTTTTCATGAAGGTTTGCAGGTCGTAGGTTCGGAAATACCGCACGTTTATATACTTACGTTTATTAATTACGATTGCCAATAAATGATACACTAACTAACATTACAAAAGAAATAACAAATACATGCCTTATGCTCATCCAAATTATAGGCAACCACAACTAACACAAACACAACTTATACCGTTAAATTTAGTTATAATTTAATAAAAAATATTACATATTAAATATTTAAAAATTAAAACATTGAAGGCAACATAAGCCCATTTTTTTTATTAAGGTAAAACTTGTGACTCTTGAGTTGCAGGTGTTCATGGGCGAGGGTAGTCACTTATAATCAGGTGACCCGTCTGCTCGTTTGCCGCCTATAGCAAAAAAAAAAAAAATACAGATGATTCAAGCTCAAACCTAGTAAGTAAGTACATACCTACCCCAGTTTGAACCCAAGATAATCTGTATTTTTTTCTTATACTTAGGCAAGTTATCACCAAAAATATCTAACTCTATCAATCGAGAAAGCTCGTTTTACGATTTCATCATTTTGATTATTGGCAAGTTAAGACCTAAACTAGTCTTATATCTACGTATATAAACTGAACAACTTATAGACACGCGAACGTGGTGACCTACTCGAGGCTGAAAAATGGATCTATTACCATTAGTTCAAGGCAATCTATATTATTTTCTAAAAATATTATATAGAAATGAAAGATCATGTAGCTTTCATCTATCGTTAAGCGAGGTTAATTTAAAATGTTGCAGACGTTAATTGACATCGCATCATAAAGTAAGGTGCTATAACCAGTGCAAGGTTACATTAATGAAATGAGAAAAAATATTGTCTAGGTACAATCGCCTTCATTGGTATTGAATGTAAATTACAAGTTTTAACCTCCACTTTTAATATCCATGCTAATATTATACATGCGAAAGTAACTCTGTTGTTTTTTCTGTTACCTTTTCACGGCTAAACAGCTGGACGGATCATAATGAAATTTGTCAAGGAGATAGATTATATCCTGGTGATGGATATAAGCTACTTTTTATCCCGGAAAAATGTACGATTCCTGCGACCAACAGCTAGTTTCCTATAAATATTGAATGTAACGAATATGAAGAATAGAACAATCAAATAGAAAACGTAAGTAGGTATGTAATGGTATATGAAATTGAAAAATATTCTTAACAGTGTTATAATTTAGTACTAACAACCAGCCCCGGCTTCGCACGGGTAGCAGAAACATCTTCAACAATCATCGACATATTTCAATTAATTTACACAAAATCTTAACAAATTGTACACCTAAACCTTCCTCATGAATCACTCTGTCTATTAGTGAAAACCGCATGAAAATCCGTTCAGTAGTTTTTCAGTTTATCGCACAGACAGACAGACGCAGTGGGGGACTTTGTTTTATAATGTGTAGTGATAGACAGGTAGGTAGGACATAGTAGTCGACAGCGAGCTAATGTGCAATATTAGCAATTTATAGGGATCAAATTGGGAAGGTCCAAATCTTTGTACTATATTCGTATACATTCGCTGTTGTTATTGCTCATGTGTGGATCTCAGATTAACGTCCAGTATAGTTCCTTCCGTAAACCTGACCTACTAGTACTAAACTTACTAAATAACTAAATAGCTTATCACTCATTGCAAATGGTCGAGCCATTTCAGCTACTGGATCAATGATTTAGTTTCCTAGTATGCGATTTTTTAACCGTTTTATAATATACTAGCTTTCGTTCGGAGTTTTAAATTTCATCCGATTCAAGTCAATGTGTCCGGTAGCTGCAGCCACCAGGAATGCTATATCTAACAAGCCAATTATTGTATTTAGGTATAACTACTATGATTATGACCGCGACTTCGTTCGCGTGGAACTTTTGGTGAAACCTATCCACCGGGAACAGTACATTTTTCCGGGATAAAAAGTTATGCCTATGTGCTATTCCAGACTATAATCTATCTCTGTGCCAACTGTCATCCAGATCCGTTCTGCGCTTCTGTCGTGATTGAGTTACAAACACCCACACATCCATACAACCTCACAAACTTTATAATATTAGTAAGATATAGGTTCGGTACTTCTTATGATAATAACTGCATTTAAATTTTATGTTTAACCGCCAATCACAGCCTACTTTATAGTTATCTATTAGAAGAATCTATTAGATAAATAATTATCTTTAAAAAAAGCATCACCGACTTCAATCCGCCTCAAAATACCCAAATCGCTTCAAGTGTGCCTATAAAATTGGAAGAGTTCCTTCAATTTCTCCATGAGACCACCTGGGAAGTATACCTTTTCAAACAAAAGAAGAATTTTCCAAATCGGTAGAGGCGTTTTTGAGTAATCGGTGAAAAAAAAAAATACAGTGGAATATCCTCCTCCTTTTTTGAAGTCTATTAAAAAATTTAAATTAAGCAGAATCAGGAGCCCTAAATTTAAATTATGGCATAATATGCATTATTTTTTTTACAAGTTTTATGGTATGGGTAATTTGGAAATTGGGATGTGTTCAGCGACTTGCGTTGCTGACTGTACTATACCAAATTTATATATTTGGCTATTAGGTAATAATAGGCAGAATAATAAATATCTTTATCATTATGCGATCGTTTTATATTAATGAGATATGATAAATTGATTTGCAAATAAAATACTATTAAAATAACAAACCTCTATATCAGGCAGTTCTCTACTCAATAGTGGAAGCGCCATTTTTAAATCACAGTAAGTAGTTTTATAATTAAACCGATATAAATTTAAATTTCGAATTTTATTTTGAATTTCGAATTCACAGCACGGACGCAGAGGACTGCACACTGGCAGCGCTACTCCAGCGACTGATTACAAAATGCACGATGCGATGTGAACATGAAACAATATTTACTACTTTACGAGTCAATTGGTACAAAAAGCAACTTTATTAAATGTCTCATTAAAGTTCATTTTATACGAGCAATCGAGGTTCAACTTATACTGGAATATATTAGTAAAATAAATACGCAATAGATAATTTTTATTTTATAGACAATTGTTAACATGAGTAAGGTCCAGGGGCCAATGCGTATACTCGCTGTACAATTAGTTAATGTAACTAGTTTTTACAGTTTCCTAATAGTTATTTATTTAGTTTACTTTAGTACTTGGGTTGTGGAGGTCTGATGGCAGTCGCTTCACGTAAAATATCGAAGTTCGGCCGTATCGTAGTTAGACTAAAAGCCGACCCCAACAAAAAAAAGGCCCGGAGGATAATAATTTAGTTAACTTTTCTTACGCCAAAATTATTACGCTTTATAATTACTTATACCTAAGGTCGGGGAAAAAATTTCTTCGTATTTTATATACAAATTCAAGACATGTTTTCTCAAAGATTAATTAAATTTAATTATTATATATGTGCCATTTTGGTCGGTAACTTGTTGGTAGTGACATAATCCCGTTGGTGTAGAAATCATGGGATTTTTTATCAAAAACCTACGACAAGTAGTTTTGACAGTCCTCTCTTGATGTTAACCTAAAGAATTCTGAAGAAACCGAAACAGGTGAAAATCTGAGGGTGCAAGGTCAGGACTATAAGGTTCATTGACACGTCCCAACCAAGCTCTCTCAATTTTTGCTGAGTGACCAAAGATATGTGTGGTCTGGCGTTACTATGATGAAAGACCACTGCTTTTCTGTTGATCAATTCCGGCCATTTTTTCTTAATTTCTTACTAGACTTTCATTAGTTGTTGGCAGTAGAGACCCGAATCGATGGTTTTGCAAGGCAGTAAAAGCTCATAATGAACGATGTCCTTCCAATCCCACCCTATACACAGCATCACTTTATTGCGTGTTAATCCGGGTTTCGCTACAGAGTGTGGAGCTTGACTACCCTTTCACATGACCTTTTTTGCACGTTCTTGTCGTAGATGATCCACTTTTTATCACCAGTGATCAATCTTTTCAAAAATGGTTCGGTTTCATTACGTTGCAATAGAGAATCACAAATGAGTACACGATTCATTAGGTTTCTTTCAGTGAGCTCGTGTGGCACCCAAATATCGAGCTTTTTGGTATAGCCAGACTTTTTCAAATATTTTGTGGTCAATCCTCAGTTTCTCGGCTATGTCGTAACCACTAATATGCCGATCTTGCTCCACTTTTTCAAAAATTGCATCGACTTTATCCGTATGAGGGCAACCAGAGTGAACTGCATCTTTGACATCAAAATTCCGGACTGAAAACGCTTGAACCAACTTTGTGCTACTCTTACTGACACTGCATTAGGTCCATAAACATTATAATTTTTTTTCGCGGCTTGAGCCGTACTTTTGCTTTTTTGCAATAAAACTTCAGAATGTATCGAATTTCTTCGTTAGATTCACTTATTTTGGCGTACAGAAAAACAATTGAAAAAAATGGCGGGAAAGTGTTTTTTATTTTTCTTTTTCTGTCCCATATTTATTGATATTAAAACCAGCCAGATACAAACCAAATAGTACAATAGTATAATCAAAGAGATTTTTCTCCAATTTTATACATACAAAATACGAAAAGACTTTTTCCCCGACCTAACATTGGTACGTATACTATATACCTATATCCGCCCCATATTCTCGTAACGACTAAGCCGTTAGCCCTTTTAAAAAAAATGAGAGGTGTCAAGGGACACCCAGATGGAACGAAGTTCCTTTCGATTAATTAGTGAAGGAATTGTAATAAAATTTTATTTCTTTTACTATAGCAAAAAGTGTCGTTACAACTTTTGGTCTTAATTTTTTCCGTTTAGCCCCCTTTCGCAACGCGCCATAAGGAACTTCGTTCCAAAAATATACCTAAGTTACTTTGGATTCGTATTGATGACACGATTGCATTGGGTATATTCAAATTATAACAAGGCAACGGTGGGTTTGCACTTTATTGCCTCTTGTGTTCAAGCAGAGCGAAGGTCTAATCTTATGTTAGTTATTCTGTGTTGTATGTATATGTACATCCGTGGTCACATGTTTCAGTGGTCGCGAGAACCGTACGACTTCTCCATCGGTTTTCAGTTCCCAGAACTACCTATATGGTACACTTCATTTTGCTAATGACAAAGACAAACGTTTTCCTATTATCTACTGTTAGAACTGGAGATTGCGTCATGTCCCAAAGCACCGAGCTAGAGGAATACTACCGTCTTTGCATTGTAAATAGATTAGTATTATATCATTGAAATATCATACATGAGATCATAGTGCAATTGTTTATAACAAATTATTGTGGTGTGTTATATAGCCAGTAAAAGAAATATAAAATAAAATATGTAATAGGTATTTTCCGATACAATACAAGCAAGTACAATTATATAAAAATTGATATAAATCAATTAATTATCATTATGTAGGTATGATTTAATCGTAAGATAGCATACAATATATTTAGGTTATCTTCGTTATACTCTCACTAGTGAGTAGATATGATGTTTTTTTGTTGATAAAATGTGTACAATCCATTGAACAGTTGTATCTTGACATCATTATTTAGAGAAAATATTCAGACACGTTTTTTTCTCTCCACTTCTCTGATAGTAGAAAGTGTTACTCAAAGAGATCTTATATGAGACTAGCATCCCGCCCCGGGTACAAATTATACACCTAAACCTTCCTCATGAATCACTATTAGTGAAAATCGCATGAAAATCCGTTCAGTAGTTTTTCAGTCTATCGCGAACAGACAGACAGACAGACAGACGCAGCGGGGGACTTTGTTTTATAATATGTAGTGATTTAAAAATCTCAGCTTTAGACAGATCATTCTAACATATCATCAATACAAATAAATAAAAATAAAGTGTCTTTGTGTAATGGCAAAATAATAGTTTTTTAAGTTCATACAGTTATTTGCACGCTACCTATGCCTAGAAATCAGTTATTAAAATTTTTATATGTCTGTCTGTTTGTTCCGGCTAATCTCCAGAACGAGTGGACCGATTTCGCTCACTGGCAGATAGCTGGTGTTATAAGGAGTAACTTAGACTACTTTTATTTTGGAAAAAGAATTACGGTTCCGCGTAAAATATATAAATATGTACACGCGAGGGAAGCCGCGCGGGAACTTCTAGTATAAGTATATAAAGGTAGGGCACGCCAGATTTCTTACGAAGTGGAAGCGATCACTCGGTCGAGTAGCTCTACCCTAAAAGGGAGAGAGGAAGGGGATAGGGTTACCAACACACAAGTGATAACACTGTGTTGCTAGTGCAAGTAACTGCTTATCATCAGTCAAAAAAATCTCCGTGTGTTTTCCTTTTATTGGTATAACATTCGAAGTGATTCGACCTAAAAAAACGAAAGAGTTTAACCAATAGTGAAAGTCATATTAAGTCATATACAGAAAATTAAACTCTATTATAGGTATGAACGGCGAAAGAAAGGCCAGCTCAGAAGTACCCAAAACCTCCAGGCTTACATAATACTACATAATAGACTGGCCTGTTGGTCTAGTGGTGAGTGATCCTAACTGCTAAGCCAGAAGTCGTGGGTTCGCTTCACACCCAGGACAAATAATTATGTGATGAGCAAGATCATTTGTTCTGTGGCTGGGTGTAATTTATGTATATATGTATTTAGAAATTTATAAGTATGTTTATCAGCCGCCTGGTTACCATAAAACAGGCTCTGCCTAGTTTGGGATCAGACAGCCGTGTGTGAGATGTCTGAAGTTATTATTAGTATGTATCCTACTAATATTATAAACTTGAAAGTTTGTGAGGATGTATGTATGGATGTTTGTTACTCTTTCACGCCAAAAATACTGAACCGATTACGATGAAACTTGGTATGTAGATAGCTGGAGACCTGGATTAACATATAGGCTACTTTTTATCCTGATATTCCCACGGAATCGGGACTTACGCGGGTGAAACCGTGCGGCGCTGCTAGTTATATATAATGAAAGGTATAAATGACAGTAGATGCAGTGGCGTAACCCGTGGCTAATTTATTTGATGTCTAAGTCTGACTCGCACTTAGCCATTATTTTCTAACTTGTGTATTTTATTAGGTTTATTAAATTAGATAACTTATATTTGTAATGTATTAGAGAGATGCACTGTCTTGCCGGATATAGGGATCAGGAATAATACACCACTTCTCTGTACTAAGTATATTGGCCGACTGCTTTGCTACATTACTAGTACTGGGCGTGACTTATAGCTACCCACTATTTACAATATATTACACCTCCACCACGATACAACAATTTATTAATTACAACACAACTTATGATTAAACTTAATATCTACAACTTATTACTAACTTAACCTAACATTACACACAAACAGTTAAACTTGAAACCTGACTACTGGTTTTCGTGTTCGCCTTGAGTATCGATTCACTGGGGACCCAGTTGGAGGTGGCGAGGAACATGACTTATTTACTTTAGGACTATTGTTTGGCGAAACATCTGGTACGTCTTCTACACTCTGTCCTACGTTACTCCTATCCTCCCCCGCATAGTCTCGCCCGTCACCCGTTTCACCTGGGGGTCCCACAACCGTCACCCCTTCCGTTAACGAGTTACTTTCGCCTTCAGGGACAGGTACGGTAACATCAGACAAGCACGATCTACGACGAATTTGATCAACGTGCCTTTTAAGTAATTGACCATCATCCCCTGCCACGGAATACCTTCGTGAGCTGTCAGCGGTTTCCACAATACCCTTTACCCATTTATCCCGGCCTCCGTAACCGCGCGCCCACACCGTGTCGCCTTCTCTAAAGTTCCGTGATAACCCGCCTGCGTATTCCACTTGGCGCCTTTGAGTTTCTCGAACCGTGTCCTCGACAGTTCGCTCAGAGCGCAACAGATCCAACCTCGAACGCAAAGACCTCTTTTGCAACCGCATAGCCGGTGTTTCACCGGTCGTACTATGGACAGTGTTTCGATAAGCCAATAGAAATGTTTGTAAGGCTGCATCTACATCTACATTATCCCTATACGCTTTCTTAATCGCCCGCTTACACAACTTAACCGCGTTCTCGGCTGCACCGTTTGAGGCCGGGTGATATATCGGTGAGAAAGTTTGCTTTATACCATTGTTAGATAAGAAATTTTTAAATTCTAAACTTGTGAATGGCGGGCCTTGATCTGAAACTAATTCTTCAGGTAAACCAAACCTTGCGAAAGTGGATCTTAATATTTTAATTACACTTGACGCAGTAGTGCGAGGCATTTCAAATAGTTCTATCCACTTTGAAGTCGCGTCTACCAAAACTAAAAAAGTTAACCCCTTGTATGGGCCCAAAAAGTCAATATGTAGCCTACTCCAGGGGCGTGGAAGGTACGGCCACGGCTGTATTCGAGTCCGCGGCGCGGCGTCGGCCTCCGCCGCACACGTCTCACACTGCTTACACATAATTTCTACATCATCATCTACCTTGGGCCACCATACATAACTTCGCGCTAAGGATTTAGTTTTTACTATACCCATATGACTGATGTGTAATTGTTTTAAAACGTTATCCCGTAATGTCGCCGGTATCACCATACGATAACCCCACATTACACATCCATATTCGGTATACAATTCATTACGCCTAACAAAATAGGGTTTTACGTGATCATCGGGGCAAGACAAAGGCCACCCCGATTGAATATACCCCAAAATCCTACTTAGAACTACGTCACCGGCCGTCGCCTGTTTGATTTCTTTACTCGTTATCGGTAAGAAATTTTCTACAAAACTAATGTATGTGTTCTCATCGCTATTTTTTATTTCTTTACTCTTGCTATGAGGTAACCTTGACAATGCATCCGCACAATTCCTCTTAGACGACACAAATTCTATCTCGTAACTGTACCCAGATAATAAGACTGCCCAACGTTGCAATCTCGATGCGGCCATTACCGGTATGCCTACTTTATTTCCTAAAATATATGTTAATGGCTTATGATCCGTTCTGAGTATAAATTTGCGACCATACAAGTATTGATGGAATTTGCGGACGCCGTAAACAATAGAAAGTGCTTCCCGATCAATTTGCGAGTAACCGCGTTCTGCGGTAGTCAGCGCACGAGAAGCATATGCCACCGGCCGCTCGCCGCTCGCGGTCGTATGCGATATAACCGCGCCAATACCTACGCTACTCGCGTCTGTTGTCAATATTAATGGCAACTCAGGCGTGTAGTGCATTAATATCTTACTACTTGCTAATAACGTTTTAACCTCGCGAAATGCATGTTGACACTCTTTGCCCCACCGATACTTAACCCCCGCCTTGAGCAAGTTATATAAGGGTGCCAAAATCGTGCTAATATTCTTTACAAACTTTCCATAGTACATAGCCATACCGATAAATGCCCTTAATTCGGAAATATTAGTGGGTGCCGGAGTTTCAACAATAGCTTTGATTTTGTCAGGACATGTGTGAACTCCCTCTTTGCTTATCGTGTGACCTAAATAGTTTATTGACTTCTCGAAAAACACACACTTTTCCTTCTTTACTCTTAAACCGTGTTTACGTAAACGGTCAAATACTTTACATAAATTAGTTATGTGGTCCCGATTGTTGTAACCGCTAATAATAATATCATCAAGGAACACACCTACATGGGGCATATCTGCAAATAATTGTTCTAAATGTCTTTGAAATATACCCGGGCTTGAAGATAGCCCATAAACTAGTCTATTATACATAAATAAGCCTTTATGTGTATTAATTACGGTATATTTCTTTGTGTCGTCCAATTCAAACTGCGCGTATGCTTGTGACTGGTCTATTTTGCTAAAACGTTCCCCCCCTTTCAAACGTAATAATAATTCCTCGACTCTCGGCAACGGATAACGGTCAATTTCTACGACTTTATTCAACGTTAACTTATAATCAGCACAAATTCTGATGTTACCGTCCTTCTTCACGACCGGCACGATCGGAGTGGCCCAGTCAGAACGTTCAACGGGTGAAAGAATGCCATCGCGCACCAGCTGCTCGAGCGCGCGCTCGACGGGTTCGCGCAACGCGTAAGCCAGCGGTCGCGCGCGCATGAACACCGGCCGCGCCCCCTCGCGGACGTGAATGCTCACTGAACCACCAGTGAATCGACCCAAATGATCCGCGAACACCTCAGAGTATCTGGAACTGAATGCAACTACATCAAACACCTCCCCTTTAAACATAGATAAATTGTTACAATCGTAAGTAACGGGGGGTAACTGTATTTTTAATTCTGCCATCCACTGACGGCCTAACAGAATAGTTTTACCATTTTCTACAACAAACAATTCTAGTAATTTAGTTATATTTCTATATTTCACTACGGTTAACAGCTTTCCTAGCGGTTTAATTAATTCGCCCGTGTAGTACTTAAACATTAATTTACATGGCGTAAGGTTCAAATTTTTAAACAGTCTGTCATAACATTCCGAGCTTATACATGACACAGCACTACCTGTATCACATTCCATTTTTATATCATGACCATTCACATTCAGCGTAATATAGATAGGTGTACATTGTGTTGGCGATAATAAGCGTATATCTATTACCTCGTCACTGGCCACGCTATCGTCGTCGTCAACGTCGGTATGTTGAAGGTCAACATGGTGTGGTCCCGTTAACCTTGGGCAAACCCGCCGCAGATGACCCGGCTGGTTGCACACTCTGCACACGTAACGCCCGTACTTGCAAGTGGCTGCCTCGTGCTGCGCTCCACACACGCGGCACTGCGGTAGTGGCCACACGCGCGCTGCCGGAGTCGGCGCGACAGCTGGCCGATATGCCTCTCGCCTGCCACGCCCGCCCTGGCTTCTGCCTCGCTCACCCGCCGTAGACCTTGCACTGCGCCTCGGGTTCGGGGTCAGCACCTGACAATCGACATCGGTCGCACTGGTGCTGGCCCTCGGTTGTGTGTCTCTGTTGCGTTCCACCACCGCTGCTGCGTCTTTCTCGGCTGCCTCCAAACTGACCGCCAGCCTGTACGCCTTGGCAAAATCCAACTGACTTTCCGCGAACAATCGTTGTCGTATTATGTCACTGATTATCCCGCATACCAACTGGTCTCTTAGGCTCTCTTCCAACCACGTTCCGAACCCACACGTCTTGGACATCTTTTTCAACACCGCTGTATAATCTGATATACTTTCGCGTTCCCTTTGTTTCCGGTTCCTAAACTTATAACGCTCAGCTAATTCACTAGGCTTAGGTTGTAAATGCCGCTCCATAATGTCCGTTATTTCTGTAAAGGTTTTACATTTTGGTTTATCGGGGGTGCACAAGTTAACCAAAAGTTCGTAACTTTCCGATCCCATAACGGTGATTAGTGTAGGCACTTGCAGATCTGCCGCAATTTTATTAACTAAAAAGTACTGTTCTAATCGTTCCACATATAACCGCCAGTCGTCACAGTTAACTTTGAACTCGGCAATTTTTCCGATTGACATTTTACTCGACAATAATATTCGTATTCTTACAACGTACTACTAACTGCCGTATTTTACGCGTAATATTCTTGTTTTCTCGTCGCCACTGTAATGTATTAGAGAGATGCACTGTCTTGCCGGATATAGGGATCAGGAATAATACACCACTTCTCTGTACTAAGTATATTGGCCGACTGCTTTGCTACATTACTAGTACTGGGCGTGACTTATAGCTACCCACTATTTACAATATATTACAATATTGATTAAATACAATTTTTTTTAATACATTTCGTAATTAGTGCCTCTTGTGTTCAACCTTTGGTGCCCGGGGGCCCTCGCGAGCCGGGGCCCCGTGGCATTTTGACCGCTCTGCCACCCTATTGTTACGCCACTGAGTAGAGGAAGCTTGTGAGATATTATTATGTAAGGATAGAAGCAAGTAGCATGCTGTTGTCTACTCGACTACCCCGAAGGCGTAAGTTTATGTATGTACAGGGGCGGTCCCAGGGCGGTGCAAGCGGTGCGGCCGCACCGGGCGCCGTCGTGCGGAGCGCCGAAAGCAATAGATCGGGGGCGCAACAACCCTCAAACCCTTTTTTTAGGACTAAAAAAAAGGTCATCAAATTCTTTTTACGGCGAACAACATAGGAAAACTAAGATTTTGAATATATAGGAGCGCCACTTTGGGGGTCTCGCACCACCTAAAAATGTAGCTAGGGCCGCCACTATGTATGTACGTATATAAATGGCGTCTTTTTTCCCTCGATTTTTAGGTAAGTATATTGCTTATTATTGTTAAGATATCGTTTATAATTATTTTAGGGTATTTTGTTCATATCATTTATCTTTACTAATAATTATTATTTATCTATGGCATATTGCGATTATTTAAAAAAAGGTCAAGGGTGTTACGTTTTTCAAGACGATAACATACGATAACGATTACACGTACTCTGTATACTCATCCATTTTCTTTTGACAGTTCGACAAAGGAGTACAGTAGTAATTAGTAATGACCTGGCACGTTTGTAACTCGATTAAAAACTATAATGAAATTAAAATAGATAACACATATTTTTGTAACGGCGCGTTTCAGTTTAATTTTACAAACTCTGGCAGTTAAATTCTCAAATAATTGTCAAAAAGAAAATAAACGAATAGACAATATAAATGACAAGTTACATTATAAAAAGTTAACTTATCGCATTTGGTTTCAAAATGAAGGGAGGATTTTTTTAAGATGCGATCACAAAAAACATTCAAGTTATCTATCTATATTAAAAAAAATCGTGTTACGTTGTTTGTCCGTGATGAACTCCTAACTAAACTAATGAACCGATTGTAATGAAATTCTGCACACTGTAAAGTTTGGTACAACTAGAGAGACGGGATAGTTTTTGTTTTAATTTACAGTTACAATATTTTTTTTTTCAAATTACCGGGTCGCTAGTATGATATAAAAATAACTTATATAGATAAACAGTGGAGAATATATAAATAAAACAAATATACTGAACAGTTAATATAAATATATTTTGAATTATTCAGAGGCTTTACAATATTTGGAAGAATTACTCGACAGCGTTATCTAACCATCAATCGAATTATAGACAGCGAATACCCATATACAATTTTATATAAAAATAATATTATCCAAGCTGTTACTTTGAATGAAAGCAAAATGCAGTAAATGGCATAGTGAGACTACAAATCCAACAATATAGTAACAGACAACATAACACCAAAGTAATGACACTAACATACACTATCAATGATATTTGACACTAGACGTAATGTGTCCAGCGTACTTGACATCGAAAATACGGATACAGCAATTGTGAAAATTTAGTTAGACTTTACTATGGCTCCCGCTAGAAACACATCACTGCTTTGTTTTGTGTGTAATATCATTAAAGACTATAAATGGAGTTTTTACAACTCATGAATGCACATACACTTTGTGTGTGGCCGTCTACCATCACAAAGTTACAAAGTGTCGATTTCCTATTTTATTTCATATATGATCCAGTGACAAACTAGTATATTGTTCGTTCGTGTGTGATATAGTGACATATAGTTTTAGTACAACATACTATTTTTTTTTGTTAAATGTTACATAAGCTAATTTAAGCACACCATTGCCTTCAAGTGTGATGATATGACACGACTGAACTAAAGTAGGCTATTCCTGTGTGCCACCTTTAGAGCACATTTAATTTATTTTCTTTTTTTTTTTTTACTTATAAGTTCATCTGTTATGGAGGTTGGAAATGTTCTTTTTAAATGTTCATGTTATAGTGATATAACTATGTATAAGTATTGTACATACAAGGCCCGTGCGCACCCATGAATTGCAAGAACTGTAATATATGGAAATTTGGACTAACAAGCTAAATTATCAAATCAAATATATTTTATAATTGTAAACTCTTATGCCCGTCAATGAGTCGTAATAAGATCTGAGATAGTATTGTTTTTCTTCCTGACAAAAAGAAATAATTTATTACTTCATGGTATAAATGTAATGTATTTTTAATAAAATAAAATATTAATTACATTCTATCTATTTCATCTTATTACTGTCTTGCAAATGCGCCTTATTAAATCTATAATTAAAACCACATATTTTAAAATAGACAGAATAGTTAGTCCATTCCACCATAAACATATTTTGAGAATACATAATACTACACAATGAAAAATATTAATTTAGAATACATTTAAGTTTATATGCACTTACAATTTTATTGTGGAAAATGGATCTAGTACAAAAATGATACACCAAAGTAATTGGTGTGTATTTATTTTATCTTTGTATTAAATACTAAATTACCATTATTTACATGCTGATTCTTCTAAATATTTGCATCTGAACAATACATACATTAAAATCTTACCGCTAGAGATGTTCTGTGCAATTGTTCGAGCTTTTTCAAATTTCGAAATGGATTTATAACTCTTTTTTTTTCTTCTTAAACGAACAGACTATGGCATCAAATCTACATATCACGTTCGGATACAAGCAACAACAATTGCACACTTAACACAAACTTACGTGTACTGTTTCATCTTATTTTAACATTTATATTGTAGGAGTGGATTTAGACAGTAATTAACTTAGTGCCATTTTATTTTTTAAATAAGCGATCTGTAATGTCTAAGATAATCGTGAAGTTCATTAGGCATATAAAGTAAATAAAAAAAGCATCTCATTCAAGAGGCCGAGTAAAAATGTCTAGACAGTCAATTAGAGCCTAAACCCGTTATCACATTTTCAGCGAAAAATGCCTCCCATGACAGTAATGCGGCTGAATTGTGATGATCGGTAATCAAGACATTATAGAACTTGACACTTTCCATCCCAATCCGGTCGGTAATGCTAAAGGTAATTGTGCGGTATTTGACAATAGCCATAGAAGACTGAACATTTACGATACAATGTTGTTGCATATTGGGTACTGCGAGACACTCATTTTGTTACCTTAACGCGTTTTTCTACGATTTCAAGGTTGTAAGAGAAGACATTTTCTAAACCATTAGTCGTGAGATACGATGAAATTTCAAAATTACAGTCATCAACAGTATAGAGACGACACAATAGCATAGCTACACTTTACCGACGATATGTATCTAAGTATTTCGACCATTCACGCAGGCGCTTATAAAAAGTTAAGCAGTCAGTTTAGTCCAGTTACATAATTTTCATGCCCATAGTTTACATTTGAGGCAAATGTCGTTTAACTTATTTCCGGACTGCAACTCGACTCAACTATGAATAGATCTTAATCAACTACTATTTGCGACTGAAAATAAATGCTGTAATATGTGCTCACGGATCTTACTACATTTTTGTACAGTTCAGTGGGTTTTAGTTTACATTAAACCTACGAATCACATCAATGTAAATTTTTGCCAGAATCTAATTTTAAATGAAACACAGTTAACATATTATGGGTACATATAAACTTTTTAATTAATAAAAATACAATGAATATGAAAAACGTTAATGATTAATCATTTCCTTACTAACAAATTCTGTACTTATTACGCCACTAGTTGCAGCAGTTTATAAACCGTATGCAAATTAGACCTTTAAACACTTGAAATAGCAACAAAAATGCATACGAATTAGCACTGGCTGTTAACATTGATGTATAACATGTGTGGAACAAAAAAGCAATAATAAATCAAAAAATATAATCTCTAGCAAACACAAATTTTAACAATTCCATTTTTAAAAACACCATTTTGTAGTAAAGGTGATTAAAGTAAAACGATTGGTACCCGAAATTATCATTAGATGTAGGAATGTAATACTACTTTTGTTACAGCATGTCTTGTTATGATAAGCACCCAAATATGAGTTATACTAGGATAGCTTGTGTGCGGTCACTGACTAGTCAGTCAATTATGTATTCAATTTAACCATATTTAATACACAACTATGGTAAATAGATGGTGGTTTAAAAAAATAACCTTACCGTTGGTTAACTTTAGACATAATCCAAATATATTTTTGAATAAACAATTTCTGTAATACATAGATTATAAACTATATTTGAGACAAATGTCAACACCTATACAGCCTCAACTGTCAGTGACGTTGCATATAATATCCGGTCGATATAAAAAAGCGATATACATATTACGGAGCTCACTCACACCAACCCACGTTACATATTATGAATAATGCGTACTTTAACAGTAAAAATTAACATCTATGTATGCATTTATTGCAGTCCATTCATTGCAGCGCTTGTGTTTGCACATTTAGACTGATGTTGGTGCGCTCTATTGAAAGCTATGCTGTTTACACCAGCATCGACGTACTAAGCTATCTGAAACAAATAGATAAATTACTATTAATTTTTATAACAGCTAAAATAGTACAGATTAAATCCAATGATGCAGCTAATTGAGCAACACTGGCGACATTAGGGGTGCGCTGGTCGAGATTTCTTAGATACAAACTTTAGAAGGCTTTTAATATTGTACGTCCAAAGTACGATATTGACTAGATTATCGTTATAAATGTAAGGCATTAAGCAGAACCGGAAAATAAAAGGTGATTTAAAAGTTATAAGTTCGTAAAGATGTATATTTTAACTTCAATTTTTAACGGGGTGTTATAAGTTTAACGTGTCTGTGTATGTGTGTCTGTCTGTAGCATCGTAGCTCCCGAACGGATGAACCGATTTTGATTTTTTGTTTGAAAGGTGAATTAGTCGTGAGTGTTCTTAGATATAATTCAAAAAAATCTGTTCAGCCGTTCGAAGATTATTAGCTCTTTTCTAATCGTTGAACGTCAGGGCGTTTATACTAGCTTCTACCTGATCATAACGGTTTCTTCATCCCATCAAATCACCATTATCCCTTTGTCTTAGGTCAAAGGGCGTACTGTTTAACCACGTTTGGTGAGTCTTACGTGTCGAGTAGCGTACTCGTAAGTACTACTATATTTAAGGCAGTATATAAAATCTTAAGATATTTTGCGATTTTGAGACTCCTGTACAGGAAACATTGTATGAACATAATTGGGGCCAAGATACTTAGATATCAGTTCCTCAGTTTCATTGCTATGTAATGACCATAGTTACTATCCGCAACGATATAACTAATGCGGACGCATGTTTTCATTCGTGCCAGATTACTTTATTAAATAAAATTATTTAAAAAATTAGATAAAATATTTAAGTGCTAACCACTAGCATACATAAAAACGATTCTGAAAATGATGTTCTCCAACGTTAGCTCAAAGCTGATTTCTTATTTATCATAAAATAAAAATTTACAACCTTGCATTGATTTATTAGACCTTAAAGAGCTGCCGATCTACTAACATTTGACCTTTCAAACAGCTTCAAATATCAAAATAGTAACTTAGAACAGGATATTCGTGGTAATTAAAAAAAAACCTTCACCTTATTTGCGGCGTAATTAGAGGAGAGTACACTTCCGCCGTGGCTTGATGGGCTGCACGGGACACAGCACGGCGCGGATGGCCTCGTCGAACACCGTCTTGAGCCCCTTCTGCGTCAGCGCAGAGCACTCCAGGTACTTCACTGCGCTTATCTCTTTAGACATACCAAGGCCCTGGAACACATTGATAATTAATTAATTAAGTATTCACTTATTATTATGAATTGAGGAATAAAAATAAATAATTACTACATGATCGGTTCAGTCAAGTATTTTAGAGTTTTCAGTAATATCTTTTAACTTTTACAGAGGAAACCTTAAATGGGTTGGAAAGAAGTAAACCGCAAACGTTATTTAAATTTGGAAAACGATACTGTTAAAAAATATTTAAGACTCTCATCTAAATGACAAAAGCCACTGTGCATACCGGTAAAAAAATAAATAAAGAGATTAAATTAATGATAATATGAATTTTAAAATGTTGTCACAGTAAAAACCCAAACTAGAAAGTGTATCTCTGTTGAGAAGTAATAATTTATGTAAATATATACATATACTTGATAAATAATTTACATTTATCAGGTTTTTCATGTTTCTGAGCAGGTCATATTTATAGCATAAAACTCTTTAATATTAGACCAGTTAACAATAATAAGATGATGGTGATGAAATTAGGATATATATCTTATTGTGACATACGCAATAGGTACCTAGGAACAATGAAAAAAACAACGACTAATCTACAGCACCATTAATCTGGGTCAAAATGGTCATTCGAGATGAAGGGCGAGACACTTTAAATGTTTCAAATTATGACGTGTAAAGTCACCGCAATATGTGTGCCTCCTCATGGTAGCAATAAGTAAGAAAGTACATTAAGATCGGACTAAGATTCTACCATTTTTCCAGGTCTGTACATATGGTGCTCCGAAAATTAATAAATTCAGATTACTGCTTACCATCAAATAAGCGATTACCTTTTTAACGAATTCGATCAGTTTATCGGACGTCTTTAAATAGACTTCGGAGTCGGGTCGGCCAGTAGTAACAAATGGTACTAACTCTGAGTGAAAATGCAGTGTCATTGTGCATAAAACGTAACACCTGACAACATATCTAATTTGCACTGACACTGATACCCGAATGAATATACGCTACAAAGAAGGCAGCACGTGTCTGTTCTGCGCTGACACAATTGAATTACCGACATCCTAAGAAGGTAAGAAGTTACTAGGCCATCCGTAGTTATTGCTAGGTTTGGTTCTTGCTAGGCTGTGTTTCAAAGTACCTACTATTGGTATAGGTCTGTTTCCGAATTTAGACTCATAGGCGGTCCATTATGGGGTCAGATGGGCTGACTAGTTGAGCCAGCCTAGCTCCTTCCAGAAGCACAGAGGCCTCCCCCCTCTCCTTCTAGGAGCGACCTCGCACCCGCGAGGGTATTTGCCCGTTGTGTGGCCACGCAGTAGTACTACCTACACATCATCAAGTGCACTCCATGCACGTGGTGATGTTCAGCCGACTTTAACGCAATTACGAACTGACGAGAAGCGGGACGCCTAAATAGCCACATATCTTGTGTTATTGTATTGTTGTTATTAATAATAATAATGTATGTAGACAATGCATAATACATTCACGCAACCTAACCACAACGGATTTTCCTTTCTATTCAGGGTTTTCAGTATGATTTATATTATTTGTTTAGGATTTAAGCATGTTTAAAAGCGACGTCAATATAATATAGGCATTTTACGTAATTCCTATTTAATAAATACTTATGATAATTTGAGATGCAATTTAGATAGAAATTAATTTATACTTCTTTTTCGCTACACTGCCAACGCATTGAAAATATCTTCAACCATCCGCAACAGATCAGGGTTGCAAGAAGGTTAAGCACAAAACAAACCAACTTTGTAGTGGAAAAAAAATGTTTTCTCCTACACTGGTATGCGTCAAGGTCAAATCTCCAATTGCAAGTGTAATTTTGTAATAGGAAAAGAAATTGAATTATGTGACATAACTACAAATTGTTTTTTTTTCTTTACCTGTAATAAAACCTTGCGTTTCTTGCCTAATTTTACGAGTGTAGGTCAAACAGGAAATGTCCTTTAGGTTTTGATTGACTTGCAAATATCAAAATATGCAGCATGTTAGCCAAGTTTTGGTATTGTCTTAACTTGCAAGGTTGAATTTAACTTAATAGACTTAATTTTTTATATTAATTTCTACAAGCATTCAAATCTTCCTACTGAAGGATACACATAAACCATGTTTCACTTTTGAAGTTTTCAAATAAATGCAGTTCTGTGGACGAGCAAAGTTTATTATTTAGGAAACGATTTAAGTCAATTAAATATTCCCCTAATTCAATGGCAGTCAATGATACGACTTTTCGTAATTAGGGACAAAGATTTACCTACAGATATCTTAAAGGCTATCTGAATCATAAATAAATGACGAAAAAGAATGACCTCACTAGTGTCATAAAAGGTATAATGACCTTAAGATCAAAAACCTACTTAAAAGTATTTAGTAAGTATTTTTTCAACTTCACTGCACTGGCATACTTTATATTCCTATAAGAAGTAACTAGGTACTACCTGTGTGTATGTGATGGGAGCAAGTTTCTTGTCCTTAAGCTTCTCGATGGTATCCTTGTCTTCGCGCAGGTCGAGCTTCGTGCCCACAAGGATGATGGGTGTTGACGGGCAGTGATGTCGCACTTCGGGGAACCACTGTAAGTAGAAATCATTTATATTCATTTTATAAATAAATAATAAAAAAATAATCAATCTACAGTTTTCCCTTGGTAGTTTTTTTTTATATTTAGACAAATAGCTTATTTGTAACCTGGTTGTTACGTTTAATCCAAGTCCACTCTGAAATAATGAAATGAAAAGGTAAAATATTTTTTTTAATAGGTGCATATTGGTTTGGTACATTAAATTATGTACTTAGAAGAACTTTACTTAACATGAATGTAGAACAAAGTTTACTTTTATTCAAATCAGTAGGAAATCCATTTCCGTGCTTTCATGAAACTTGTATACTCTTTACCATACCATACAACGGAGTAGGTAAAACAAAGTCACGGTTTTTTTGTTTAGACCACTTTTTATAATTAGTGAAAAAAAAAATTACTAAATATAGCATTCCAAAAGACCATACATTTTTGTGGCATTATCCTGGAACTATTAATGTAGAAACTGTAGCAACGACAAAGTCATAAACGTTTCGTAAGACTATTAAGTGCTATTTATATTGATTCACATGTAATCAATATTGGATCTGCGTCATCGAACGTTCAAAGGGTTTAATTAAATATAGGTGTATATGTATCGTGCCGTCCTACAAAGCCGACATTGATAGCCAGAACTGAACTATAATATTCTAGTTAAATATAGAAGGCTATCGAATCACCTTATGCTAGTGCTTCAGTTGGTATAGTAGCTACGCCGTAGTTATAAGATGTTTCATTTACAAATCGAGCTCTTATTTGAGATTCCTTTGGACCAGAAACATTCCTAGCTGCTCTGAAGAACATCGAGAAAAATTCCTAGCTGCTCCGAAGAACATCGATAAACATTTCTAGCTGCTCCGAAGAACATCGAGAGCAATGTTAAAACTACGGCAATTTGGTAGTGTATACATGACGGACTGTAATGACGATGTTATCTATTTAAATGCATACGTAGATTAACTAAATAGTAACTGAGAGATCAATGACCCGGAAAAATCTACCAGCGAATACTAATAATTAAAGCATTACCTCTAACAGCCATCAGTCGTCAGGTTAAAAATATTTTTTAAAACTTGGCTATTAAAGGTTGGAAGAAAATATAATACAGCAGATTCTAGCAGAAATCTGCGTCCCTCGACTGGAGAAGTATCTGAACCCTACAGAATACCGCGGGTCACCAGCATAAGGTAGTGATGTTTTTATGCAAGTGAGTAGCCGTAAGAGCTCCACTATAGGGTTGCACACACGTGGCACGTAATTGGTGTTGTATACGTTTTGGCACGCACTATCTAACTGCTGACTATCAGGCGGTACGTGGCTTATTTGCTAAATAAACAAGACTATAGAAGACTTATAACAGTGCATGTAACCTACCTTAGCTCGCACGTTCTCGAAGGAAGCAGGGTTGACAAGCGAGAAGCATATAAGGAACACGTCGGTCTGTGGGTAAGAGAGCGGTCGAAGTCGGTCGTAATCTTCTTGTCCCGCTGTATCCCATAGTCCCAAGTTGATGGGCTTGCCGTCCACCATTACATTTGCCGAGTAGTTGTCAAATCTAGAAGCATTCATTGATGATGTAAAAATATTGCTTAGCTATAATTACCATTTTGACAGAATGCGGAGACATAGGTAACTCGGTTCCGTCTTACGAATTTTCGATCAGGTCACGTGTCCTGACGCGAGTTTAACATTTTATACCCTTCCCAAAAAGTCCACAACGCCGCTAAAGTCTTAGATACCAACACAATCTTTTAGCAACACCAGTGTGGTTATCGAGTCAAGTGTCGAATTCCACTTTACCGATTTTTTTTAAACTTACAGCAGTATTTCAGTGACCAGGGGACTATTTAATAAAGGTCATTTCTGTTTAATAAAAAATACCAGCAAGTGTAGTAAAGGAGAACCTACAGTGATATAAATTTTTCCGTACCGACAATTCACTCTTGACGAAGCGACAGTTTGTCGTAAACAACTTGTTATATTTGCTTTATCGAACGCTAAATTGTCATGTCGAGTGTATACATTTGTATGATTTAGGACGGACGGAGAGCGCATACATGCTTAGTAATAGGGTTGGTTACCCTTCGGGTGCCTAAAAATGGTCTTGTTCGACATTTTTGTCAATATTTACCTGGCTCTGGGCATTACGGAAAACAATCCATAGTGACGCAATTGTTACCTGCCATATTTGTACTCTCAGACTATTTAATAAATGAAATTCTAAAAATGAACCTACCGGTTTACCTTTAAATTAATTTCCTTCTCTTGTACACTATTTGTAGTAATTCAAACATATACCGTCAAGTGAATAAAAGGAATAACAGTACTTACACTGTTGGTATGTATTCTCCTGGAAAGGCGTTTGTCGTGTAACTGATGAGCAGACATGTTTTACCGACGGCACTGTGGAAAGATACAAAAGAGTGAGATTAAAGTCAGTGTTGAATTAGACAGATAAA
Organism: Euplagia quadripunctaria; assembly: GCA_963859945.1. Taxonomy (NCBI): domain Eukaryota; kingdom Metazoa; phylum Arthropoda; class Insecta; order Lepidoptera; family Erebidae; genus Euplagia; species Euplagia quadripunctaria. Next base: position 19,003,515 of record OY982568.1, on the reverse strand, counting down.
TATTTTCATTTCAATATAAGTTTGTACCGTAATCTATTATTTTAGTTTTATAGAGGAGCCTGAGTTCCTTTTCAAATTAACCAACTACAAATAAAATTTATTTTTTCTTTTTAATTAATGTCATAATTATATCGATGAAAATAATGTCAAATAACACGTGTGCAGGTATATAATAAAACATAATTACTTACACATATATTTTATCTATACTAATATTATAAAGAGGAAATATTTGATTGTTTGTTTGCATAAATAGCCTCCGAAACTACTAAGCCGATTTGACAAATTCTTTCACTGTTGGGAAGCTACACTATCCCCGGGTGACATAGGCTATATTATATTTTCAAAAAAAATAGGGATCCTTACTAAAACTCCAATAATGTAACCCAAGGTGTAAAAAAATTCTGCTACCCGTGCAAAGCCGGGGCGAGTTGCTAGTGGTGAATAATATTGTTACTGTCAAATGTTCATTTAAAAAACCGGCCAAGTGCGAACTCGCGCATGAAGTTATCGTACAAGATGTAATACTATGTAGAGTTAGGGGAGCCCCTTTAATTTTTATTTTATTTTTATTATTTGTTGTGATAGCGGTAACAGAACGGATATGGATACGGAGATACGGATCATGAGACACAGCCCACTGACCCACTGACCGACAGACGGACGAACGGACGGATAGACAGACGGACGGCGGAGGCTTAGTAATAGGGTCCCGCAATTTACCCTAGTAGACCCTAAAAATTGAAATGATGACAGTGGAGGGGTGATATGAGACGATATTTCAGTTAAAGCATGTGTCTCTGACTTACTAAGACTAGGATTTTAATTGTGTCAGATTGGTATATCTCACCCTGAGTCTGCTATTTTAATTTTGTCAGTGGGATCTGGATGGTTTAATAATTTTTGGTTTTATGTTTAAGTATGTTTAGGGTATTTGAAGTTGGCACAAGTGTCAATTGCTTTGGATGTATCATATTGTTAGCTTGTAGTAGGCAACCCTGATTCATATTCAGTATTATTACTCGAGTCATTCATTCAATCGATCATTGAATCGATCATCAACTGTTTCTTTTACTCAATAAATTTTAGCAGCCGGCGCCCGGCACTCCTGCTTGAGACGTCGAGGTGATAAGTAGTATTTCCACTGAATTGTTGTGAGCATGTAAGTATAAGATGTGACTATGATATTAAAAGTATGTAATATGTGATGCATTAGGAGAAGGAAATAATTAAATATATGTTTGATTTACGTATGGAGAAGATTCTTTTTACTTAAACCCTGTCCTGAGGTGCAGATAATAATATATAATAATGTATGCACATCGTTTTGAGTCACATGTTCATAATGAATCGCTGAACACATTCGAATTAACTACCTACTTTAATAATAACAATAATTATTGAAAGTTTTTGCTTAATTATCTGTTGACCAGGTAGTTTTATTTTCATTCAGTACTGTATCATATTATGCTAAGAAATTTAAGATAATACTATAAATTATAAGCTACATGAGTGACCTAAAGAGAAAAAGGACTTAGGCACGTTCCTTGCGTATGAAAGACGTAGGATGAGTTGAGCGAGAGGATAGCACGGGCTGGTCACAGCACAAATAATTTAGTAAGAAAGTATGTCGTCGCCACATCAAAAACTCTTCTTCATTTTATTAAAAATAGGGACAAACTATAATAGATGATAACACAGTTCACTATTTAATAAGAATAAGTTAATAGACATTATTTTGACTGGTTGTACCGATAACGCAATGGTATTGGTCGATTAATAAATATGAATGAATAGTGGGGTTATAAAAGGGTAGGAATAAGTTCAGAACGGGAACTTGAGTGCGAATAGTGGTACGAGCAACTTGGCAGTTACTGTTAGTTAGTGATTTTCATATTTTATATTAGTGGTTGTGATACTGTTTCTTACAAGTAGGTCTCTCATATCATTTTTTATGTCCTAACCAGGTCAGAGATGAATGTAGAAAAAAAGTGCGTGAGTGTGAGTAGTAGCAGGTAGATGAAGATTAAGAGTTTAAAGAAGTTCCGTAAATCAAAGTACATTGTTTATTATATAATTTTAAGTTAGGATTTTTATTCCCAACGTCAACATATAGTGTACTTCTATGTAGTTCTATGTCATTTGACAAAGATAAGAATGCATTAGAAATACAATAGTTATCTTTATAAGTATAATGACAGATTACACTCATTTATTAATTGTCACCGTTAACATAGAAAGAAAGATAAGATAAATTTATAGTCAGACGTTAGTGAGTAATCGTAATACGTATTACAGATATTATTTTGTTTCGTTAGCTCAGCCATAGCGACTGCAAAACATATTTTGTTAATTATTTTGTATATTTTTGGTTTCATCTGCGGATTAAACCAAAAATATATAAGCAAGTAAATAATTTAGTCTGCAGACTAGATTATTTGCGGTTAGTAATATGACTTGCGTAATAAGGATAACAATGAATATAACATACGATACTAATGAATCATAAAATTGAACATGTCAAGGTTAATTTTAAAGGATCAGATCTGACTTCGATCATATAGTACACCATAAATGATTAATCGGTGGCCAAAAAATGTCACCAACTAAACTGTGCTTAAATGTAGTTGTAAGCACATTTGCGCTATCAGACGCTTCGCGCCCGCGCTAGCGGTGTAACGTTTTAGGTGTAGCCGAAAAATGCTAAAACTATGCTTTAGAAATGCAACGACAAGTAAAAGTAAGTCTTATTACTACCTCGAAACATGTAAATAGTATTATGTGACGAACACCAAACATAGTTAAGAAAATTAAATGATAAAAAAAGGATGCCTGGCCTGTTGGCCTAGTGGTTAGTGACCCTGACTGCTACGCCATAGGTCGTGGGTTCGATTCCCACACTAGTCTGGATGTTCCTTGTGTCATTTGTTTGTATGTTTGTAAAGTCCCACGCGACACAGGAGTCATTCCTAATGCGAGAGTTGTCTATTAAAAATAATGATTTCCACTCTATTATACTATGTTTATACATACATACCGCCTTAATTAAATTTTCGTGATTTTATTAAAAATAAATTTACACGATTGAGGACATTATGACTACAGCGGCTTTTTTAAAATTATTTAATGATAATATAAAATTTTATTACACATTACGAGTATTTTCATAAGACAAATCATGTTCCTACAAGAAATAAACACCAAGTGTTACCATAATAGTTAGTATCACTTTTCTCGACTTGTAAAAACTTGTCTACATAGCCGCAAATTTATAAAAGCCAGTTAACCTTGTCTAGCAAAAAAAAAAAAGAAATAATATTGCGGGCTTCCGTAATTAATAACAATTTAGTGTAATTCGTTCCTTAGTAGGAACGAATTACACTAAAAAAGTAAGAAAGTATAGAGTGTAAACCTCGATCCCATTGCAATTTTATTCCTGGCACTCAGGAATCCAAACCGCACACGGCATTTTAAAAAGACCACTCTATTTTCGCTCCTAACAAAAATACCCTTCTCAAAATACAAGTGCATAAATTGCAGGTTTAAAGTAGTTTAAACAACAAGGCAGCGTTGTCCTCTATTCTCAGTTACGTCTAGAGGTCACGAGTGCACAATATAAATTGGCCGCGTAATAACGATCGCTGTACTAATATTCCGCCCTCGTATCGTGTCAGTACGACATCCTGTCAGATATTCCGGGCTAGGGAATGGTAATGTGGATAAATTTGCTTTTCGTGAAGTAGGCTAAGCAAGTGGAGTGTTTTCAAGAAGAACTCAAGTCTTTTTTTGGTCATGGAAAAAGGACTGACGGTCCTTTATATGTACAATCACTCGCCATAAACAAGCTTGAAGTTTTCGAAGTAATGTTCGTAGATATTTTATACTACTATGGTGAGAACAAGCACACTCTTTCCTTGAATAACTAGTGCAACAATGTTAATGTTTTCTTTTCTCTTTACTAAATCAATATTTTCCTTATATTTAAATACAAAACAGATATTTCCTCCATTCCGGGAAGCCGGGAATGTCTTACTTCAAAACCATCGTAAGACATGGATACAACAGACATCTGTTCTTGAAATATATCTGCCTACTTGAACCAACGCAATATAATAGTATCTTCTTATTGCAGAATTAAACATAATTCAAGGGCTTACGGATTTTAGATTTCCTATAGTGAACACAAAAATTTGTATCATACATGTATAACTGGTAACCCTAACGAACTAAGAAGGAAGGATCGTCGACTGACCGCTTATAACCCTCGACCCGGCGCGTACGCATCTCTGACGATCTTTCCATTCCACAAATGAATCATGTTACATAACTACTTTGAATCATTTAATACTGATTCCAAATTTTTATGTATTACTCACTAATAGAACACAAACTAACAACAACATATTTTGACCTGTTATGGTACAAAAGTTTATACAATGACAGTTCAAGTTAAACTGGTACAAACTTGTATGTAGATAGTACGTCTATCTCGGGAATCAATTCTCGAAGATTGTTGCCCGTCTTTTCCAAAAGACAAACTTTGCAGTTCTAAAAATACACTCCCATACATCAATATACGACAAAGTCAGATTTTCAAACGCAAAATATAAGTTTGTAATCACAAAAACGATTTTTTTATGTGATATAACAACTATGTGCTATGAGACCTTGTTTCATACCAAATATTTCACGATTCTAGGTCAATGGGAAGTACCCTCTAGGTTTTGATTTACTTGCGAAATGTTCAAATTTGGTTACATCTTAGACAAAAATGGCCGTATCTTTTGATTGTGTCGACGTAGGAGCTTGATTTTGAGGGAAAGCAGACACAGTATTTAGTATTCATTTAAACTTGACGCGTTCACGGGTTCCTGAGAAAAAAGGGTCTTGATAGACAGACAGACAGACAGACGGACAACAAAGTGATACTATAAGGATTTTTTTATTTTCCTTTTGAGGAACGAAACTCTAAAAACGGTCGAAATAAGACCGCCAGGCGATTTCTAGTAGTAATTATAACGTGAGACGCCTTACACACGATTAGAATAGTTGCGAAATATAAATTCCTATAATATGAAATGAATGAAATGACAAGTGACGAGTTTTCCTTAACGAAAATCTGTTGAAGGAGTTTCTACTGAAGTTGAAGAACTGATAGAAGAAAGATAAGAAAACTACATCTACTTACACGAAATCTATTTATACTTATTTTCCTTTTTTTTTAAATTGTCGACCTCTCGAAATGTGGAACTCTTAAGTACTAAAAATACTATAAAGCGCACTAATTTAAAAATTGTTCAAGAATATTTTATGAAGGTAATTTAATAGCACGGTAATAATTTATTTTCGAAGTATCGCAACAACTTCACTAAAGTAACAAATTACTGACGAGGCTACCAATCGCCGGATGAGTTTTGGGTTTCACTTAACGAACTTGATGATTTAATTACTGACTGAATAAGCGATGAAAATAATCCCCCAATTTATATTCCAAATGTAAACTACTATACCCTTCATTAATCGGCGCTATATAAATATTAGTACCTGGGAGACCGAGCCTTGCTCGGTAGCTTTTTGTAAAATAGTATTTTTTTTTGTGAAATTCCATTTTTACAGAAAATACAACTATGCAGTTGAACTTATAATGCAACTGTATCTATATATTGTATGGATAAAATTTCATCAAACTCGTTCTAGCCGTTTCCTAGATTCAAATTATATATATACATCACTACATATTATAAAACAAAGTCCCCCGCCGCGTCTGTCTGTTCGCGATAAACTGAAAAACTACTGAACGGATTTTCATGCGGTTTTCACTAATAGATAGAGTAATTCATGAGGAAGGTTTAGGTATATAATTTGTACCCGTGCGAAGCCGGGGCGGGTTGCTAGTATATATATACAAGAACTGCTCGTTTAAAGGTATTAGATAGATAGATATAATGGCCCGGTAGCTATATATATCTTTATATATAAAAAATCGTGTAACGTTGTTTGTCCACGATGAACTCCTAATTAACCGATTTAAATGAAATAAGCTCCATCAGTTTAATATTAAAGTAGTGCAGATAGTCCAAATTCTTAAAATCTCCTTGTTATACGTCATATAGCAATCATTATTTCTTACAACATCGAAACATTTGCACATAAAGTCATAAAATTTAAATCAAACACGTCTATCTAGTACTTCATCGTACTACATAATCGTGTTAATGATGCCATAATATCACATCGTGATTGTATCATCATTGGTCCATGACCCAGCCAGTGTGGTCAAGGAAGGGAAAGGAAGCCGTACTCAGTAGACTAAGGTGCTTACAAACCTTAGATTTGTATCAATATTTAATTAAGGCTAAGTGTGGTTACATGCCTAAAAGTAAAGATACAATAAAGAGTTTGGAATTTAAAAAAAAATGTTTGGAAATATCTATAAAAGCTTGTCACTAGTTCCTTATAAATCCCACTATCCCACTAATATTATAAATGTGAAAGTTTGGATGGATGGATGTTTGTTACTCTTTCACGCAAAAACCACGGAACCGATTGCGATGAAACTTAGTATGTAGATAGCTAGAGACCTGGATTAACGCATAGGCTACTTTTTATCCCGATATTCCCACGGGATCGGAAGTTACGCGGGTGAAACCGCGGGGCGCTGATAGTAATATAATAAAGCTGGAGAGTTTTTGTTTGTTTGTTTGTTAAAACGCGCTAATCTGTGGAACTACCCGACGGATTCGAAAAATTTGTTTTGTATATGATAGCCGGATTTATGAGGAATAGTATAGGCTATGTAACATCACGCTACGACTTTTAGGAGTGGAGCAGTGACCATAAACGCGGTGGAACTGCGGGGAACAGTCGTAGAAAAAAAAATAAAAGATACATTGGCTAGTGCTGCTGTTGTCAAAGTAATAAATTTTTAAATATCGAGTATTAACTATTGAAAGTGGTTTACGTTTTTGGTGACAGTATTTTGTATAAAGGCGCTACTAAGTGCCAGTGACCTTGGGTGATTAATACTCGTCATCTATCTTCTATATAAATAAAAATCAATGTAAGTATGTTTGTCCTCTATGCATTTCTAAACCGTTTATCAGATTGTAATGAAACTTTGGCAGGGTCTTCTGTCCGCGAGGGTTAAAAATCTATATAATTTGTTATATGTTTTATTAGTTTATAGTTGTGCCATAAACACTCAATACGTATTTCTATTATCATCATTTGCTGTTAAACATAGGCATTTCTAAAAATGTTTTTAGTACTGGCTTTTTATTTTCATTATCGTGGTCGACACAATCTTTTCAATGGAGGTTTATTCTGCTTGATTGATTATGATCAAAGATAAACATTATCAGCGTCTAAGTACTGATTATTGCTGTAATTAGTAGGAAACGACTAAAAGAATAATGAATGCACGATCGTACACAAGGCAGTTTTTAAAAATGCATTTCTTGTAGCTCGAATGAATAAAGTTTGTCTCACACTTCTTTGTTCATATTTCTCAAAGCACTCGTTGGTCCAGAGATAACGTTATGAATCGTTTGACACACGTGTTCCATAACTGGTGACATTCAAACCATATGTGCAACTCGGTTAATTATCGCGTTAACCCAGCCGGTAGTTACATAGCTTCCGTGTGAAATAAACATAGCTTTATGCGCAACAACCAATGGCACTTACTTCAACCACTGAATATACAATTACTAGGTAATAGCACTTTAGATAATTTGAAATACTCTTGAAAGTAATTAAGTTTAGTAGACCGCCCTTATTTGTGATGAACCACATAGCAATACAATTACCTGGTTAATTTCTTGTGTATAATTTTGCGTGAACAAAATTCGAGATTACTAACGAAATAAATGTGAGTTGTATAGTATCAGAGTAGTACTGTCGCGAAATCAAATCAACGTGGGAGACTCCTCGCGCTTTATAAATAAACTGAAGCAGTGAAGACTTACGATTGTATAAAGACTTATGATTGTATAAATACATGAAGTCATTCATCGTAATAGCTTACTGGGAACCATTTGTTATAACTGTCTAAACTTGATTTATTCATAGCGTTCTGGAAATGGTAATATTTAGAAAACGTTTGTCTCTGTTTGTGTCTGATAGCATAAATTTCTGGGACTTATCTTAATGTTTATATGTGGACGTGTAAACAGTTAAAATATTTCTGAGAACGTAAATATTCCTACATAAGACACTCTGTAGCGAGAAGTGTTGTGTGTAAGCTCTGATATAATTATTAACGTTTAGAAGCTTTCTAACCTAAATAAAATACAAGGTAAATTATTCATTTCTGCGTCACCCAAAATTTGACTGCTATACCTTAGGCGTTGACACCGCTTTTGTACTAGTTGTGCATAAAGCGTAAATTAATAAAAAAAACTAAGTTAGAACAGGTTTATTATCTTATTTCTTTTTTATCGTGTGGAAACCCCCTCGCCTTATCACCCCACCGGGGCAGCCGGTGAGGTGGTATGTCGGTATCGAGCCGACTAAAACCACACGGTGTTCCGTCACAAAAGAGTCTATTGCAAGGGTGTCGGGTATACCCTAGGAAGGAAGTCCCCGAGAACCCCGGCAGACCTTGGCTGCCTTGTACACAAAAGGTAAGGTCCGCCCTTGCGTGCGGAAGGCTTTGCTCCCCTTCCGGTTTAGAGAGGCGCGCGCGGAACACGTGGCGCCACCGTCTCAGGCCTGCTTCTCTCGAGAGCAGCGGGCAGTTCTCTAGTAGAGTAACGGGCAGCCTCACTTGTTACCCCCAGGCCAGCGCACATGGAGGCCGAAGATCATTCAGCGCTCTGCAGCGCCTCGTGCCTCTCCTTCGGGACGGGAGAGTACTAGCTCTCTCCAGTTGCCTTTCCACCGCCTCTTTAGCGGACATCACTTCCTCACAAAAAGAGGCGGCGGATACCCACGCACTCTCACTTTGGACCATGGACAGAATCATGGTCTCCAGTGAGAGGCTTCCCACTCCAATAGCGTTGTAGGTTTATTTTCTTGAGAGTTATTTATTATACTATATATATATATATATATATATATTGGTAAACACTCTAACATATATATGAACATGATCTTTTTTTTAAATTGAATTTTGTTAAAATTGCACATGAGACGCGAAACGTTGGAAATTATTTTTTTTTATTTGACCACATAAATAAAACATGAATGGCGATTAACTCAGATGCCATTAACATAATCTACACATTTTAAGAAAACTTTGCGAACACAGGAACGCGATGTTTGGAATATTTAAAGTTTATATACAGAAAAAGTGCAGAAAGCTACAATTTTTCAACAATATGTGCTACAAATTTAATAATTACTTGAAAACGATTATATGTCCAGTATATATTGACCTGTCATGGTACGTAAGTCTATATAATGACAGTTCATCTTAGACTAGCCAATGAAGTAAAGCAATAATAAATTATAGTCGAAATTCGACCACCAAGCGTTCTCTAGTTTAAATAAAGATTACTACTAATCATCAAATCTGTTTTACACTTTTCCTGTAACATGTTCGCTTAAATATAGCCCCAGTGTTATGTACAAAAGCGAATGTTTTCCTAGTAAAATGGTTATTTGAGACAAGTTGTATCAATTCCCAGACAATGTTTTGATATCATCAGTTTTGTGTTGCGACTAATCTCACGTTCTGCGGTTTTAGTGTACCGGTTTTGTTGCTTTAGCTGACTGAGACAAGATTTATCACAAGTCACTTGTTGTACCTGCTTTTTTATTACATTTCAACGTTCTTTAAAACGGACTCGCAAACTATTTAAGTTTGATATCCTTTTGTTTCTCGAACTTCTAATTCAAATATTGGTTTTAATAAAATGTTTGACATTATTTTTTTCTCATAACAGTCATAGGCATAGTACTTAGTTTGGAGTAATATTGATATAACTGTAACGATACCATGGCACTGTTAAAATAACAGTTATATTAAAACATCTGATAGAAATGGACTCTGGTTTAAATTAACAATTGAAAGTGCTGATTTCGAAAAGGATTAAAATTCCAAATGTTTATTATGTACATTCTTTTTTAGTTAGCCTCGCACGTGTCCCACTGGTGGGCAAAGGCCTCCCCTCTACGCTTCCACTCCTCTCGGTCCTCGGCCACCCTAGGTCACATGTTTAAATAAATATCGAGATCGTCCCTCCATCTCCTCCTCGGCCTTCCTCGCCGTCGCCGACCACCTCCAGGTATTCACTCCGTGGCTATTTTCGCCCATTGGAATGGCTCCATTTGACAGACGTGTCCCGCCCAACACCACTTTAGCCTGGCGGTCACCACTCCAACATTCTTTACTCTAAAGAATTTTAACTGAACATAGACGCATTAGCTTAGGCCGTGGACATCATTGACTCTCACTCTTTATAAACTTAAATACTAAAGTATGGCTACAATGAATCATCCCTAAAGCGATGTGGTTTAATACCATTTATACGCATTTATTTATAGGACAAAAGATAATGACGATGACCAAGTAATTATAGAGGAAAAGTTGTTATAATTTCTGCATTTAAATATTATTATGCTATATACCAATGATAAATATGATATTATATTATTATTGATATCTTGAGTTTAATGCGATCTAATATTATTAAGCCTCCAGAATGAGCCTTTTTTTTTCTTTTACGTGTGGAAACCCCCACGGGTCGTCACCCCACCTGGGCTAAGCGGTAGGGTGGTGACTCGAACCGACTAAAACCACACGGTGTTCCATCTCAGCCCATATTACCAGGGCCTCAGGTGTACCCTTAGAAGGAAATCCCTGTGAACCCTGGTAGACTTGGCCGCCAGTTAAACAACAGGCGACCCCACTGTGTTGTGGGGGATTTTGTCCCCTATCAGTAAGAGAGGCACGTGCGCTCCAGAATGAGCCTACAGGCTTGTAAAATAGTGCGATGACGATTGGGAAGGTGTCATGGGTATAAAAGATTTAAATTTTTTTTTTGTCCGAGATAAAACTGATGTTTATTTACTTCATTCCTCATTCCTGAAAATGGTTATTCTCTTTAAAAATAATGTTCTTTTTTTAACTTTTTGAGCAGTAAGTAAGAGTGGACAGAAGAAAACAATGGATCATAGAAGAAGAAATACTTACCTTTTAATTTTTATTAATGCGTTGGTTATTCACACCTGGTTGAACTTTGTGATATTACTGGGTATTACGTTTTACTTCCTTATGAAACAAAGAAACAGGATGACGCATCAATTACTAAATATTTTCCAGCACAGGTGACTCAAACGATCTTTGTTTTTATTATTTTATCAGACTCATTAGTCTCTCATTTATACCTTTGAATACTGGAAACCGGTATTTATCTATTCTGTACCGTACCGATCATCGATTTATTAATCGTTTACTATGAAACTAGGTTAAAATCGAATTATAAAAAATATTTTTTAATTTAAAACTTGGTTTTTGGCTGTATTTTGAAACGTGCTGGTTACTCAGTAGTATAATGTAATGTTTATTATTAAAGAAAACTAAGATTAGGTTATTTTAAAACAACGAATTTTTTTTTTACTTTTTTTAATGACAACACCCGCACTACCGAAATATCCTTGCATCGCAGGAGACTTTGCAAACATATAATTACCGGATACGAAATACAAGCAGAGCCAGAACAACTATTATTTCAATCACTTTGTAGAAATGTTGGAATCATCTGCAGTAACATCAGGCGAGGTGGCCATTTAAATCTCTGCCGTGCAATCTATTCAAAGCTACTATGTATATCATATTCAGCAACTTCAGCTGTTTCTTAATTGTGTAAGCCTGCAGAGTCTTTTTCTCGGGGACTTCCTTACTGTTTGCGGGGTTTTTTTTATTGTGTAGGGGGCAAATGAGCAGACGGGTCACCTGATGGTAAATGACTACCGCCGCCCATGAGCACCTGCAACTCAAGAGTCACAAGTGCATTGGTGGCCTTTAAGGTGGGGGTAGGGGAAGGGGTGAATAGGGGGCGAGGAGAGAGAGGGAGAGGGAAAGGTTATGGCCTCCGGTATCGTCACTCACTCGACGAAAAGCAATGCAATTGCTTCACTGCCGGTTTTCTGTGAGGCCGTGGTATTGCTCCGGTCGAGACGGCCTATACGAGCCGAAGCATGGCTCTCCCACGAACAACTTCTTACTACCTTAATAAGGTATACGAGAGCCCCTTGCAAAAGACTCAGTCGTGACAGAACACCGTGTGGTTTTTAGTCGGTTCGATTGCGATATACGACTTCACCAGTAGCCCCGGTGAGCTGATGACCAGTGGGGGTTTCCACACGATAAAAAAGGCCTGCAGGGATTATGTAAAAAACTACAAAAATACTATTAAGTAATACCTGTATTACAACATTAATCTATGAACGACGACTGCGTGAATCACACTTGAAATCGAGTGTCATTGTATCTTGCCTTTAGTCAACACGCTGTAATTTATTTTACCTATGCCAGTACGACACAGACGACACTATCGGAGTCGATACTCCGATAGTGTCGTACTGGCATAACTCTGGATCTGGAGAGTCTAGTGAAACTTTTTATGTGTGTTTAAGGCTATTTTACGCAAATATCAAAGAGAAATAAAAATAGACGTGCGTTAATATTATTTTAAATGATAATTAAAACATATTAAACTTATTTGCACATCTTGGAACTGCAATTCCAAGATGTGCAAATAAGTTTACACTGGTAAGAAATATAACGCCGCCTCAAGTATAGAAGTCAATAGGTCCTTTCAAACGCGCATCGTTTTTGTGTGTCAATGACCTGTATGTAACACTGTATAGTGCATACATTATTCACTGTGTAGCTATTTTATTATTAATATTTTACAAGCGAATAGGAGGACACGTGCATATGTCCATGCATGCAATAAGGTCATCGCCCTTTAGGGACACACATTTTGTTTATTCGGTTACATTTTTATCTTTGAGTTGCAGTTGTGCTGTAGGGAGTGTACTCGCGTAAGCTGTAAGTAAAGGACAGAATAATGCAAAGAAGCAAAGATACAATGCGTTATGATCTGCGTAGTTTTAATCAGCTAAGTATTTTATATAAGCTGAGCAGTTAAGGCTGGAAAGCGACACAAACAACTCACTTTAGAATATATAGGTAATATTAAGTAGTTGGGATTTAATGAAATGTTTTTGAACTTTACAAAAATATTTTATTACAAACAGTAAAAATTACATTATGTATAGCAAAATGACTTAAAAAAATTTAATATTATATTCTGGCTCTCGTTTCTCTAGCAATACATGAGATATGAAAATATGTTAAAGACATGTCACGATCACTCAAACTTCGCAAAATAATGTTGTTGTGTAATGTCATTTTCGGTCGAGTAAATTTTATAAACTTCAAGAAATTTTGGTATTCACACTTTAATTCTTGTGTTGCAAGTGGTAAGATCGTTGAACAAAAAATCACACGTATGTATTTTGACAATGTTCTTGGAAATTAAGATTTTTTATTATCATAACATGTTATTAATGTCACTTTATTAAGTCTCAAAAGTTAAACCATCAAAACGGTAAATAAATGTACTACTGTAAGCTTTTTTATCTACAAAAATTAATTTAAAAAATGTTGTAATGTCATTTTAGTCACTGGATAACGTACTTTCGTTATCAGTTGTTGTTTCATATCTACTATATTCCAAATAATCGGCTTCTCCACTTAAAGATTACACCCTGTGTATTATTTGTAAAATGTAGCCTAGTTTACAGATTAGCTAAATGTTAAATTTACGTTACATAATTTTACTCAAACAGAAATGTGGTCGTTCAAACAATAATATGTTCTTCGTTCTAAATAATAGTAAATATAGTTAATTAGTGTTTAAGTTTTAAGTAGTGTTTGTTTAACTCATTAAACAAATCAAATCTTTGGATCTTATAAATATCTTTCTGTATCATTATAAAAAAAAATTATTAATTTAAATTTATAGACCAAATTTTCAGTCATTGTAAAATTATTTACTGGAGAGCACCATGTTTACAAATAGCTGTAACGCTTATGAGTTAATAACGCACATATATTTCCTTGTCAAGTTTTTCAACGACAGTACAAGCCTCTTTGCTTATTTGAAGTGCTTATCTTAACGACAAGCAAACTGGGGCGAGCACTACACGAAGTAAATCTAAGTTTGTTGTGAGACTAAACACACTCGTGTATTCGTTATTTGGTGCGCAAACTAATTGTGCTGAGACACCATTAAGTAACAGTAAGTACCAGCCACACGGAGTGATTACATACCGGGATATACAAAATCGGGTAAAGGGAAATAATGTCTTTTGTATTTCCGGTTTCATATTTAAAGTAATGGAACATTTTATAATGGTTAGAAGTTAGTATAGAGCTCTGTTTTCAAATCATAGATGTGTATTATAATTAAGAGCCAGTCTACTAATCTTAATAGAGTGATTAACATCACAACAACTATATATTATCGACAAAATATGAATAATGAATAAAAATCATTTTTTTATAGTGATATTTGAAGAATATCGCTTTTGTAATATTGTTCTGGTTTCCTTTATTGGCATTTTCGTTCATTTCGCCTTCTCGTTGGCTTAGGTTTTGCTTAAAAATCGTCAGATCGTCAGGATGTTCCAGGTAAAATACCCACCAATTATTCACAGTTATTAATTATTCCAAGCAAATTTCAGAGGTTGTTTATATCCTACATAATTGTAGTAAGTTTTGAATCGTTAACATAGCTAAGCTTGTCTTAAAAGGCATAAGAACTTATTTAGTATAACAATAAACATTTTGTTCTTTGTAATAAGTTGTTTATTTGCTAAACGCTGTAGGAGTCTTCAATGTTGCATAAATTTATGATCTCTGATGCGTCACACATATTATCTGTAAAATGGGTTACGCCATGCACTTAAAACGAATTAGAGCTTTTGGCAGTGCCTAATGCACTACAAAAAGCTCTCCCGGATCGCAAGAAAACATAAACCTCAGTTTAGCGAACGCTTTGTAATATGTAATAAAAGACCGAATAATCAATTTTAGCACACACAAGGTCGACGTAGCTAGCTAGCTAGCTAACCATTAACAAATGGTTTGCTATTGAGGAACGGGATCTTGAGTGCCCCGACCTGTGTGAATATTAGTGAGTAAGACATGACTCACCCACAACTCTCATTACCATAACTGCTATAACTCCAATTACGGAATCAAATACACATGAGACGCTTATGAGTCAATGGCGGTTAAAATGACATTACTTGTACTTATTGGCTTTAAAGTTAGAACCATTGTGAGTACGCGCGTACGTATAAATTTCAAAGAGTTAAAAGTCATGACTTCTTCTCTACTGCTAGAACGCCTATTAAAACAAGCCAACGATGGTGGCCAACAACGAACTTGACTTTTGCTTTAGCACTGCAGCATAACTGTGACTTCAAATAATTTCTGACGTGTTAAAGCACAAATTAGGTAATTCATTATTCAAAGGTAATATTTAGCTTTGCCATAGCCTTCGCCTCTTGATATCTAGGATTTGCAAAATTTATTAATATTATTTTATTATTTATTTTAATTAGGTATATTATTAAATTAATTGGCGAAAACAATATGTTTGCAACATAATCGTAAAAAAGCGACGTGTGCTAATTACTGCTAATTGGTGTATTTGGCCATAATATATTTTGGTCTCAGTTCAGTCGATGTTGAAAAGTTCAAGGAGTAATTTGAAATATGAGATCTTACAATAAAAACTTTCGTGAGTGGTATTCATGTGTGTTAAAAACTAGGTGCGCCCCGCGGTTTCACCCGCATAAGTCCCTCGTTAAGTTTTCTTAAATTTTCTAATTTTCCACGCAACTTTCTTAATTTTTTCTTTCATAAGAACCTTCTCCTGACAATAACAAACACAAAAAAAAGAATTAGCGAAATCGGTCTAGCCGTTCACGCGTGATGCCGTGACCAAGGGAAATAGGGATTCATTTTTATATATATAGATTTACCCACGTGTGTATTTCGACCCGGGGATGCCCGACTAGTTTCGGACCCGGCAGGGACCCTTTTTCAAGGAGTGAATCGTATTTATTAAAGAGATATAGGATCTCTTTAATAAATATCAGATCTTGCTCGCGTCGTATTAAAATATTTTCTCACTTAGGATGCATTCACATTAAGTTGCGTTTTTGGCTAAAAACAGTTGTAAGTTTGATTCAAATGTAGTAAGAGCTCAATAATTTATAATTATCTATTACTAACTGTATAAAAAACAATAATACTGTGTTTATTAAGGATTTCCTAGCCTATCTTTTAAGTATGTATAATAAAAAGTTACAAGCTCGGTATTACAACAAATTAATCGTAACGGTGATCAGAGGACTTTTTTAAAAATGCAGTCTGAATACATTTTTTGTAATGGCCTAACAAGTCTTCTTTTCCTTCATAATAAATAACGTATACAACGGGCGCCTAGAGATCGGTCTAGTTCATAATACGTAATCAAGTATTAACGGATGACTGGCACAAGTGGCCAGACAGCACGCCCGGTCTCCCCCACGGTATAATGTATGAGAGCTATGCTAATTTCATTAGACAGGCACTCAGAGCGCGTACAACCGGATCGTTTAATAGCATCGAGTATTGGTTTAAATTGATTCCGTGACACAGAAATTTTGAGTGGCGAGAGCTAATGAACTTGGTACGTATGGAAATGTCAGTGAATGAGTGGTCAAGAGCGATCGTATCATAAATAGGATTTATTCTGATATAAAATAATAAGATTTACATATATATATCTTCTTGCTTTATAAAAATGCCTTCTTTTAAAAAAAAACAATTTTGTCTTGTATTTGAATTAGTGATCTTAAGTTTGATGTCTGTCCCGTGGCATAAGTTAACGGTAATGCTGCGTACGAAATTCTCATTTACAGCACAGAGTCCAGAAACGTCCACGTTTGAAACGTTCAAAACAATAATTTTTCTTTCATAAACCTAATACAACTCACAGGCACCTAAACTCAGACAAGTCCATAACTTGGAAATGTGGAAACGTGGTTCGTCCAAGTAAATATTTGCGGTATTCTGTGAGAGCGATCTCGTTCCAGAGCATTCAATTTCGTATTATGTTTGGTCAGCGCAGACACGCGGTCAGGTAAACATTCTCTAGATGAATTTCAGACATTTATGTTATTACTCTATCCCCTGTACATTTTTTGTTCATAAAAAAGAATTCCTTTACCAACTCTGCAAGATAATGGTTGTAACTGGTACGTACGGAGTATTAACTTCTATGAATATAATTTAAGCTGAAAAGTATGTAAGAACTAACACTTTTTATTGGAGAAGCCCATTAGCACAAGAAGCACAGTAATCGACGTTTCTCTTCAAAAATCCGCAGAGGGATCATTATTAGGAAGCCTATTCTCTAACTCAAAATATACAAAAAAGCTTTGTGGTGCTCAAATTTACAAAACATTTATTATTATCACAAACGTTAAAAATTATACGTTTATTATAGCAGTTTCTTTTTTGTAGAAACAGCTTGAATGAACCCAGAAGGTCAGGAAACGAAAGATGAAGAACACTTTGCAAGGGTTTATATTTCCCAACATTGAGTTAGGAAAGTTACTCAAATTTTTTACTAAGGTCCAAAGTAGCTGAATGTTTAAAACTATGTTATATTGATCGACTGCTGCTGCCTACTCGACTGTAGCTCTGTATTATTACTAGAGGAGTGACTATAACCTGAATACAAAATGTAGTAACTCCGGTGGAGCAATGACGTAAAGTGAAAGATAAATGGAACGGAACAAAGGATATTATAACTTGACATTTGCGTCAAATGGTTTATCATATGCTACCGAAACTGTCTGCATTATTTCCGTAACGAGAGTTTACTAAGAATTAAAGCATATACCTATATAATTTTGTAACAGAGTGAAAGTTGTGATTATTTAATGTTTAATTTTCTGTATTTTTATTTCAATTATTCAGATGCGGTTATTCACATCTACATGTTCGATTTGTAAGGTTTCCACGTTAAACTTGAAAGTTATTGCTTTCTCGCTATCCGAGTTTCTTTTTTTTTATTGTATGGAGGACCCACGAGCGATACCTCACCAGGGTTATCGGAGCGATCGTATCGAACCGGATAGTCTCTTAAACATGCAAAGAATTTTAGTTATGGCTAAAACTAAGAACCTAGCTCTTAAGATTTTAATAAGAGCACAGAGTGTAGAGGAATGACGACCAAGCTATCTGATCATATCTGATATTGTAGTTAAGTACAGGATGAGAACTTTTATTGTGCGATGTTAGCTAAGTTTTGAAGAAGTTAGAAACCATTATGTTTAGTTTACTATCACTAAATAATACTGTGGAAGTGTAGTTGCCGGTTGCACGTGGAAGTCACCTCTGTACCGAATAAATGATTCACGAAAATAAATACTACGATAATAAACACGATAATGGTAAGGAACATGAGTCATAAAGTAGTGTCACTTACACACAATGTTGATCACTCGTTGACCTTATCCGTAGATACTAGAAATACGGTTTTTATCGCTTTTAAAATAAAGTCTTGTAAAATACATAAGTCAATATGAACATCATCTCTATTGTATTTGAATTATTTTGTACCTCTCATTATTCATATATGTATTTCCAATGACAATTAAAGTATATGTGGATCACGTACGTGGAATCTAAAAGGACGTAATCAAACATCTACCGAGAGCATTCCGCGAAATGTATTTTCAAAATGTGTTTCATATCCCCAATCGTCACGGTAAAGCTTGTACAAACACCAATATTTTTCCCAAAAATGGCAATAACGTCCCGTTATAACTTTTTCCTTTTATTTTCAATATCATTATTTGCCGTAATATAGGCAGGTGGAGGAGAAAATCTTTTATTTATTACAGGACGGGTCTGTTGGTCTAATGGTTTGTGATCCTAACTGCTAAACCAGAGGTCGTGGATTCGATTCCCACCCAGGAAAATCATTGATCTGTGTCTGGGTGTAATTTATGTATAATGTATGTATTTAGTAATACTAGAGATCGCGTGGTGGTCGAATTTCACCCATGGTTTATTTCATTGGCCAATATTACTTGACCTGTCATTGTATAGACTTTTGTACCATGACAGGTCAAAATATATACTGGACACTCATAGCTGTATGTGCCCGTTTTTGCTGTTTTTTAACTTTGTAGCTATTTTATTGTTTAAATTTTTTTTAGCATTCGTCACTTCTTCTCTGTATAAACTATAAGTGTGCGAAATTTCATACTCCTCCATCCGCCCAATTTTCTTAAAAAGGGATCCAAAGTTTTCGGTTCACATATTAATATATAGATAATTATGAGTATGTTTAGCAGTCTGATTATCATAGTACAGGCTCTGCCTAGTTTGGGATTAGACGGCCGTGCGTGAGGTGTCTCAAGTTTTATTATTATTCACCTAAATATATTCCTGTTTACAACAATTTTATGGTCAAATGTCAACACATTTACGGAATATTACTTACTTAAACTACAAATGATACCGAAGCCTGTAAACAATGGTTCGAAAATAAACCGATTCGTGGGGGAAAATTGTTAAAATATTCAATAAATTATTATTAAAGTGGGTCCACGACTGCGTTATCTTCACCCGGAATATGTTGGATGTCCGAGCAAAATTGCGAGATGAATTCGAGTTGTCGAAGTTTCCTTGGAGTGTCGTTACTCGACGAGGCTTTGTTTAGTGCGTATGTGAGCGGCTTGTGTTCGGTGAGTATAGTAAATTGTCTTCCTTCGATCATATGTCGGAAGTGTTTGATCAACATGTATATAGCCAACAGCTCTCCGTCGTAGAATAGTTCCATTGTGTCTTGCTGAGAGCTTGGAGAAGAAACCAAGTAGTTGCCATTTGCCATCGACTTTCTGTTTGAGAACTGAGCCAACGCAGACATCTGAAAAATCAGTCACGAGCGTGAGAGGTGACGTCATGGAGGAATGAAAGAGTGTAACAGCGCTTCGGATGCTTTCTTTACACTTTTTAAAAGTTTATTTTCCTTCCTCTGTCCATGGTACTAGCCTCTTATCATTTTTCTTCGCGTCGTGCAAGGTAGTCGTTCAGTTCGCTTTGGTATTCAGCTGCGCGGGGATGGAGCGATAGAAATTGACTGTGCCCAGGAATCGTCTTAACTGTTGTATCGTCTTCGGTATGGTGTAGTTGGTAATTATGTCGACCTTTTCTTTCAGGGGACGGTTACCGTCTTTGTCGATGTGGTATCCTAGGAATTTTAGCTCACTCTTGCTGAACTCACATTTGTTTATGTTCAGCGTGAGTCCATACTGCTGTAACCTTTTCATGACTTCTTCTAGGTCTTCATCACCTTGCTTCTGTGGTGCCATAACCGCTTCAAATTGCGTAAACTAAAGTCTGGGATACGCCGGCCAAAAGTCAGACAACTGCGTCTGAATTGATAGTGTATCAATTGGTACTTGCTGGGGTGCGCCGCCCAACCCAGGTATGTTCTGCCTGCTGGTTGTCATTATATACGGACTCGTCTGGTGTAACCAAAACTAGCGATACCGAGAATATATAGCCTCTTGAAATCCCAGTGGTGATACCCGCTTGTGGGAAGCCCCTGGGATGTGGTAATCCAAGTATCACTAAGAGGTAGTCCGATCGTTACACCAGTCGGCAGGCAGAAACCGGGTCCGGAACTGGCATATCACATCGGCGTCACCAATGTAGTGAAACTACTGTAGCGTATTTAGATACTATTTTATTACTCTTGTTAGTAAACTATGTTAGTATTTATGGTCTAATATTAACCGTGTGTGAGCTAACATCTATACACACATTCAAACAGATATTTAGGTGACTAGTAAAAATATTAAGTAAATAACTTATAAGGAAACTATATGTTATTAGGGTCGCTGTTATTGAGGTAACATACATATTTGTGATGAAAACTAATTATAATATACTTACAAACTATTAACCACAGTTAATTCTATGTCACAATTATTATAGATAAAATACGGAAAATCCTATCAGTTATAAACCAATATTCATAAGCGGCCTACTGCAAGTTATGCGTGCGTGAGTAAGCAGGTCACTGACATAAAATAACCTTCTTTTGAAAGTCTTGTCGCCTTCAATATCTAATGGCAAATTGTTAAGTCGGAATGGAACCAACTGAGACGTTATCGGATCACATTGCCCGGGTGTTATACCCGGGCAATGTGACCCGAAGGAAATTTCTAGGAACCTTGATAGATATTGGTCTTCAGGGACCTCACTAGTGGAACAACGGACCTCTTTAATCGCTTGAACATAGCTTTCCTCACTTCGACGCCTAGTTGGTCATCTGTAGGCCGGAAGAGTCTATCAGAAATCTCTCAGATGCTCTTCTGTAGCTTCTTTATGTACTTTATTCGAATTATGAGTAAAAGGAGATACATAGATATGGTACATGCACGAGAGTTGGGGATGATACTGATGACAAAGTGTACAAAATACAGTGAAGCAATGCTTGCATTACTTCACTGTATTTTGTCAGTTTTCTGTGAGGCCGTGGTATCACTCCGGTCGAGCCGGCCCATACGTGCCGAAGCATGGCTCTCCTTCGAGCAAATTATTATATTAATATATTTTGACGCAAATGCATATATATTTCACAAGTTCGTGATACGTTAAAAAATAAAGCGAGCGTATCATTGCGATATAGCAATAACCTTTATTAAAACATTGCCTGAGTTTTAAGTTATTGAAAGTTTGGACTACTTTCAGGCTGGCTACGAGTACAACTCAAAAACAACCTACTTATAGAGAAACTGTGTGAGTGAGAAAGTAGATTTTCTGGAAAACTTAAAGCTTATATTACCCAAAAGTACGCAATGTTATAATATCCTGACGAGAATACTAAACTTCTGAAAATAATCTCTGGATCCATAGATATGCTAAATATGTGCCATTCGTTTCGTTCCTAACTGTTACAATTTTAAAAACGTATATTAAAACAAAATGTGTGTCTTTGTCGTAGGCTTTATTCCCATTTGAGCATTACCATCTTAATTAAACTAAGTTGAACCGACCCACCTAATCACCAGTGCCTTTAAATATACGCCATGTCTGTGATAAGTGATATCATTTGCGTTGCCAACCTTATCCCCAACTGAGCTTTGGCAACTCTGCTCAGCAGCAAGAAACCAGGTGTAGTAGATACCGTATTTTTTAGAGTTACTACCCCGGTTGGGCCGCGCGGCCTTTCCGATCAGAGTTGTATGGGTACTCCTGTGATATAGTAAGAATCACTTACACAGTAGGTACATTGTGTATTTTTTTTTAATTTCAGCAAAAAAAAACATCTCAAATTAGGATCGCTTCTTATCTATAAGTGTTATTTTTAGTTAAAATACTTTTACCAACATTGTTTAACTTGGAATTTGTCTTAACAGTTACAGTACAACATTGTTTGACAGGAATTTAACTCCTTGACAAATAAACTTTACTACCTCGTTCTTTATAATTATTACTATGTGCAACTTACATGTTATCTGGAATGTAAACGGGCCCTAACTCTATGTAACCGTACACTGCATGAAACATGTAATCACTATAAAGATCAGTTATAAAATAGCGGCTCAAGTAGCAAGTGTAGACAATGCAAACAGACACATGATGACTCATCCTTAGGGTTTGAAATATATTATTGAAGTGAAAACTTCTTTAGCGGCGTTGTGCACTTTTTGGGATGGGTAAAAAATATTAAACTCGGTCAGGACACGTGACCTGATCGAAAATTCGTAAGACGGAGCCGAGTTTCTTATATTTAAAAAATATAACATTTGAAATTCAAATATTTATGAGCGGCCAGGAGCGCAGAACTTCCAGTGTACCCTATGTATACATTTAGATATGCTTTTACCTACTTTTTATTTTTAACCTAATTATATATATATAGATGTGTGTGTGTATATGCAAATACATTGTGAAGTTATGTTTTCACTTCTGACGTGCAGTCCTACAACTGACTGTTTTTTTATGTACAATAGCCATTTAATAGATAAATAGTTTGCGTTTATAATGGTATGTGAACGTGAGATCCTGGGTTCGATCGATTCGATCAAATTGTCAAGTTTTGCTTTTCTGTTTAGGAAATTCCTAGTGTTGTTTGTCATTAGCTCATTAGTAAGATAAAGACTTGCCCGCATTGTGGGCCTTGCTGTACATCTCTTTCTACCTCTTCTGATCTATTCGGCGTGCGTATATAAAAATGTTAACACGCTTTTAATGTAGCTTGGTATGTGTATGTATCTTTAATGTATATAATGTATCTTTAAACGTGATTTTCATCCCCTTCAAATCGTCGGATTAATTTGAAACTTTGCACACTTATCAAGGACCGATGATAATACAATAATTTAAATAGTTTGTTCCATTATCCTGATCAGAATCTTCAGGATTAGTGATTTTTTATATCCGAAGACACGGTAGTGTCTTGCGCCAAGTGCGCGTTTAAAATAAATATTCGGAGAGGCAGTCTGAGAAACCGCGACAAAATCCGAGGCAGGCACTAAAAAGTGAAATATAAATAATAGTTAAAAAAAAAACTAAAAAAACACGCTTTAATAGAAAAACAAACTAAAAAATAGAAAATAAATAATAGTTTAAAAAAAATAAAAACACGCTTTAATAGAAAACTAAAAAGTAGAAAATATTTTACAATAAATTTAAGAATAGTGACTAAAAGGAAAAATATTTTATTGTATTGTTTAAAAAAATGTAAAATGTTTTTGTTTGGATTTTATGACTTACCTACACATAATAAAATACTATTAAATATATCAATGCCAGTTTGAACTCACCTTAATGGATATTATATGACGTAAGGGTGATTGATGTCCGACTGTTGAGACTATAACTGAGTTATTCATATTGGATTCGTACCCCTTAAAGTATCCATATCCATCCACCGTACTGACCTATCAATCAAATCAAGTGGGTCGAAACTCTTAACCGTCTCCTAAAATATCTCTGTATATTTTCCTTTAGATAAAGGTTGTAAAATAGTGAGAAATCGGTTTCTTTTTGTCAAAACTTATTATTTATCCTTTTTAAGATCTGGATACAGTAGACTATTTTCCTGTGAAAACTCTAATGAGTGATAAGTATCTCACCGGGGCTACCAGCGAGTCCGTATGTCGTACTTAAATCGATTAAAACCAGACGGCTGCGACGGTATATCCTCGATGGTCTACGAAGCTGGGGCTATTTAGTCTTCTCATAATCCCTTGTAACTAAGTCTCAGTATGTTAGCAGTCACCAATCCTTATAGGCGGGCATTTCTGTTAAAATTTCACTTATTTACTGTCATCTTAACATTGCTGTGTTATTTTATACAGGGGTATATGTAGACGCATTTCCGCAGAATATATCGCTACGATCATTGTGTCAGTTCTCGTTAGGTTTATGTCTGCCTCTATAATGGCTAGATTCTGTGTTCGGAGGTACGATATAGAGGTACATAATAAAAATTGTTCAGTAGTCTACATACCGTTGTTAACTAACCCACTAATTTATCGGCCATAAAAATGCAACAAAACTGAGCTTCATGGTAGGTAGTACACAAAGCTCGTCTATTTTGAATGCGGTTACAAAACAAAGGGCTTTGTGTACTTCTCAAACTTACACATCAATGAATGTTGTACTCATTTACTTGTTAGAACACGGAGATGCTCATTTGTCAAGAAACAGACCTTAGTGGTGGTGATGGAGAAAAAAATATTACTTATTAATTTATCTATTAATAAATCTATTTATGAGCTACATTTATTACAAACAGGCCACATACCGCTGATGTCAGTGTATTAGCTCTTTACACAAGAATCGGCAGAAGTCTGCGTTTATAGGTTGGCCTAGAAAAATAATATGTAATAGTTCCATCCATGTTATTAAACCATTAAGCAAATTTTCGTGTTTTGTAATAGGTCCCTTAATATTATAAAATTCGGGAAAGTTGAATTCCACATTCACATAAAAGAATTTGTAAGACAGTCACGTTAGCAATACAGTAAGGGAAGTTATGGAATTTCTCTAAAGATCTAGCAGCTCGCATACACAAATTTATAACAACTTTCGAATGAAAATGTTAAAAAAAAAATGTTGTTCATGCATAAGGAAATTAGCCCATAGTTAGCATTCAAAGGACAAAAAGGTTTCTTTCTAAAAACGTATCACTTCAATCAGCCTATCATAGTCCACTGTTGGACAAGGGCCTGTCCCAATGCGCACTTCACTCACTGCTTATTATAATTATTCCTCGCAATATCTGGTAATATGAATTTCCGTAACAGAGCATTGCATCCGAATTTTGATTAAACATTAATTAATTAATTTGTGAAACTAATAAAATAACTTCAAACGACTTGGCAGTTCTGTAGTTTAATTACAAATTAAATGTCAGACGATGCCTTTGAAGCCTCAATCTGACCAAGGTGGCATCAGCCTTTTTAACGTACTACGACTATGTTCAAAACTAACTCCATTAATGGTGCAACAGTAACATGTATTTTAGTCGTAGTCAACAATTAGTTTATTGTTTGAACTCACGATACTATTTCTTATTCGTCGAGAGCGTTGATAGCGTAATTATTTTGACCCCATTGTTCATACACAAAACGTATAACAATTGTACTATTAGCATCCGTCATCGTAACACTAAAAGCCTGCTCGAACAATTCAGGTTACACAATTTATGCATACGGTCATGAATAGGACAGAAGTACCACATTTTACGATTATGAGTTCTAGACATACTAGAATGACTGATACTTTATAATCAATATCCCTATTACTGGTAAATAATTAAATATGCAGACGAAATTGGAAATGATAACCAATAAACAAATATGAGGGTTGGTTCTAATCACTACATATTATAAAACTACATAATAAAACAAAGTCCCCCGCCGCGTCTGTCTGTATTTTTTGTGTAAATTGATTGAAATATGTTGATGATTGTTGGAGATGTCTCTGCTACCCGTGCGAATCACTAAATCACTACATATTATAAAACAAAGTCCCCCGCCGCGTCTGTCTGTCTGTCTGTTCGCGATAAACTGAAAAACTACTGAACGGATTTTCATGCGGTTTTCACTAATAGACAGAGTGATTCATGAGGAAGGTTTTGGTGTATGATTTGTACCGGTGCGAAGCCGGGGCGGGTTGGTAGTATTATAAAAAACAAAGTCCCCCGCCGCGTCTGTCTGTCTGTCTGTTCGCGATAAACTGAAAAACTACTGAACGGATTTTCATGCGGTTTTCACTAATAGACAGAGTGATTCATGAGGAAGGTTTAGGTGTATAATTTCTTAAGATTTTGTGTAAATTGATTGATATATGTTGATGATTGTTGAAGATGTCTCTGCTACTCGTGCGAAGCTAGTAAATGGTATTTTAAAAAGAACAGATTTAGAAAGATGATGTTACGTCATAAACGAAAAGCTTAATTAATACAATAAAACTGGAGATTTATTGTTTAAACGCGCTAATCTCTAAAATGATCAATGATTGATTGAGATGATGATTTGAAGAATTCTTTTTGTATTGGATACAGTATTCATTGCGGAAAGTTTTAGGCTACGTAACTTCACGTTACGTTTACGTTACTCTTAGGAGTGGAGCAGTGACCATAAACGCATGTGAACTGCGTGGAACGGCTAGTTGAGCATAAAAATATGCATATAGAGAAAACGAAGGTTACACATGAGATGAAACAGAAAAATAAATATTATTTCTTTAACTTATCATATCTAAATAGATATAGATAAATTTATCAAATTATTCAGAGATATGATATAACTGGCTACTTTAGTTGGTTTATCTTAAATAATGAACAGAGAATAATTTATCACTTTCGATATAAATTAATAATAAATTTTCTTTCATATCTCCAAATTTAAAATAGGTTGTATAGGATGCAGTACATCTGATATAAATATGTCCATCCATATATCTATTAAACAATTTCATGACGTTTACAATATGAAAAACATACAAATGTAGGTACTTGGTATTTCCGCTAGTATAGACCGTTACTTTTTAATTTAATCGATCACGTTGATAGTTCCCAACAACTCGTTGTATCGTGAAATTAATCGGTTTAACAAACCTAGGCTATGTGCAT
The DNA here is from genome assembly GCA_963859945.1 of Euplagia quadripunctaria. Taxonomy (NCBI): domain Eukaryota; kingdom Metazoa; phylum Arthropoda; class Insecta; order Lepidoptera; family Erebidae; genus Euplagia; species Euplagia quadripunctaria. Next base: position 18,976,330 of record OY982568.1, on the reverse strand, counting down.
TGGAAGCAATCAGGTCAGTCGACTCAGTAGCCGGGATCACAGAGGCACCAGGAATTAGGGCAGAGAAGTAATTACTTACACGCTCAGCAGACTAGGGTTGAATCCACCAGAGCTGAACGGCTCTATGAGGGAAATAGACTTTTGTTACGGCTTGTTGAGCATTTTAAATTATCTCAGCTGCTCCGTAAAATACACGGAAGTGAGCTGTATCGAAAATCCTTTGTTTATTTATTGCTTGTAACACTCGAGATGCTGTTCTGTTGTATTTGTTTCCTTTTATGTTTTCAATAGGCATCCAGAGCTTCTATGGTTCTTTGTAATTTAGTACAATTCAAGCGATTGACAAAGAAGTACCTACTTTCGCTTTAGCAGTTACGTATTTTGCATCAAAACAAGTCCGTCGCTTTCACTTAAAATGGAAAGAATACGTAATTGTTGTCGGAACACTATTTTGCAATTTTGTTATTTGACGACATTTTTCTGATATATTTGTTTTATTAACACTAATAAAACTAACATGTCTGTTTATTTCGATCGAATTTGAGTTCAGCCAATTGTAAATTTCTGGGTCAGCCTTGAGAAAACCCACGCATACACGTTTTAGGTGCCTAAAAATGAATCAGTATGTTCTAATCCAAGATTACCATGTTGTACGTGTTTCGATCAGCTCTAATACATACCATTATGTAACAGAAACGATATTTTCCCAGGCCAAGAATTTTGCAATATACATTTCATAAACATTATGACCGTGTGTTTTTTTTTGGTTTACATCGACCGAAGTAGATTCGTGAAGAGAACAAGCTGTGCAAACGTTGACCAGATTGTTTGACCCCTTGCCATTATTTACTTTCTTGTCGGTGAACATTCGAGAGGTATAATGTAGAAGGGATGGAGGGATCTCGGGTCGTTGGATCCACTATTGTCTCCGAGTAAAATTCCGGTATACGCCGGATTGACCGGTTCCTGTAGGACGAGGGGAGACCAAGGTTATGCGTTATTTAGCACGCACGTGCGACGTTGTGCTGGCTCCGTAAACGAAGCGGACGATTGGCCCTATATTATAGTAAAGTACATACGCTTTTTTGTATTATTTAAACAACAAGCTATAACGTATCCAGTAAGAGTAACAAATACAAAAACAGTTAAGTGCTATATGATTGGAGAGAGTTTCCCACGTTCTATGTTTATAGTTCAGTAGCTGCCTAGAAGGTTAATGTTGTACTCTGGGCGATTAGAAAGTATTTCGTATTATTATCGTAAGATACACTGTAAATTTGCTGAATCTTACCATCTACTGCTTAAAGAGATTTATTTATGTATTTGCGTTTTCAAACGAAATCAAGATTTTAATTTTATCGAAGTCGCAAACGATCACAAAGTAAAAACTGTTACGATAAAGAAACATCAAATAACAGTAGATAGTGTTTCATAACAATGGAACTTCCCACTATTTCATAAATACGATGCCTCATAAAACTTTTAAATTACAGGCTCAACGCAGATAAGGCACACAGTCGGAGTCACACGCACCTACATATTGACAGCAAGAATGCATATTGCAGAGAGATATAAGCAGAGCAATATGGATGAAATGGTAGCAGGTTTAAATTACATTTCCTCCTCCTTTTAAATTAGATAACATTGCAGACGAGCGCTCGCAATATTAAGAGGCAATTAACGAGCCAAAGTGGAATGTAGAAAAATGTGATTTGAAAACATACTACATAGCTACGTACACCACAAGGAGTGGTCGTGTTCGAAGCGAGACAGAAAACAGATGAATGAACAATTTTACTCCCAAAGAGAACTTTACGACTTTTTATGATTAACTGGTGTAAGCCGACGGCAGTAAAACAAAAAGAATGTTTTGAAACCATAAATTTTCCACTGTGGCGTTCGAGGCTTCATGAATTCGGAATAAGTTCAAATGAATGCTAAAAATGTTTTAGCTTCCCTAATGAGCAATTAAAATAATAAGTGTGCAATTTAAGACATTAAATTGGTTATGTATACAGTATATTCGAGATACAAACGATGAATCTGAATGACGAAACTGTTAGAAATAACACCTTAGCATTATACGGTATGAGTTATTTGTTACGTGACCACAGTCATTCGGTAACCTTCTTATATTCAATTCTTGTGCTCGAGCATCAGTACAGATTGCAGTTTTCTTTTGACATTGCAATCTGTAAAATCCTTTGCAATTTCAACTATTTTTTATGAAAGATGTCGATTAATTTGTTATATATATACAAAACTAGCAGCGCCCCGAAGTTTCACCCGCGTAAGTTCCGATCCCGTGGGAATATCGGGATAAAAAATAGCCTATGTGTTAATCCAGGTCTCCACCTATCTACATACGTGAAAGAGTAACAAACATTTACCCATCCACCCATTTAAACTTTCACGATTATAATATTAGTGGGATATAATTACCGATACAGTTTTTAATGAGATCCTCTGAAAAGTAGGCTTTTTATGATTTATTTACCGTTTTATTGCAAGCTGTCGTGCATTTCGCAAGTTAGTGCATTTTAGTTTCACGAACAGCGATGAGTTGGATTTGTCGGCTAGTGTACTCTTGACGACCTAAGACCCTCGTCCCAGTGTCGTTACCGATTGTGGAAGGTTGTGGAGGCCAGAACAGAGAAATAAAATAAATATTTTGACCGTTGAACTAATGGAATGCAAATTAGTACAATTAAGTAGATATATAGAAATATAAATTATTATAAGTATTGGCTTGTATACTCCCTGTATTGCAGAGGACTTAACAAACATACAACTAATTGAAACAATGTTGGAAGACTGAGACAATTTTCTATGAATCGCACAAATAAATTGAACCCACAACACTCGATGCTATGAATGACAGTTGGCGAGGCGGTCTGCTATTCTGGCATCCACACAGTCAAATATCATGAACCCTAAATTAGGAACTAACGAATTAAAAATAAAGCCAGGGACTTAAAAAATAAAGACACGTAATGGCTCTCTTAATTAGATTAAAGACTTAGGAATTCAGAGTTCAGTACATATATTGAACACCTTCATTGTGTAACATATTCAATCTTAAAAACCTTGAAAACTTATTTATTTACATTACACAACACAAACTTATACCAAGCAATTGTTTATTGTCAACCATCTATCACTCAACAACCAGCATCAATCACTCAATAAAAGCAATCAGCTTGTCAAGTTGCAAACCAGAGCAAAAAGCCGCGGGCTTTAGCTGGTAAGCTAAGTACACTAATTTGATTACGAACGGTTTCGAATGCGGGCTTTACATTGTCAGGATACATTCGAGTATGTTTGTAACGGTGACCGTCTAAGGCTTTTGTTATAGCGCTCGCGGCAAAGCGATAAGCGATTGGTTTTGTAAAATCGACGTAAAGTTCACTTCAAAGAAAGAGAATACATATAAAATAGATCGTCGACTTCAACTCTTCATGTCGACGTGTCAGCATTTTGGAACTACCTATAGTGCGGTCGCGAAGCAGGTAGAATTTCGATCATTAACCTACTATTACTTGCGTTTTTTGCACCCGCGTAAATATATTGCCATCGCGCTCGCACAATTTCAATGACCGCCCAAAGGAATTGCAAATATTTTGCCTGCAAGAGTAAGGTCTGTTCTAGCATGTGAGTTTTAGTTGGCCTTGAATCACACGCCTTGCTTTTGCTTGTTGTTATTCAATTTGAAATCTAACAACATTCCACTCAGTTTCCGGACGTCGTGAAATTGTTTAAGTTGTTAGTGGTTTGTTGTCTTGTTTTAATTGTTAGTTCTCTTGTTACGTTACTAGTTCTGTTGTTAACTTTTTTTACTGTTGTAAAATGGACCGAGGGCCGTCTACCCCGCGCTCATTCAAAGAATTTGTTTCCATGCGGAAATGAAACGAAAAACGTGTTTAAATACGTTAAACAATCCTGGCCTGATAATAAATATCCCTCAAAACATATTATTTTTATGCCAGTCAGAAACAACCTTCAATCGTAGTGTCTGTCTGGACATTTTTATCACGGTGCTTAATTTTCCAGCATTAGATTATATCTGTATTTAAAGATAATATTCTGAAAATGATTTAGGAAAGTTCGTTTCTCAAATTGTCCCGACCGGGAATCGAAAGCAGACGCACGAAGGGTTTGCGTACATTACAAGTACATTATTCTTAGTACACGTGTTTGATCTGCACAATAACCATAAGTAGTAACTATTTGAATTTGTTTTTTTCTCTTTTAAAAATATCATATGAACACGTACTTACTACAAAAATGTTTGTGACCACTGTCAGTAGGCAAAGAGGTCAATGTACGAAATTCTTTATGCTCCGCGACCGAACTATATAGAGGACTTGAACTTTTGTTACTTTTTTCATTTATAGTAGTGACATTTTTAAATAGAGATAATACATGTAAGATTGCTCTCACTCCAATCCATATAGCGGATCTTATCAGAGGGAAAGAGGAGTGTTCAGCAAACTAAATAGTCAATGAAACCATTTTTCAAATACAACGATGAGTGCAATAAAACTTAATTTCTTAACAATTTGATGTGTTCTAATCAATTTTTCTTATTTTATTAGCGTCTATCACACTATGGGAATAAATCACTTGAGACCAAAATTATAGAGAGTAATCGCTACTCGCCGTTTGTGAGACAGCTGCCTAAAGTTTGTAGATTATTTAAATTTATTGTATAATAGAAGCAAGAATGGGGACTGAAATAAATAAGTGAAATATTTACATATAATTGTAGTAGTGGGTATTGTCTGATTTATTACATTATTAATCAATTTCTTTTCAGTACAATGAAATCTTCATATTATAATTGAAATCTACCTAAGTATATTAATATAATATACTTAGTACTTCAAAAATAGTAATAGGGTATCATAACAAATGCAAATTAATGTCACGCTCACCTTGCTAGAAACGAGCAAAAAACAATATCGCTATCAATACTTTACAACTGATAATAATGATAACAAAAAGTTATCAGAAAACTCTGATACGGTTTCCAAGAAAATATTAAATACAGTGTACAATCGGCTAAATAGATCGTCTACCACCCTACGGTTGAAGATCATTTGACATCATAAAACAACAAGGTTGATTTTCCCGACACAGAAACTTTTGTCAAAACTGGTAGACCATTTTATTTGTCCACTGTACATCATAACACGACTCTTAAATAGTCCGAGTTCATTTCTACTGTGACGTTTGGTGCTATTTTGTTTTTTAAAACTTTAACCCACGTATTATAGTTAATATGATTTCTACAGATTAGACCAACTGTCTACTTTTACTTTTTCCTTTTACGTTAATTAAAAGCAAATTACGCTTACCGAAAATAAGATGCATTGCTTTTATTAGCGATTTTAGTTGCAATAAACGACTTCAGTAGCCGTAGCTGATACGGACATTCCAAATTTAAAATTTAGAGCCTTCTTTCGACTGATATAATTCGTTATACACACAACGCCACGAAGACTTGCCAACAGAGAGGACTTTAGTGGTAACATTTGGTAGTCGTCCAGTAAAGGCAGTCAATGAGAAAAATGTTTGCAATATCGCAGCCAATAGCGGATGCCTAGTGAAGTCTTGTTTGCCTTGGTTCTAGCACTTAGCAGATAATACACAAATAGCTGTATTTATTGTTAACCTTGTCTCATATCCACCACACAACATTGATATTTTATGAAAATCGATGTCTACAAGCTCTAATATTGGTTGTCTAATAGTGGTTATACACTTGACGCCAAGGGGGCCCGTGCCTTTCATATATTTTCCAAAACGGTTCTAAGCATATACCCGGATACTTAGGCATATAGAAACACTAACAGTTACGAAGGTAACCAAAATGTCCAATAAATCGCTTATCGCTTCTCTCATGTCAATAATATTAACCCTAGCAGGATACTTTCATAAGAATGACGGCAAGTCGCACAACTTTCTAGCAAGATAAACGTGATTGATTACTTTGTTAGCATTATGTAAGTCGACCTATCTGCATCACATTAACAGTAAGCCGTAAGCAGTGAGCTAAATTAAGTATTAGAAAACTGAAAATACCTAACTCATTTGGTGAAAAATAGCACGAGAGCACAACAATGAGTTGTTTCTCAAATACCTCTGTTTTCGCTTGTTTATTTTTAAATTAGCTACTTATGTATAAAATATTTAGGCAGGTATGCAGCTGATAAAAATATGCAAGAAATTGATTACAACATAGGTGAGAAGAGCAAATATACAGTTAAGAATTTCTCACAAGAAAATAATATTCTAAATACGCGACTGATGTCTATGTGATATATGCGATGATAGGAAGTAAAAACTACATAATTAAAAAGAATATTTTTAAAGAAGACACAATTTACCAAGGTTTAAAATTCTTCATTTAAGTCTTCATGAAATCTCAAAAAATCCTGAAAATAGATATTACAAAGCTTGAATTGACCTAGCATTTGTCAAAAAATGAGTGGTTAATGACTAATGCCCTGCTCCAGTTCAAGAAACTTTCTTCTTTTTTTTTTTTTAAAAAGACAACTCCCGCATTAGGAATTACTCCTGTATCGCGGGGGACTTTACAAACATAGAAACAACGGACACAAAGAACACCCAGACTAAGGTGGGAATCGAACCCACGACCTATAAGCATAGTGGTCAGGGTTACTAACCACTAGACCAACAGGCCAGTCAGGCAAACGATTCGTTTTACTTCCGGACGGTAAAATTTTCATTGAAAATTGAACGAAATAGTATCAGTTTTATCACTGTCTAGTTTGACGACCTTATCCCCACAATTTAACTCTGGTCACTCATTCACTATTATTACTTGTTTATTTTATTTCTTGTTGTGGTTGGAATTATATGGTGTTGGTTTGTTTAAATCTGGTCACATATACAGGTTAGTTGGTAATATTTCGGCAATCCATTACATCAAGATTTACGAACATTTTATTAAAATTTTTGGCTTGAGCAATGGTTCAGAAAAACGTTTTAGTTTAATGAGTGGAGAATGCGGAAACATAAGATTCAAAATTACCTTTAAACAAACTTAGCAATAATTATTTAACTCACCTGCTTAATTAATTACCATTATTTTAAATTGAAAATAATTTTCACTAAATTGCATTTCTTTCATCCAATTTCTAACTTCTGGTACGTTATCGTATGTTGCTAGATAGTTGAGAAGTTGTACATGTTTCATAAATGGTCTGCAGATAAAAGTATTTATGTATTTGTTTTTTGCAGATTTCGCCCATTTAAATTTAAAAAAAAGTTACAAATATGAAAATTATAAGCTCTGATTTAAAAAGGAGGTATTGGAGATTATTTTCAATTTATGGTCGATTAATACGTATGGAAGTGTTAACAAGTAGATAATAACAATAAAAAGTAATTCCACACTTTAGTCTTTTTTTTATAAATTTTCAAAGTACTTGGATATCTTCGAAAAACGTAAAATTTGAAATTACCTGAAAATGGTTCACAGTTTGACCTTTGCATAGGGGTCATAGGAGATCAATTGTTTGCAAATTTGATCTCTACATCCCTTTAATTGATTACCGACATATTACTAGTAACCCAGTATTATATTGGTTTAATTGACATCATTTTGTCTGCAGACTATATTAAAATATAATTTAGAATTATTAAACTAGTTTTTCTATGTAAACTTACACATTTTTACTTATGGCATATCAAACTAAATATTGAAATCATATAATCCACAGTTGATATAAGCTTACATTGCAATACAATAATAACAAAGTGACTAGTGTCATGTTACATTCATTATCCATGATGAAACATTAGATTTCAGACCAAGGTCATTTGAGTAATGTACATACTCCCTATAATATTTTTTCTATAGTACTTACTTAAGTAGCTAAATGAGCAAATTGCCTACCTTATGTCAAGTACAAACTGCTAACTAAAAATCACTTCTCGTGTGGTCTGATAACCCTACTCACTAGCACAGATAGAGTTGAGCTATTGTTAACACTCAGCAATCCTTCTATATAAGCATTATCTCTTAACTTCAATTACCTTCCCTTCTTCCCTATCTTTCAATATACTCCCATTTTTCCCATCTATAGTTCCCAAAGTGCCCGGTTGAGGGTAATAGGTTTGCCCCCTACTACATGAGTGGGACCAAACTACGGTGTGCACAATGTAGGTGTCTAATACGCCTCTGTGATACAGATGTGAGGGTATGTATGTACTAGTAGGGATACAACACTATTTCTTTTCCTTTATTTTTGAAGTGAAAACTTCTTTAGACACGCTTGTGCACTTTTGCTATGGGGAACAAGCATTGAACTCGTGACCGTCACACTAATAATACATATATAGATCCACTAGAGGGCGCTAATCTAAACATTAAGTTCTGTAAGCTCCATAATAATTAATGTCACCAACCTGCTAATGTGACGTTTTAAGTTCCTTGTTTGGTTTAAGTTTTCACTTCTGTCGGCAGTCCCATGATTGTCTACTTTTTATGTGCATTTACTTTGATCAGGAATGTGACACAATATAGCTAGTAGTGTTGTTTGATTGCTCCTTATCATCTCTCGAATTCCTAATGCTATTTTTAAAACAAAGAACTAAGAGCTGATTAATAATTTTATTAAAAGCACTGGTCTATAAATCCAGGTTAAAAAAATAAATAAAACAAAATTTTTCCATTGTATTGAGATGGTTTATGTCTAGTGGTATTCAAATTCAAATTCATTTATTCAATTAAGACACTAAGTGACATTTATGAATGTTAAATTGAAGCTACAGTTAAAAATCATAGTTGACGCAAACAGACGACAGCATGTATTGGATTGTCGAGGTAAATTAGGTGAAAACACCAAAATCTACTGGCTGCTTGTGTCAATCTATAACTTTCAGTTTCCAAAATGCGTAGAACCTTAAAGAAGAATACTGGCAAAGAAACTAATTTCCACTCTTTTTAAAAGTCAGTTCTTAGTGCACTCTCATAAGTCTAAAAAGACAAGGAGTATGGGTATACAATGGCTGCATAGCAGATGAACCGCAGCATGGCTACACAAGAAAAGAATACACTAAACCCTTTTAGTAATCAAGCCAAATGGAGCTTTGCCATAAGTTGATTATTAAGTTAGAATGACGGTAATTAGTAGTATATATTCAAATGAGTTCAGGCTATTTGACTAGATAATAATAATAACACTTTATTGGCAAAAAACAATCATATACGTAAATTCACTTAAAACACTAACACATCTATATAAATTATGTCCAGCTGTAGCGACCATCAAGGCTAGGGTAGGCAATGTTAAATTATGTTTAACATTTTATAAAGCTTATATAGCTCTATATTATTAAATTTCAAAGAAAACCTTTATGTTAGTTGATTTAGATACTGATATCACTACATCTTATAAAACAAAGTCTCTTGCCGCGTCTGTTCGCAATAAACTGAAAAACTACTGGACAGATTTTCATGCGGTTTTCACCAATAGACAGGGTAATTCATGAGGAATAGGTGTATAATTTGTTAACGTTTTGTGTAAATTGGTTGAAATATGATGATGATTGTTGAAGATGTCGGACTACACCTACGAAACCTGGGCGGGTTGCTAGTTCTATATAAGGTCTTATGTTTTGGTGGCTTATGCTGTAAAACAAGGTGAGTGAATTTAATGCATTATTTATATAAGGATAGGTGCTGTAATCCTTTAGGTACATGCACGAAATAAGGAAAACATAATTCTGCTAAATTATCACCTTTTATCAAACAGGTTTTCATGATAAAATGATAATGTAACTGATTAACATGTAGTATCTATATCAGATTTATCGTATTGCATTCTTTTATTTAACTGTATTCTAAGTACAGCAGTATCCACAGTGGTTCCAGCAAAGTAGCCACTTTTGGCAAAATATTAAAGAAAAGGGTAGTTTCTTATTATGTTTATTTATTTATTAGATTATGAATGAGCAGCTAGCTGATATGTTCACATCTAGTGATAAATTTAGTATAGTCTCTTTATATTTATTTTTTAAATGTCCGTCACTTTTTTGAGCACTGAATTGTCCAATCGTAGCCAGTTATCGAGTCTTTAAATGCGTTTATAGAAGTGGCAGAAACAACATCCTCTGGCAGTGAGTTCCAATTACGGACTACTCTGTTGCTGAAGAGTAGTCTGTAATTGCATCAAACAATGTTGATATGTTATTAAGACTTTAAACAACAATGAATGTATATATCTTAAAGATAAATAGTAATAACATGTGAATTTAAGAGATGCTTGATTAGTAACGAGCCAAAAAGCCTTATTGGTATTGATAGAGGAATCTGTTTCTGCATTTAGTGTAAAAAACGGTCTATTATACGTTCAGATTCGGCTAGCTAGTTGAGCCAGCCTACCTCCTTCCAGAAGCACAGAAGAAGAAGGAGAGCCTTATCAGTGGCGTAACTATACCATCTGAGGCCCGTGGCAAATTCATCAGATGGGGCACAAGTTCTCTCTTGTGTGCTTAGGAACTTGGCGTTGGGGCCGGGGACCCCCTACGGCCTTGGGCCCGGGGCAATTTGCCTGCTCTGCCACCCTATTGTTACACCACTGAGCCTTCTTGAGGTGAAAGGATGTGTCAAGGTGATATAGAAGACAATTGTATATCTTTAATAGGTAAAGACTTATGAAGTTTTTATTTAACCTTTGATAATTTCCTACCACTGCAAATATAAGCTTTTTTACCATGTTGTTAGAGGTTAAATTACAAAAGTGCAAGAGATTTGACCTACACTAATTAAAATTAATCTATTAAGTGTGTTATACTTCATGCTGTCATTTCAAAATATACAAGTTCAAGACAAAGGGAAAGTCAATAAATATATAAAAAACACATAGATAAACAATAAACATATATGTTATAACTATACAACAATAATATAACTATAGAAGTTGATCACCAGGGAGATGAAATCATTTAAAAGTAATGTAACCTATTCTTTCATGGCTAAACGAATATAACCATATGTTTTATCTAAGTAAAGTTGAAAAACACAGGTTACACGGCGTGTGATTTTTTTATCAGTTTGTTGTTTTCTACAAAATCATTTATCATTACATGATGACAAGACAATGAATAACAGAACGTGTAATATCACTGTATAATGTTAATCTGTCACAAATCCCAGGTACTAGATTCGGTACAAACGAACTTCGCATGAAGACGACTCAATTTAAACTATGACGTCAGTTTACCAATAATTATTACATTACAATCTAAAATATCCAAAATCAAAAACTTACCCATCACCGACCACTACACATTTAATCGCCTGCATTGTTGAATTCTACTTGACCGTTGCCACTAATAAAGCACAATTACCAAGGGTGGCTTCAAAAACTTGATTTTGCTACACTGCACTGGTAATCACGTCTAGATGCAATCAATACACTTTAGCATCACAATCAACACTTGTAGGAGTGAACGGCACAGTTGTTATATAAAAATATTAATTTCATATCTCTCCGCTAGCGATAAGAGTAGTTTTGATCACAAATTCCTCGACTCGCTCACTTTGAAAACGTTTAGCCGATTACGTACAATCGGTTCAGCTCAGCATTAGTATTTTAATAACGTTGTTGCCATATATCATTCACTCACTTCCCAATTACCGCAAATAAAAGATGACTTTTCTGAAATAAATGTATTGCATAAAACAAGATTGCTCTTGTCATAAAAACAGCTTATCCAATACCCTAGAAATAACAATTACAGGATATTATTGAGATATTTTTATTCCTCAAATTCAAACTACATGAAGACAAACCTTAAAAAGAACTCCATATTATGTGTATTAATTTTGTAGTCTATCCATACCAAAAATACCATAAACAAAACGAGGCTTATAGGATGGATCAGATACTCGTATACGGTGTTATGACGAATAATACTTTTTTATTTAAATGACACTTTTTAGTTATAGATTTTAAACAATTGCATTTAAAACAATAAATCTGAAAATTCCAATTAAAGAAATAATTTATAATAAATATCATAATAACCGAAATATACTTCGAATATTACCGATTTCTCCTATCACCTCTATAACAGCACGTTTTTGCGCGCTTGATTTTTCTATAATCTATGCTATTATGGCGACTTCGATAGATCGCGTTGCGCGGTATTGCGTGATACCATTGTTGATTTCTATTGTAATATGGCAAAAGGTGATAAAGAATTAGAAAAACCCATAGTGAATAATGAAATTCCAAACCCGGAGTGTCGGAGTACAGACCATGAAGACTCGGAATCCGTCCCGGAGCAGCCACTTGATATAGGGGAGCATTATTTGGTACGGCGGTCGGATGAGTCATGGCACCCGGCTGAGATAATACAAACGCGTTACAATGCCGCTGAGGGCTGCTACGAGTACTACGTACATTATGTCGGCTATGATAGAAGACTCGACGAGTGGGTATCCCGCCACAGGGTTATGTCAGATCGATTCGACTTGTGCGAACAGTCTAATAACAACATAAACTGCGATCACCTGCTCACCGACAAATCTGGCCGAAAAATAACAAGGAACCAAAAACGTAAACATGACGAAATCAATCACGTACAGAAGTCTTATGCGGAAATGGACCCCACAACTGCGGCACTGGAAAAGGAACATGAAGCTATAACAAAAGTTAAATACATCGATCGCATTCAGTTTGGTAAATATGAAATAGATACGTGGTATTTCAGTCCCTATCCCGATGAATATGGTAAACAATCGAAGCTTTGGATATGCGAGTATTGCTTGAAGTATATGAGAATGGAAAAAACCTACAGATATCATTTGAGCGAGTGCACGGCGCGACAACCCCAAGGTAGCGAAATTTACAGAAAAGGTACTATAGCAATATTTGAGGCAGATGGTAAAGAACACAAAATATATTGTCAAAATCTATGTTTACTTGCTAAATTGTTCTTAGATCACAAAACTTTATATTTTGATATAGAGCAATTCCTATTTTACATATTATGTGAAGTGGATAAGCAAGGTGCACATCTGGTTGGCTATTTTTCTAAAGAGAAAGATTCTCCAGAAGGGAATAATGTTGCATGTATACTCACACTACCTCCTTTTCAGAGACAGGGCTATGGTAAGCTATTGATAGCCTTTAGTTACGAGTTATCAAGGCTTGAGCATGTTGTTGGCAGTCCTGAAAAACCATTATCAGACCTTGGTAAGCTCAGTTACAGATCATACTGGTCTTATGTTTTATTAGAAGTCTTAAGTGTTAGTAGAGGTACATTAAGCATCAAAGATCTGAGTTCAATGACGGGTATATCTCAGACAGACATAATATCAACACTGCAGTCTATGAATATGGTGAAGTATTGGAAAGGGCAACATGTCATTTGTGTGACATCTAAAATAGTAGCAGAGCAATTAGCCAGTTCTCATTTTAAGAAGCCTCGATTGTCAGTAGATCCAGCAGCTTTAAGATGGACACCACCCAACAAACAAGGGAATTCAGCAAAAGCTAAAAAGTAGTACAGGCTTACAGGCACAGCTTGAGAAAATAGTCAATAGTCATAACTAAAAGACTTTCTCTAAGTGCTGGCCTGTTCATTGTACTACAAAATTAAGACTACGGCATGCACTTTTGATGCATAAGCAAATGGTCTAAGTTTCACTTAAAGTATTCAAGGGATATGAATTCTATCCAATAATTATTCATTCAGTAAGAATTGATGTATAAATTTCATAAAATAGATTTGTCATCCATTAGTTTTTTTACAAGTTTCATCTAAATCTCAGAAATTTCTGAGAATTCCATTACATTTAGATGTACGTATATACAAGGATTGCTTAATTAAAAGTATTAGATATGGCAGATGCTACTGTGAATAGCATTGCTAAATGAAACCTAATGGCCAGTCATGATTTTCAGCTTGATGTGATATCAAAAGTGCAAGCTCAGTTGATGGAGTGTATTATAGATCATTACTAGAGTATTATTGATTAGTTGTGGATCATTTTCGCATTAAAATAAATAAAATATGTGGCATTTGTTAACAAGAGTTAAATTGATAGCTCTAAAGATGTTCCAGCAAAGGAATAAGAAAGCATTTGAAAGTAATAGTAGATTAAATAAAACATAGAAAAATAATGAAAAAAAAATATACAGAAAAATCATAATAGAGAAAGTTAAGAAGTACATAAATGTGTCCTTTAGGTAAAGCGCTTAGTTTATTCCTATAAACAATAAAATCTGATTTTTCTGTCAACTTTATTGATTGCTAGGAATGAACAGAATACTGGGAGTTGGCGTGTTACCCATGGTCATTTAAATAGCAGTAAGTCAGAAGAGGTGTCTTCTTGACTTACTGCTACCTTATTTACCATGGCAGTATCAAAGTTATAAAAAGAATACTTGAGTCTAGTCTGTTTAGAGCAGGCCACAGTTGTGTGCTTTGTATCTTTCTAGTTTTCCACTTTGGTAAGATCATGATGTCATCAATTAGTTCTAAATTTAGTTTCTAGAAAACAAAACAATATCTAAGTTATCTAGATACTAATTATAACAAGTTGCCTACTGGCTAAATAAAATTCTGAACACATATGTGATGTAGAAATTACAGTATTTGCAGCATGTGGCTTAATACCATTTTGTTCTTTACAGTTCAGTTTACTTTTTTTACAGAAATAGTAATTTTTACATAATGGTAACTCTAAATAAGGATATTCAATTTCGAATTTGTAATACCACTTTGTATAACATGGCATTATACAGTTTACTTACATAATGGCATTATCAGATATTTTAGAGATAATTCACCAAGAGGAGTGATAGTATGTCATATTGACCTGTGTAAGTGTGCATTATGGGGTTGTCACTTTTCTTTGTAACAAGTCTCTAATTTGTGATGACATACCATTCTATCTTGGTGAATGCCAATGTTGATAATAATAGTAGTTATATTTTCTATGCATAAAATTATTTTTTTACATATGTATCACAATGTCACTAAAAATTAAAGTAAATTATTTGGAGTTACTTGTATCTAATCTAACTACAAATTATTGTAATGATAGTCTCATTGTAATGGTTAGATTTTTCTATATAATTACTTTATATCCCAAAGCCTAATCTAAAATCTAGATGTGTATAGTCTGCACCTATTCAGTTCCTTTTTGTTCTGGTGACAGTGATATTAAGTTTAAGTTTAGTTTAGACGATTCAGTGATGAATGAAACTGTCTAACAGTGTTTAGTTAGCTTTAAGAATATAAATTCGTTGTTTGGATGTTTACGACACTTGTAACACTGTTACAAACTTAGTAATTGTATTAAGTCTTCATTGAAATTCTAACATGTCATCAGCTGCAGATGATGTCGTCAATCAGTCTGAATAAATTGCACAAAGCCATTTCTCTTATACTGTGCATATATTACCAGATTGACTAAATATCGCCTCCCGGCAAAAAGAGTCATATCACAAAAAAAGTGTCATTTCACATGTTAGGAACGTTTAACATTTTTATAGCATTAAATAGCGAATGTTGCATTTGGTCAGCTGTAAAAACATCGTTATTAGCTCAGTGTTTTGTTCAATTCACAGGTATAAAAGTCGTGTCGTCGTCGTGTCGTTTTGTATTATGACACTTTTTTTTGCTGGGAGGCGATATATTTATTCAATGTATTTACATTACACAACAGCTCTCCAAACCACAATTTAAAATTCAAAACTAGATCTGATATGCTTATCTAAGTTGTGGTCCATCATGGGATAGCTGATAGTGTAAATTAATCTGTTTGGGGTTGATGGGACGGGCAGCTCTTCATTAGTGCTTTACGGTATTTAGTTACTAATCAACATTGACATAATGTTTCGTTCATGACAGCCAAAACTTTTGTGGCCGCTGTGTACTACTTTGGGGGTCATCGTCGGATTTAATTGCGTTTTTTATTACTGTTTTATATTCAAAACACGAATGTATCACGCTCTTGTAGATCTGATATGTGAAGTCACACTCACTAGTCCAGTTGAGTGGTTCATTCAAATATGGGTACGTTAATTACCGGCAATGTTGTGTATTCGTTAATTGATGTATTGTCACGTTGCCAATAATATTTTGGTTGTTATACAATTATGTATTAAACGAAGCCCTATACGTGGTATTAACATTATTTCGCCATAAATTCTTCCTGAATTTATTGTTTCAAAATGTTCGGAATAGGCTTACGAAACATTTTGTGTTCCGAGCCAAACATTTCAACTTTCTGTTAGGACACAACACGAGACTTTTTAAATAAAGTATTTTTATATCATGGAAAACACTGTGTTCCCTTAGACGCAGGAAAATAGATAAATAAATTTTAATATCGATCAGTATTATTTTATGCTGACATGCGATGGGCGGTCTGCAATGCTTAGTGCCCTCGAAGTCTAAATAAAGTTCAACGACATGGCATTATCTCTACCTGGAACTCTATTATGTTAATCTTTTAACCCTATGGTCTAGAATAGTCGAGATTGTAGATGACAGTACCGCACGTTATCTTTAAAAATCTCGCATAGATAGCTTTGATACGTTTTGTAGGTAGTATTTCATTAGTTACTTCAGTAGGTACAGTACTAAACGATACAATTATAGCAGTAACGGTTCATGTGAAGGTCTTGAAGACTTCAGTGGTTGTTTCTAGTTTGTCATAGTACAAAATCCTGTTGAAACACGGTGCTATTAAAATACAAAACCAGAGCGGGTCCTGTCCCAAAAAGCCTTATTTTGAACTGTAATTTGACTCCGACATTTTTTTGCGACAGATGATTGTATTTCTGAAACTCGTACTAAACAATGTTACGATATTTTATTAGATTAAGACTTGTTAATGATAGTGATTCTTGTAATTTTAATTTGCAATGTACGCATCTTCAGTTGTTAACAATTTGCCACATCACGTCGTGTCAAGTTGATAGAAATGAAAAGATCAACCCATTGCTGTTATTTTTTATTAGATTCTGTGAATCATCGGTAACTTTCACTGTTTATTTGTGATAATTCTAATTGTAAGTAAAAGTGTCAAATAAAATGAATGCAGAAAACATTTGTTGTTTACTTTTAAATTACCTTATCTCTGCAGTAGGTAATATTACGCTACGTACGCACTACACTCATCAAGGGTGACAGAAACTTTATCGCAGTAGGTATATTTGTACAAAATTAATACATAAATAGTAAAAACTTGTCAAAACATTAAACCGACGAAAGAAGAAAAGAGTAAAATGATATTAATAAATTGTTAGGCTAACTAAACTTCCACTACTGTAAATACTTACAAGATGTTGAGTTTATATAGGTGTTTATATAATGGAAATTATACAGGGTGAGTGGGGGGAAGTACGAACGGTTTTTTGATAAGATGAGCAGTGTTGTATTTGAATGCTTGTAGAACAATAAAAATTAACTTGCGCTAAAAATATACTCAAATAAAGGGCATAGAGTATATTGTTATTATTTTGTTTAACATCTGATGAATCTGTTCCAAAGTAGAAAAAATTAACAAATAAAATGTTTTTACCACGACTATGAACCTGGGGTAAGATGAAGAAAGGCTGATGGGGAAAGATCGGAATAGTTTCTATAATCGTTCAAATGAATGTCAGACGTTGTTGATGGTCAGTAGCACAGAAATCTAAATAAGGTAATATTTAGATGTCTGTGTTCAGTAGTCTACCTATGGCTTTTATTGCCCTTAAAAATCAAAACTGTCGTGTGAAAATGTCTTCAGTCGTCAAAGATAAAACAAATTGTTTCTTTTATGTATTTCGATCTTGCCTCCCCGGGGGAAGATTGAATTAGAGGTTCTCAAACTTTTATATTAATTGTTAAACTCAAAATAAAACTTCACCATAGCAACTCTGTATTAAACTTTATTCGTAATTCGGTAGAACGTTATGGAGTGACTACTGAGTAGATATTATTCTCTACTATACAGGTGTATTTGAAAAAGGAATACTTAAATCACTGAAAGGGTATGGCTCTTGCAGTTACAATAAGAATTTTTGAAAATAATCATGATAATTGTAACTGAATGCTAGTCATTTCGTCGTCGTTTCGTCGTATAACTTCTTAAATTTGAAAGTCGAGATTTTTACACAAATCGGACAACTTACGATAAATTGAATCTCTAGATTTTACATAGCTGGTTTTCACATACCTACAAGTTATCTTTATATGACTAATCAACTTATCTTCTTTTAACCATTCATATATATACACAAAATAATTTACCTTATCAAAAATCTACGATTATAAGCCTAATGTAAATAGAAACTTAAACAGCATATTTCTTTATCCAGTAGACACGGTATAAATCTTAAAAATTGTTAAAAATTTAAAAAACAAAACTAGTTCAGGTCATGATAATATCCCAGTAAATATTGTAAAAACCAGTATTGAGTACACGGTTGCACCTCTTGTATACATTATAAATCTTATGCTGCAAACAGGCCACTTTCCTGACGAGTTAAAGATAGCCATAATTAAACCTATACATAAAAAAGGTTCCAGACACGAAATCAACAATTACAGACCCATAGCCTTATTGCCTAGTTTTTCAAAAATATTTGAAAAAGTCATACATAGTCGAATATCCAACTTTCTAGAAAACTATAACATTCTTAATAAAAATCAATTTGGATTTCAAAGAGGTAAGTCAACCTCCTTAGCAATATTTAATTTATTTAAAAATATATGGGATGGCATGTCAAGGCTTTCGATTGTGTTAAATATAATATATTGTTAAAGCAACTTGAATACACTGGCATCAGAGGCATAGCCCTAGAACTCGTAGATTCTTATTTAAAAAATAGAACTCAAGCAACAAAGATAGACATGTACGATGATACTGCCAAAACCATTGAAACTGTAGTCTCAAGTTTTGAAAAAGTTTTGCTAGGTGTGCCACAAGGTAGTATACTGGGTCCTCTCCTATTCTTAATCTACGTAAATGAACTCCCAAACATTGTCAATCACGAGTGTATAATGTATGCCGATGATGCAACATTTTTTATTAATAATGATAACTTGAATGATGCTGAGTATGAACTAGAGATTTCTAACGTACTCCAAACAGTCTCTAATTGGTTAATATCAATCAATCTTAAGGTAAAACTCACAAAAACCAAAGTCATGCAATTTAGAAATTATAAAAAACAACCCCCACCCTTAGCCGTATGTGAATCTCATTTTAAAATTGAAGGAGTGGCGCAAATAAACTTTCTTGGTATTACTTTAGATCAACATATAAATTGAGAAAGTTAATAAAAAAATGTCTAGTTTTTGCTATGTATTGTCCACACTAACTGAAATTGCGTCTATCAGTGTAACAAAATCAGCCTATTATGGCATCTATCCGCTGTTAACATGTGGTATTATCTACTAGGGAAATTCTACCAACGTGCAATCTACATTTATAAAACAAAAAAGAAGCATACGAATAATTTATAACCTACAAAGCACAGACTCACTGAGGCCTATCTTTAAGGAAAAGGGATTCCTTACATTAACTGGTATTTACATTTTGCAATTGTGTTTGTTTGTAAAAAATAATGCCGAATATTTTGACAAAAAATCGGCTTTTAAACATAATGTTAGATCCCAATACAAATATAATTTAAATTTACCAATTATTCATAATGTTATCTATTATAAAAGCACATATGTTACCGCAATCAGAGTCTTCAATCATCTACCAATCGAACTGAAAAAACTAGGTATCAGTAAGTTTAAAATAAGAGTGAAACAATGGTTGACTCAAAATGTATTTTACAACCTTCAAGAATTCATTTTAAAAAAGTGGTGTTAGTTTTAAGTTAACTAATTTTAAGTTTAAGTCTAGCATGTTAAGAAAACTAACAATGTAATCTTGCAATGCCCGAAATGGGTTACTGTTGATACTTAATATTAAAGTAACATCTACAAATATGTGCATACACAGTTTGCAGTAAATGTCTTTATCTTTGTCGTTATTTAATATGCAAGTTCCTGTTTTTATATTGTAAAGTCAACATATTATCTTACTCTTACCTATATAAGTTTGTTTTGCTGGTAAAAACTAGCCAAGTTATGCCGTGTCTAGATTATTATTAGTAGTATCTAATTATTTATGTTTATAGATAAATAAATTACTTTGGCAAACAACAGCCCGTCCGATGTGCCTATAAAAACAACCTCTGACGGTGTTATCTGCAAAAAATTTACTTCTGTACAGTGGTACACAGTGGCGTAGCTACCGGAGGGCTAGACGTGGCAGTGCCCCGGGGCCCCCAAGTTCAGGGGGGCCCTCAGACTCTGACTTACAAACTATAAATTGAACTAGTGAAAATTTCCCGAACCAGAAGTTATCAGGTTTGTACTAGAGTTGTAACTAAACCACTATTTATATTTAAATTAAATTAAATTAAATTAAAACCGAACACGAATACGGAACAAACCATTTTAAATAGTTTAGTTGGGGCCCCAGTTTATTTTTTGCCCCAGGGCCTTTGGTTACCTAGCTACGCCACTGGTGGTACAGTGCATATGCTCGCAAAGAGGGGGTTCCAATTCTGCCGTGGTAATTGATAGAGCAGTATGTCCTACCAGCAGTAACGTAACTATAGGGTGGCAGAACGGGCAAAATGATGGCTCAAGTGGGCCCCCGGGCACCATAGGCCCTGAACACAGGAGACAAAAAAAAATGTATTTAATCAATATAAGTTATCTAATTTAACAAACCTAATAATTCTTTAAAAAAAACGACTTAAAAAAATACGAGTTAGAAAATAACGATCAAGTGCGAGTCAGACTCACACACATCGATGAACCATCCACTTACATATATACATATAAATACATATAATACACGTACAAATAATTATTCAGATGACTGCCAAAAAGTTTGTGTAGAGATGTCGTACTTTAACCTTGAAAGTTTGTCGGTTAGTGGCCATCCTGATTTCTAGTGGGAGCGCTTTCCAGAGGTTTACAGGGACAAAGAAGGAGAAGATTATTAGAAGAACGGAGATTTCTGTCATGATTAGAAGACAGGTATTGGAAATGGGACGCTAGGTAAGAAGGGGAGTTGGGAGAGTAGAGAAGAGAGTACAACGTAGTCAACGCCCTTAAGCTGCGGCGTTGCCTTATGGGTAACCATGACAGTTGGGTGCGAAAAGTAGAAATATGATCGTACTTTCGCAGGTTGAATATGAATCGAATGCAATTGTTTAGAAGTCGGTCGAGTTTATTGAGTAGATCTGCATTCAAGTCGAGATAGCAAACATCACCATAGTTGACTACTGGGAACACCAAAGTCTGTATAAGCAACGTCTTTGTCTTGATTGGAAGAAAATTTTTCAAACGATACAGACTACGCAAGACGTTAGTTACTCTCTGACTGACGTTTGAGACCTGAGTTTGCCAGCTTAGCGTACTGTCGATATACAGACCAGGATCCTTAACCGAAGGACTGATGGGCAGAATTGATCCATTGAAAATGATATCCGTGACGCTTGTAAAACGCTTGTAATATCGACTCTGCTCATCATTCTAGGGCTGCCTATTAAAATTGCTTGGGTTTTAGACACGTTAACCGTTAAGCCAAACCTAATAGACCAGTTTTTTATAGCCTCCAGGTCAAGATTGATGTTACGTATCGCGTCATCCAGATTGTTTTTTCTTTTGGAAAAAAATCTGTTAAGTATACTTGTATACCTAGTATATTTATAAACTATCGCCCGACGATAAGTAGGTATGTCTGTGAGGGCAATTTATAAACTAACAGTCGGTCGGTAAGTCTAGTACGGGAGGAGTTCGCGGAAAACTGCAACCAGTTATATAAACATTTTCTACCTGCTCTTAGAAGCGAGAATAGGCTAAGAATCACACGTGGGATTCTTTACTTGAAAATCAGTGTAGTGCGCGCACCCCCTCAAGACAACTATCGAACGATAGTTTATTCACGGTCGTCAGACGATAACGACTAAACTATCGTCCAATTAAAAATCACCAGTGCGCGGTGACTCTGAATGTGCAATTCGCCTTCAGTTTTCTCACCGAATAAATGCACTAATATGTATTTGTTTTTCATTTTTACTTTACGGCAAACTGCCACGAAGACAGCACTTTTTGCGGGATGTTGAATATGTTTGTTACAGTATCTACCTAAAACTCAGAGGTAAGGTAGCCCCACGGTTGCGGTCAAAGTTCAAACGACGAGATGAAATAATTATAAAATATTTGCACAACAATAAAACGGTGTCACAAGCGCTTTTGCAATTTTGTCCCCGTTCCCATATTAGCTGAAGAGCCAGTATTTTTGTGTTAGAAATATCTTAACTATTCTGTAACAATAAAATGTCTTAGTCTATAGCAAAACACCATTATAATAGAATCCAGCTAATCGTTAGGATGCTTCGTAGGTCCAAAAAATCCTATATGACAACGGCCTTTTGCCGTTTTGACAAGGCGACGCAATTTGTTTTTTTTTTAAAGACATCTCCCGCATTAGGAATATTCCTGTGTCGCGGGGGGCTTCACAAACATTTAAACAACGGACACAAAGAACACCCAGACTCAGGACAACTATTTGTGGGTCACACAAATTTATGTCCCGTGGCAAGGCGACCACTTACATCTTTGCGCAATCCGTGCAGTCTAGTTGTATTAAGCTTATTAACACTTAAGTATATTATCTCGAATCTGATAATTAAAACATACAATGGTTTGACCCCAAAAACGTGGGACTACTTACCTAACTACTGAGTTTTAGGAACTCTAACAAAAACCTATTCAACATTCCGCAAGTAAATATGAATAAAAATTTAAATTACCCCCACTTAAAAATCCCATCAACGAATAGAAAAGAGCTGATGATCTTCGAACAGCTGAACAGATTTTCTTGAATTAGTTATAGCTAAGAACATTCTCGACCAAGTCACAAATTATCCATCAAATCTCCAAAACGGTCCATCCGGTCACAAGTATACAAGCTTATAACACGCCTAGTTTTTGCGTCAGGGGTTAAAAAGAAAAATTCAAACACTACATGTGAACTTTTTTGTAACAGTACTTACCTAATACAATTACTTACGAGGGAAACCAACAGGATTGTAACATGGACCCTACACCCTACTCTATATATGTAACATAAAGAAGTATATATCGGTATAAATGCATACTACTGTAACATATAAAGAAGCTCGTGAAAAAGTTTCTGGTGTAAATAATTGGGTAAAAAGACGAAATGAACAGGTGTTAAATAAAACAATCCATCCACAATATCTATTATTCCAATTAATCTTTTATTTACCAATATTTCATTTACACACTATAGAACATTTAACACACGTTACATCGGTGCACACCCTGAATATAATTATCGATATGTTTCTATTTGTGCGTTTGAGATTCAATGGAGAGTACTGTTACCGAAAAATTATTCCTACATGAGTACGTCGTCCTCGGTACAGCTCTTGACGTTTTTAGTTAGGCGCTCTTTTGAGTTACTATAGTTTTTGATGCGGAAATTCTATATCCAAAAGAGAGTCAAATTCTGACTTATATTTCGGGATTTTATATCTATATACATAGTTATATAAAATGAGACATAAAAGTCACATTGTTATACTAATCGCTATGATATACGAGCCTTAACAGGATGATCAGTGAGACTTATTATCTGCTGTAATCTTTTATCAAAAATAAATAAACATTCTGAATGGCATACATAAGTAATCTAGACTGCTCTGATTCACGGAGTGCGTCTGTATGCTGTTATCAAGAAAAAGCAGGTCACGTAGACTCTCGGCCTCGTATCGCGTCATTTTATAGGAGGCAGCGATATACATATCTTTATACATATATTTCTTCTGTACGTGTGTATGTCACTGAACTCTTCCTAAACGGCTGGACCGTTTTTAATGATTTTTTTGTGTGTATTCAGGTGGATTCGAGAATGGTTTAGATTTGCAATTGGACCCGGTAGATGGCGCTGCAATAGGGTTCCAGGAATAATATTTTTTATGATCCGGAAGGACAAGGTCTGCCGGATCGGCTAGTCATCCTATAAAATACTTGTAAATTACTTTTAACTAATTTTAACATCATCTCTCTGTATGCCATAATTGGTGTAAGGGCTCACCTTTTTAAAGTTATAAGTAATTACAGTAATCGATAATTATATTCATAGTGCATACCGTAACAAACAACTAAGTTCAACTCCAAATAAAATAAAAATAAATCACATAACATTAAAATGATAAAATGTCTTTCGCTTCATAAGATGGATTATGGATCCTGATCTATAAGATGAAAATGCATCTATTGCTATTTCAACACGGAGCTAATAGTTAAAAGGGATCACGCTCTTAATACCTAATTGAATGCCGTTTTTTGTTTTACCATGACTACCATCTCTTTCAAGTTAGGAAAGACCTCTTTGAAGAGGACGATCTCTGTGTATAAAACATGCACGTCAGAAGTGTCTATATAGGTGGCGCTACCGTAGCTAGAGGATGTAGTAACTATGAAGGAGAAAAAATTGTTTTTGGAACGAAGTTCCTTATGGGGCGTTGCGGAGGGGTACCCTAGCCGGCAAAAAACGTCCGTAACGTAAGATTTTTATGTATAGTATATGTACGATGGCTATACAGTGTCTAATGTATAGTCTACGTGATGACTGTTATTATTATTTATAATAAGGAACTTCGTTTCTATCTGGTGTCCCACGACACCACATTTTTTATTATTCACCGCTTTATCAAATACTCTAAGTGGGAGAGCCATGCTTCGGCACATATGGGCTGGCTCGACTCCGCTCGTTACCACGGCCTCACAGAAAACCGACAGTGACGCTATGCTTGCATTGCATTTCGCCGCGTGAGTGAGGTTACCGGAGGCCCTAACCCTTCCTTCTCCTTTATTCTTGTCCTTCCCCTCGCCCCCTTCTTCTCACTCTTCCCCCCTTACCCCCTCTTCTCCTACTCCCACCTTAAAGGGCGGCAACGCACTTGTGGCTCTCGAGTTGCAGGTGCCCATGGGCGGCGGTAGTCATTTACCATCAGGTGACCCGTCTGCTCGTTATACCATAAAAAAAAACTGGTAGCTAACAAAAATAAATATTTGAACTCTCATACAAGATGGCGCTCCTTACATCTACCCTCCATACTTTCTAATAAACGTAACCGTAGTGAGTCGAATTTTTTTTATATTCTAATAGGAATTGAGAGCGTGTCTTCCACTATTTAATTATGCCCTTCTGTGATTAGCCTAATCCACATTAGTTACTTCGATGTCTCGCCGTTAGATACGCTACATGTTTACACACGATATATTGCGTAATGTTTCATAACATAAGCCACAAAATTACAACCTCGTGCTCTTTGTGTAGGTATCTTGAAATTAAATGTTTTTGAAATTTTTCTCCTATTACAAATCCAACTGCTGGAATTTTTGGCTGGAGAAGAAATTGAAATTTTCTGGCTACATGGGTGACAAAACATAGAATTTTGAAGACGTGACTTCTACGAACAGACTTGAGATTTTTTTCCAGTTAATAACAAAGGAATAAGATGCGACAATGTTTCTTCATTTTACTCTGCTTTTGTCAATAAAACGTCTGAAACATTTTTGTCCAAATTAGAGATCACAAATTTTTTGTGTCGTTTTCATTAATTGTTGAAATAACGTTCTTTTTACAATTATTTCATGCCATAATCACGTCTTCCAAGTCTAACAAAACTAGTAACGCCATCTGTATTTACTACTCCGGTTCTAGCCACGTTATTTGTTAGAGAAAACATTAGCGACATCTAGTTTCCAGAATAAACACATACCTCAACCACATTAGATGTTACAAGTTTCATTCTCTACATCACATCTTTGGTAACATATATTATAATTTTAACTGAACAGGTAACTTAAAAACATTAGACAAAATAAATAAAATTCTTTTATACATCCTCCTTAATAATAATTAGTATGTATTTACCGAACACTGAACGACTTTAGCATTAATGTCAACACTTATTACAATATTTTTTTATTGTTTAATAGATTTTTTATTACCATCAGAACAAACTAACCAACATATGTGTTACATGACTACATCTAATATTATTCGCTACGATTTTAGTGTACAGATTCAATGTTTACAGTTATGCGACTAAGTATTTTTTTATTTGCTACAAATCGTGTGTTTATTATAGGGCTTTATTACATATTTTGTTTGAGGAACTGAATAGTTTTAGAAGATTATCTTTATACGGTAGTCAGGTTTGAATCATAAATAACAAATAAATCTAATCACTTTTACATTATGTGTATCAAGGTAAATAATTCGGTGCCCTTAACGCATACGACTGATATGAACTTCACATTTAAATTCAGATTTACTTTTTACTTATCAGAGAGGGTTGCCAGCGTGAAAAGGAGTAGTAGTAAGAGAGTATACTGCATCAAAGGAGTAGGTACTTATCATGTTTAAATGAAAATTACATCTGAGTTAAATTATTGCTAAGAACTCTTTACAAATAATAGTGCAAGCTATGGAAGTGAAGACAACTACAGGCTTGCTGACATTGTTGTGAAGCCCATTACATTAAATTTAGGCGTTTATACTTTGCTTATTATTATTAATTAAATTTAGATATTAAAATCATTATTGCACACATTCTCCTAAATATATTTCGACATACAAGTTACACCAATAGTGAGATTTACATACAGTGACTTCAGTTATACATATAGAATCAGTAACTATATGATAAACTTGCCAATATATTCAATAAATACATTCCTCTAAATAGCGTGTACGACACTTACACATATGTTACAAAATTTCTTTATTAAACACCAAACTATCAGCAAGCCAACTTCTCAAAAAGCCCTAAAAGACACATTTTAAATATACATCCCGAATCCCGGGATTACTGTTTTGTACTGATATTTAGACCTTGTAAGCACTCTCATAGAGTTCAAACTACACCAACAGTATGCCATAAGATTATTAAAAAATATTCAAGGGCGATAAGAAAAATGTGTCCTCAAATAAATTATATATCTATGAGATAGCATTCTTGAATATCATGAATATATTAAAAAAATACTATTATCTTGAATAAAGCCGTTATTTTAATAAGATCTATGTTTACTAATACTGACTGTATTAAATAGCATATATTTTACACTTTGTCGGTATTACGAGATTCTATTCAATACTTATGTTATATTATAGTAACGATAAAATGTAAGGATGTTGAAATAATAATTGTATGTTATTGCAGTTTCAGTGTGTTTTTTTCTGGAGTATCCATCATGATCGTTATGTTAGATCAATTAGTAAAAAGATATTAGAATTCTTAAGAATAACTATCAAAGAAATACGAATACTTATAAATAGGATCCACTGACAGTCTACCCCAAACCAATTTTGATGGATAAATCGAGTAAACAAATGGTATTTCCTTCCATTTATATTTATAAATAGGTAATATGTGATTTTTTGTTACGAACTTTTTTGTTAGTGTGAGGTTATATAACCCTAGCCACCCCACCAATAAAGAAACTGCAATAACTACAGACTATTAAGTCTAATCTACACTTATCAAGCTTTTAGAATTCAATAGTAACAATGTTGCACGTCAACTAATATTTGTGTCAACAATTTTACCAAATTAAATACGATATGCTGTTTACGAGTACATATAACTAATATTTTTCTAAGAATTTTAGTATTAAGAGATTTTTTTTTGTAATATCTCGAAGCTTGGTAACATTATTTTACAACGAACCATGAAAGTAGTTCGCTTTTGTAAAAACTGCTCATCAATTTATTCATATCCCTCTTAAAAAGGTTTTTTATTTTATGTCAATGACAACACTGGTTAAAGCATTGCTCATATTTAGCTTTTTATACATAAGCTACAAAGAGGTAAAATATCGTGACATTAACGAACGACTAATTAGATTATAATAAGTTAATATAAATATGAGAATGCATGGCACGATATGAGTGAAAAAAATACTAAAAACCATATGGTTAAAAATACTTGTTTGCTATCATGATAAAATTTATTGTTTCCTTTTATCTATATGTCACTGATTCGTTTGATTATGTTGGATTAAATAATTAAGACAGTGGGCAGTTTTAGTTATCTACGGATAGAGGGCGCCATCAAATACATAACATATATCATTTTTGGGTTAATATGTACATGTTAACTTATGGCGCCTACCAGTGTCATGTAAAAGCAAAGTTCTCTTTTAACAATATAGGTAGCAGCACTATCATTTCTATTTCATAGTGTATCCATATATAGAATATATTGTTATTTACACACAATGTAATGATAAGTATATTACATTAAATTTGATTCGATATTGTCAAGATAAATACCTAAAGCAGGTACTGTGAAGCGATACACGATTTACATATATTTTACTGTAAAAACAATATATTAAATGTACATGAACTTGGGTATGACTGATTATGACTATACTTAATAAATAAATAGAAAAATAAGCTTCAATCTAACACAACTATGGACATGATTAGATATCACGATTATGTAATCATTTGCATACGTTTAGTATGACTATGTACAGAATAGTTTGTCTTTGGTTTTACATCGACTCGAACTCGAATCCAAGAATGGAGAATCGACTTAAGAGAAATGACTCCGTTTAGGAATAAGTACAATGTTTTGCTTACATGGAGTACATTTGGAAGTTTTGTAGTAATAAGAATTACTTACATCCAGGAGTGAGGTGTTATCGCAAATAAAATTTGATTTAAACTAATCAACCGCACGATGCCAGTCAGCTTAGTAAGTCGGGGCCGTGTAGTCGATATTTCCTGAAATGGATGTTCGTTTGGTTAATTATTTAGTTCAAAGAAAAGTCAGTTAATTTATCAAAGTCTGTCTTATACGATATCTTATGAGAAAGGATCTAAGTTAGTTATTTCTTCTATATTTTAAAACGGAACTCGAGCTTGGTATTTTCAGTGGATTTTTTAAATTGGTATTCATGTATCTGTTCTGTACCATTTACATACAAGTCTTAAGAATCATTTTTGTTCCGAAAACAATTTTTACCTAGTAACTTTTTTGTTCAAGTGTAAGTTTTAATCCGGATCCATTCGGTTTCATGTTTTAAGATTCCCTAAAGAATAACTTATGATTAAACTATTGTTCCTGCGTCTCATCGGGCCGCGCGCGCCGTGGCACCGATAAGACGCAGGAACATATTTCCCCCGGTTCATAAAATTTTTATCAACCGTAATCCGTATCATAAACGTCACAAAAAAATATATAATAGGGACTACCCTAATAGGAATTTCCAGTATCTGCTATGGATGTACATTTTCCCATAATGTAACGTCTCTGTTAGAAGGAAATAAAAAGAAATGTAAAGCTTCACAAGCTTCTTGTGTCTTTCATATATTTACGTATTTTTAAAGTACGTTCAAGGAAGTTTGGATCGGAGGGCATCTTTAGTGTGTGACAGGACATTAGCGTGTTTTCGTAATGTATTTTTTTGGATGTGAAACATCTATGCAGCACGTAAAACTGATTTCTGACGTGGCGACGCGTCGCCACGCTATATGATGGTATATATATACAGTCTATATGCAGTAGTGTGTACGGTGTGGCGACGCGCCGCCATGCGCAATCGACTGTGCGATTCTCTCTTTTGATTCGACTTTTACAAAATAATGTCGATGTTTCACATCTGCCAGGCGTCCCGTGTGGGCTCACATTTTTTTTCTGTAAAAATAATACTAGTAGGTACCGTGGGTTATTAATAGTATCTCTGTTAGCTCGTCCAGCAGTTAAATATTTTTGTTAGGACTGGGTTCACGTGGGTATCACACTGGGCGGGTATCGACGCTTCAGTCATTATGCTACCTAATGTTCGAATGACAATACTTACCAGTGGCGTGTTGCGAGAAGGGAGGCTCGCTGTAGGCGGGCTGCGGGTCGGGCGCCGCGGGGTAGGCGGGGAAGGAGCCGGGGCTACCCACAGCGCCCTCTACCTCGTACGCCGGGGCGAAGGCTGCATCTGCACCGACACGGAAGCGCTGGAACGCGAAAAATGTGCACGCCACCTGGAAAACACCAGAGTTTTCAACAACTAATAGTCTATTAACGGTATTTGATATAAAATTTATTTATTATACATATACCTATATTTATTTGCTTTCAAATGTTCAAATTACAATTATGGCCTCTACACATAAACCCGTACACTGGATCATGCCCTACCTACACAACGACGCCAAAATATTTTAGTTTTAGAGTGATAAAAAAGAGTATATTGGCACCTTAACACAAGCAGATAATAAAAAATTACTTACCCAAGCAAATATAGAGAAAAAGCAGAACGCGATTGCGCCCTGCATATTATTGGCTGTGCCCCTGGGTGGAGCCTCGGTCTTGCCCCATGCGTTGGACAAGTAGCAGAAACCCACGAAGTACAGGAACGCCCAGGCGGCTGCAAGCATTGACATAACTGTTTTAAAAGAACTCGGGAGTATATTCACTTTAACGTAGAGAAAGATATGCCTTAATTTTTTAATCAATATGTCGAAATACGATACAGTTTAAAATAAGAAAAAATATACCCTTCAACTTCAACTTTTGGTTTGTGGCTTTGTGGAAAATATATCCTAAAGATTGAGGCATACAGCGGGTCTAACATTCTGACCCAATATTAAATAAGTATCTACTAAATTATGTACTTATCTATGGAAGTTTGCGAAACACACAGTTATGACCGTTATTTTCAAAAATTCAGCTTATGTGTGCAAAATTAAAAAGAAAAAATAGATAGCGACTCTTGTTCCGACACAATAAAGTCGCAATTTAGGTCACACATTTTTATGTGGGAGAGCCATGCTTCGGCACGTATGAGCCGGCTCGAGTCCGCTCGTTACCACGGCCTCACAGAAAACCGGCCGTGAAGCAATGCTTGCATTGCATTTCGCCTCGTGAGTGAGATTACCGGAGGTCCTAACCCTTCCCTCTCCCTTATTCCCCCCCTCCCCCTCTTCTCCTACTCCCACCTTAAAGGGCGGCAACGCACTTGTGGCTCTCGAGTTCCAGGTGCCCATGGGCGGCGATAGTCATTTACCATCAGGTGAACCGTCTGCTCGTTAGCCCCCCTACACCATAAAAAAAAAATACAGCGCTAATTACCTACAGTTATATTCACCTAGAAGTTGCCTCTCTTTCTATCGCGTAACTCTTATCTGTTCTGACGACGCCGCAAGATTAGGGTTGTCTTTTTTTAAAGAACTCATTAATCTGAATATTTAATTACCAATAAGTTAAGTGCCTATTACTCTGTTTTTGAGAACAAATAAACCTAGGCTAGGTACTAATAACTAGATAGTCTAGCGAACAAACAGATGACGCGACGCAGTGCGTGAGTACCCATCCCACTGAATTTTGGCACGTTTAGTCGATCCCGCCGTGTACTGGTAGCTTTATCCCTACACTGTGGAGTGGGCCAGGCTTCTGATCGGCAACTCACAATTATTTATTTATTTATTAAAACTTCGTGCACATATTGTACAAAGGCGAACTTAATGCCTTAGGCATTCTCTGCCAGTCAACCTTGGGGTGAAGCAGAAATAAAAAGTAATAGGTGCACCGATATGGTAAAGAGTACGAATTTATAAGTTCCTATAATAATAAGATTTATCAAGTTATTAACTAAATATACACATTACATGGAATACATACATTATACATACATACACATACATATATATACACATATATACATATACTATGAATATCGAGTCTGAGATTCATTTACTAGCACTGTGACAATTATGCCAACTCATTCAGGAGGAGATCACGTACCCTCCTTTTAAATATAAAGCGGTTTGTGGACATCCTGATTTCGAGAGGGAGCGCATTCCAGAGAAGAACTGATTGGACATAGAACGAAGAGTTCACGAAGTCGGAGTTATGAGAGGGGGCATAAGAGAAGATTATTGTTTGTGGAACGAAGATTTCTGTCATGGTTTGAGGACAAAAATCGAAGGTAGGGAGCTAAATAAGATTATTATTATTAAGAATAATAATAAGAATATATATTATTAAGAAAAGAGAAAAGAGCAGTTAATGCTCGCAGATTACGACCCTGGCGAATAGGGAGCCATTTTAATTCCGAACGTAAAGCAGACACGTGGTCATACTTGCGAAGATTGAAAATAAATCGAATGTAGTTATTGAGAAGGCGGTCCAGTTTGTTGGGAAGGTCTACATTCAGGTCGAAATAACACACATCACTATAGTCGATTAGAGGAATGATCAGGGACTGCATAAGGAGAGTTTTGATTTTAATAGGAAGGAAGTTTTTTAGTCGGTATAAAGTTCGAAGTATTCCAGTCACTTTCTGGCTCATATGTGTGACCTGGGCACGCCAATCAAGGGTTGGTCAATTACTTATTAACAATTTTTGAAATGAAAACTTTCTTTAGGTACGTTGGGCACTTTTGGTATGGGGAAAAAGCACTGAACTCGCGTGACCGTCACGCTCAGATGATAGATGCGTCAGTTATGTTTTCAGTTCTGACGTGCAGTCCTACGACTAACAGTTTTTTTTTGTCAAATCATGAATTACACACATTACTAGGTTTCTTATTCACTTTTCTTCTTATTATTTAAGTTAAATGTTTGGTTTGGAAGAATTTCCGCGTCGTGAATATTGGAAGGGGTTCGAACGAGCAACTCGGCTTTGAAATAGTCATGGAAGATTCAATATTTTAAAATTGGACTTTATTTCTAAAATTTAACATACCTATTTACTTTATGATCTTTTCTGAATCAGAATTGCGATAATATATACGAACCGAATAGTGAAACTGACGGACCGTGCGATTGTTGGGCTTCACAATTAATGAAATATATAATTTATTATGTATGCCGCAGGTACATATGTAGGTAACAATGATGGTTAGTTTTACAAAGTCAACACTAGACTTCACTAGAGTTATAGAATTACGACGTTGCAAGATCATATTCATAACACTAAACGTATAAGTACTATAGTACTAAACGTATATAGTACTTAGAACAAATCTACTTAAATACCTATTATCTACCTACCATCAAAAGCTTATAATACTTGTGTACCTATATAGACCATTAGTATACGTATTAGAGTATGTATATGTATATGCAGCTACAATATTAAATAAAATGGCGATCAGGGTCGAACGGTGGAACCGAGATTGTTTAAAGTACCTATTTTTTTTTTAAATCTGTGCTAGATACGCACAGACTTTGCATTTCTTGGCATTTCCTATAAGTACTTAGATTTCAGTCATTATAAGATTTATTACAAATAAGTCAATATTGCCCGTTATAAAATATGGAGGGGCCTTGGGCAAGTATAACGCCAATAAAAAATGCCAACAAATTGTATCATAACTTTACAATCAGTGAAGAAAAACGTTTGTTAATATACGGTGACAGATTATGGGGTATTAAGTTATCTATATTTTATTCTTCAAAACCACTTGAAAATACAGAATTGAAAGTCAATGTTATAGGAGACGAGTCCCTTCATATACAGCAGTAACAAATGGTGCAGTACGCTAAAGTAATTTTCATTGTAAACTAAAGGTCCAAGCAGTAGCGGCCCTAGCTACATGTTTAGGTGGTGCGAGACCCCAAAAGTCACGCCCCTATAAATTCAAAACCTCAGTTTTACTGTTGTTCGCCGTAAAAAGAATTTGATGACCTTCTTTTTTTTTGGTCCTCATATACAAAATATTTTGGACACCCCCATCGAATTTTGGATAAACTTTTCTTTTTTTTAGATGATAATGTGAATCAAAATGTATTTAAAATGTTGTTTAGTTGCGCCCCCGATCTATTGATTTCGGCGCCCCCTGCATGACGGCGCCCCCTGCATGACGGCGCCCGGTGCGCCCGCACCGCTCGCACTACCCTAGGGCCGCCCCTGGGTCCAAATCATAAGATGTGATTCACTTTTTGTAAGATTATATAACCAACAAATTAGGGTAATTTTTACGATCTATAAAAGTTAACGCCCGCGAAGAAGAATTGTTGTGGTTGAAAGCGACGTGTTACAGGAATCCTGTTGTCTTGAACTAATAAAAATTGTATATATGATACATTGTAATAAACGTGTTCCGTAAACCAGTGAAAATTATTATTCAAAATACAACGAAAGAAAGTCTTTGGAACACATGTGACATATTAAAAAATTGTCGCTGGATTGAAGACTTGAACTTGGACTTGAGTTGAACTTGAAGAAAGAACCTTTGGACGATTTTTAGATTTTCAAAAAAGGACTTTAAGGCTGGTCTTTTCTGGAATAATGGAATATTACCGCTTTCTGCGTATTAGGTAAGGTAGGTTGCCTTCCACAAAATCCTTTGACTCCTAACTAGTTTGCATGCAAATGTTTATGAATATTTACCGAAAGTTTGGCGTTTCAGCAGCAGTTGAATTGAAGCCGATATAGGGAAGAAGCTTTTACAAGAGAACACGCTCTCAATACCTACTCTAAGACACAAACTTAGCATGTAGGTAGAAATTTCTACTTGAACTTACATTAAACGTTCGATCGAAGCATCCCACTCAGAGTAGCGGGATATCCCGTTACACTGATCTGATCGACTCTTTAAAAAAGTACAACCAGTTTTAATGATTAAATTATCCATACACCCTTAATCATGGCCAGCCACCACGTAAATGACCCATACAAAATTGCTCAACACGGTAAAGATAGATGGGTGACCATAAGAACATCTGTGGCATTCGTTACGGGTAGTTGGAGCCCTAAAAGAAGTCCGAGAACCTGGTCTAACTACAGAACTTCGATATTGCCTAGTACTTGGGTTGTGGAGATCTAATGGCAGTCGCTTCACGTAAAATACCTAAGTGCGGCCGTTTCGTAGTTAGACTGAAAGCCGACCCCAACTTAGTTCGGAGGTAAAAAAAGAGGATAAACAAAAAACTAAGAATTCTTTCTTTTTTAGGGTTCCGTTCCTCAAAGGAAAAAAGGTACCCTTGTAGGATCACTTTGTTGTCCGTCTGTCTGCCTGTCTGTCAATACCCTTTTTCGCAGAAACCCATTGACGCATCCAGTTGAAATTAATACTAAATACTTATGTATGCGGTCCCCTGCAGCTGTAAAAAATCAAGCTTTAAGTCTAAATTAGGCAGGGGCGTAGCTTCCGCCGTATCAGCCGTATCAATGATACGGGGCCCCCGGGCTACACAGGCCCCTAACGAGTGTAAGTAAAAATTAGTAAAATGTTATCCACGATGTCACTTAATCCCGTGCTTCCCGGGAAAAAAACATATGAAAAAACTGTCATACGTGCCTATAGAGTTTTCGACGACGAACCGATTGCGATGAAACTTGGTATGTAGATAGCTGGAAACCTGGATTAACGCATAGGCTACTTTTTATCACGATAGTCCCACAGGATCGGGACTTACACTGGTGAAACCGCATGGCGCCGCTAGTATCACATAAAAACATAGTTCTTGTGATTACAAACTTATATTTTGCGCTTGGAAAGTTGATTTTGTCGTAAATCCATGATTCCCATCATTGTATATTTAGAACTGCTAAGTTAATTTTGTCATTTGGAAAAGACGGGCAAAAATCTTTGAGAATTGATTTCCGAGATGGACGTATCACGTACCTATTACCTACATATAAGTTTGTTTGCTTACGGAGCCTCGATGCGCGAATCAGACTCGTACTTGCCCGGTTTTTTTATTATTTTATTAGGTTTCTTATAAGTATGTCCTTGTGAATTTCCTAATAATTTTTTTATACAGTAACAATTCTAAAACAGATACTAAGGGATATAAAGCTCTATCAATTTCTTCATAAGTTTACCTTCAAAATCAGTCTAGTTTGTAATGGTTGTTAAAAGCTTTTTAAATTATGTAATGGGTATACATGCAATAGGTTCGAGGCAGAACAATTAAAAGGAAATTACTGTAGCTCAGAAATTGATCGTCAAATCCAATTTCGGAACTGCTTTTTAAAACGCCGTATTTCTCCTATACGTAAAGGTTTTTAAGTTCTAAACTAAGGCTGAATAGGCCATTTTATATACTAGCCAGCTGGCCCTTTAGGACAGGTAGTGTTAAATTTTTAAGTGTAGGTCGGTGTTAATTGAAATGGTTTATCCAGTATAACACTCAGCCAGAAACATTACTATACACTCGTAGATTAATAGATTATGTACATCCAGTCTTGTATAATTTCGTATGTTTTGTACGATAAAGAGTTTATCTATCTATCTATCTAAACTCTAAGTAATAAAAAAATTACATTAATGCGTTAGCGAAATTTTCTTGAAAAGAGCTACAAAGAATTCTCTCTGTGGTCTTCTTAAGAGAGCAAGCACGGCACAGCAGATGGAATCCTAATCGTCATAACTCAGATTCAGTTCACCTTGTTGTGATTTATTTTGGACATTTACTTGTAAAAAAAATCTAGAACACTAAGGTCTAATTTTTTTTATTGATACCTAATTGGAATAGGCGTTCTTCTTCCATCTCACCTGATGGAAAGTGACAATGAAGACAAAGATCGTACACGCCTCTCCAAAAAAAGCTATTCGTTCCACTCTTGAACGTTTCAGGACCATGTTTGTCTGGAAATATAGATGCGGGCATGCAGTTCATACCAGATTCGAAACAAAAAGAGCTGTCAAAGCGTTTAGTTCGACTACCGCAAGTTTATTATGGAAAACATAGAGGGTTAATTTCTATGTTTAATATTAGGTAATGCCATATCGTATCTATAAGAATTGGGCTTATATAGGTAAAGGATATTTTTAGGTAGATTTCGAACGTTTTGTACCAGTTGAGTTTTCTAAAAATTTCTTCACAGGAGGTCTAGTTAAAAGATCCCCAGACCCCAAAACAATCGCCAGTTAAAAAGTTTATATGTATGTATGTATAAATGTGTGTGTGTACCTTAATTTTACCGGCACGATAGAGGTCGCAATTGTGCCCCGATTGCTTTCAAACTTGGACGAAAAATCAACAGGGCAAAAATGATGGTTAAGTTCGTGAATGTTGGATATTCCCCAAAGGAGGGACTGGGGGGGGCAGACTTTACAAAAAAAGAAGCACGATATCTACCTCTGCGGGCCCGAATTTTTTTAAATTAAAGTACCAGGATGCTCTCGCAACTAGGGTACGCAGGATACAAGCTGATATGACGACTTTATATGAAGAGCTCTGTATATAATACGAAGAGATCTTGAAGTATATGATTCATAGGTGTGAACAACCTTCAATTGACACACATACTTTGTTCATGATAGAAATTTACTTTTAATAGATCGGTTAAAGTCAACACAAGTGTTCCTATAATATACACATATAACAATGTTTTATTGTTTCATATTATTATTTACCTT
Source organism: Euplagia quadripunctaria (assembly GCA_963859945.1). Taxonomy (NCBI): domain Eukaryota; kingdom Metazoa; phylum Arthropoda; class Insecta; order Lepidoptera; family Erebidae; genus Euplagia; species Euplagia quadripunctaria. The sequence goes on along the minus strand of OY982568.1, from coordinate 18,938,850 downwards.
CTTAATATTAGGTAACATAAACTCCTTCGTTATTTTAAATTAAACAGAGCCTATATATATTTCAAAGTAATTCCAACCCAATAGGGGATGGATCCCCTAATGAGTTGGGACTACGTTTTGGATTGCAATGGGTTGGAACCTACACTCACTTTTACATTTTATTTTATTTCCTAAGATCTATATTTAGTTCTACTATATGTATCTAAATTAGATAATAGTCACTGCTGTATTTACAAATTGAGGGTATTTTCAATTTGTAAATACAGCAGTGACTATAATTAGTTCTTCATACCCGTATGGATAGTAATTAGTTCTTCATATCCGTATGGATATGAAGAACTAATTAGAAATGAAGAAAAGGTTTTCACCTAAGCACTTACATAATATTGCTATGTCGTTATTTTATTTAAAGCGGCCCTTTAAAGGACTGATACCAATTATTTAGTGTCTTCACAAAATACTGCATAACAATACGTGCCAGATATTTTTTCTAAACATTTTTACAATTTATAGGAATTGCATTAACAATGGGCACAAATTAATAGATTGAACTCAGTGGCACATATGCTGCACCATATAAATCTGCTGCTATTAGCCAGGCCAATTAATTCGACCTCAGATTCCATTACGACACTATTGTGTGGCTCTCCGTTTGTAAGTTGCACATGCAAACATTAGAACACTATTACCAGAAAAAAAAACATCGTGTTATTAGTGTTAGTCAAATCTTGCATTGGGTGTTAAATATTGTTACAGATATTTTATTTATCTTAGGTGTTATGGAATATCTAACGAACTATATAACCTCACGTACGCATATTACGTAATATGAATGGTGACATTCAGAGATTTTTCATCAAATCCCCGAACGAAATTTATTGATATTTCCCGGGACATCCCTTCATGCGGGGTCAGGCTATATTTGACTGATTTAATTGGGAAAAAAATCTCTGTGAAGTTTATGGGAACTTTTGGGGTTTCTTATGCACCTACACTGGTGAGTGGTGCCTATAATCAAGGTTTAAAAAATAAAAATTAGATAATTTTAGACTGTAAGCTTATAAATGATGCTCACGAACAGGGAACTACATACATACTCCTGAGCATCGTCGTAAAGTCACCTGCTTATCGGTTTTTATACGATTCACTTTGGTGAGTGTGCGAAAGCTATCTTCGAATTAATTGAACCCTCACAATTCCTTCATCGGAATACCAGACGCAGAAAGAGGCACAGATAAGATTATAGTTACTTAGAGGTTCCGTCGTTTTGTTGTTTAAACGCATTGACAGCTTCTTTTTCGTTCAAGTCGCAAGAATCTGAAATGAGCTGCCTGCATCTATTTTTCCAAACAATTGTAATCCTGGAACCTTCAAGAGTAGAGTGAATAGGTTCACTATGATAGGCGTGAAGTATCTTCGTCTTCATCGTCACTTTTCATCAGGAGAGTTTGAAGACAAACACCTATTCCTTCATTGACTTAAAAATAAAAATTGTTGAAGCACTTCGGTTCGAGTAGAATGCAAGCACCGCGATTTAATCTATGTACCTATGTATGTCTAGGATGAAACGGGCGTTATGGCTAAGGCTTTGGTCTTGCGATCGATGTGTGGGGCTGGTCAAACTCCACCTAATGCGTTACCTACCCACTTGAACCAAGTTTTAAATTAAGCATTTTTTTAACATGTTGCCTGAACTAAATTAGTACCCACGTTAAAAAAACCATTGAAAGTTGAAACGGCTAGTTTCAACTTTCAATTCGAGACACATATTTCTTTTTCACACTTCTTAAAATATTGTACAATCCAAAAGTCAACTAATAATTCTAGAAACAGTGATATGATTTGGACGATCCTATTCTATTCTAGTCTTTTTCTTATCTTCCGTAGAGTAGAGTTAGGAACAAATACCTACATTTTCTTAAAATACAAATTGTAAAAAACTTTAGTGAATACAATTCCTGACACGCCGAAAAAAATCCTTCTGAGATAAGGTTATGTACTTACCAGAAAATCCCATATCAGCAAGGACGTAATGCTTCCTAGTCTTGACCGACGACATCTGCTCGAAGAGATACTCCCCGGCGATGAAGGCGATAGAAGCTATGAAGGCAATCACGGAGATGCCGACTCCGTAGTTGCAGGCGTTGGTGTCGTCATTGTAAACGCAGTGCTCCTTCCCATTGGCGTCAACGTACCAGCCCTTGGCCGATATGCAGCCCATGACTATCACGCAGAAAAGCTGAGAAGAAAAAGCATGGAACACTATAGTTTCTGTAAAGTTCCACATCCTCCTAACGCAGGCTTAACCAAGTTCTCTCTCAAATCGGGACTTGTGTTATTGCTTGACAGAACTGGTGCTATACTAGTACTTCTGGATACTAAGACATTTTAGTACAAGAACAAACTTGTGAATTGTTAACGACCCCAAGTGTCTTTTTGTGGACACTTGGAACGTTTTTATTACACACAAAGTTGAATCAATTTGTACGTTGGATGTTCAGGAAGTGAATAGATTCCTATTTCGTTATATAAATTTCGGTATGAAGCGTTTTTTTACCTACATGATGTTTGAGCATCAGATACAGAAGCCACTCCACACTAACGATTATATACTCGTAGAATTATATACCGTACCGTGCATATGTCTTGTTACAAACGCATTTTAAGGATCAATTTCCAGAGGTCGGAAGCCAAGTATCGACACGACGCTTGCATAACGTAACATTTTTCTTTCTATTCTCCAATCACTATCGGACGACCAGATGTGGTGGTACATCTACATGGCGATTTTTTTTAAGTTAAACGTTGCACCCGTACGATTTAATTTATTTTTTACATGCCTTTATAAAGAGAAATTTACATCCCAAAGGACCGATAGACTGGCTAATTGAATACTCTAAGCAGAATGGTAGATATTGACGTTAGGTGATAACATATCTTAAGGAAATGTCTTTGACACTACTTAGAAATCAGCTCTTGTGTGGTGGTAAAGAAGGGGTAGTGGAATCACTTGTCAATGTGATGTTGAAAGAAACAGAGAGATTAGCGTTAAGCGTATCTTTAGATTGAGAGAAATAAAAAAATTTAGGGACACCGCTATAATCGGAGGAAAATGTTTTAGAATATCCCAATAGAATACCCCACACCTTGTTCTTTAAAACCAAGGCCACGACTCCCACGAAGGCCATGAAAAAATTCGACACAAACAAGATTGAACCAATGACATGCCACAATCGACAATGTATTTTTTTTTCAAAACTAAAAGTCCTGAAGACCTGTGTTTATACGACATTTGAAAATATAATATTTGCGCTATACTCATTTTCGTTTCTTTAACGACTTATGAATTCGTAAAACTAAATTCACAAATCAATGAAAAACAAACATCAACTTATCACAAGTTGAGTAGTATTTAAGTGATACCTTGCCTTTCAATATGATCATATGCTAGGTCAGGGATGTAAGCAATACTTGTAGGTACTCATACTTTACTAGGTCATGGACTGCGTTATTTAACAAATCTGAACCTGACTAACTGACGGTTTATTGACATTTTTAGAAGAGCACCGAAAGGATAATCTACCTGAAGCCATTAACTAACATGACCCAGATTGTTAGTCTATTATTATTTGACTATAAAATTTAAAACAAGGTCCTCCGTGTCAGTCAATGCACACTATTGCATTTGCGTGGGTGGTATTTCAGTTACTAAACCAAATTGTATAGAAACATAATGTATCTTAACGTTTTTTTTATCTGTACTTAACCATATACTGTTTCCAAGGCAAGTCACATGTTATGAACTTTTTTGTAATTTTCAAAAATAGAACTCCGTGTGATAGATGAGCGTAGATGTGATAAAATATTGATACATAAAAATTTGTTTTTATTTTATGATAAAATTAAAAACAATTACCATGTACCTACATAATTTGGTATAGTTATCTGTTTAAATGAACAATACAATATACACAGCAAATTAACTAATCACGTTACGATATATTCGAAGTAGCAGTATTTAAATGTATCCCAAGAAATGTTGATGTAACTTTGTACAACGCCCTGAAAAGTAAACAGTATGTTCTGCGCAATAATTATATTATGCGTTTTATATAAATTGCATTCAAATGATCTTACCCAACAAACCGCCCTGACGATTACGGGAGGTCTTTGGATGAACGCCTGAGGGTCGAACGCGCCCCCTGCTTTGCCGCCACCATATGCACCACCCGCTTCCATTTTAACACTTTGGAAATTATATTTTTGCTATTTGTAGCACTACAGTTAACTAACTGTCCATCAATGGCTCAGGAAGATACAACCTCCTTTACTCCGAATATCCAATTCGTCGTGTTATCGATCGCGCAGACGAAATACACAGATGACAACAGGAAAATGTGACATTTCTACGTTCTCTATGCCACACGCGGTTCGGCCTATTCTACATCGATCTCTTGAGACGCTCTCTTATTGGTCGTTACCTTGCCCCTTGAATAGAGCGCCCAATCAGCGCTGGAAAAGTCTGATTTTCAGGAAAATTAATTATTGACGTAAGAAAACCAATTGTAATTAAACTAAAATATCAAGTATTGTTTCCCAGTCTTCCCGGTATAATATTTTTCACTATTGTTTAAATAATATTTTTTTCTGTTTGAATTGTTAATGTAATTAGGAGATTGTGATAGATTTTTAAATGATGTTATTACGTAACAAATGGCGCGTAACATAGTAGTAGTGAATAACTTCCGCATTTTCCGGAAAGCGCGCGGAAATGAATTTTGAATTGGTAATATCGTAAACTTGCTATACCTACTAGCTAGTATACTAAGTTCATGGGTAATATTGAAGGACGAATAATGACTAGTATTGAAATAATTGTTTTTCTCTGTGATTCAGATTAACATTGAATAGTGTATCGATTTAAGTGTCGACAAAAATCTAATTAATTAATGTAAGATCTAGTAAATACAAAGTCTGTATATATGTTATTAATCGTAGGCGCATAATGGAAAATCTTTTAATTTTTTCTTTTTAATTATCACAATTTTTTCTATATTAAAGGGTTTTTCAGGCATAATAAAAATACGGACTATTTCCATTACATGCATGCTACATATAGGTAGATACAATATGCATAGGTCACAAATAGTAAACTATCTTCTCCTATATGTAAATACGTGAAGAAAACTCTATGTAGCCCTTTTTAAGTAAATTTGGTTCACGGAGGAATATGAAACTCGGAATACATAAAATTTATACGTAGGCGATGTGGTGAAAATTATTTTTTTAAATTCTATGTATTGTAAATTTAAAAATTATTAGATTAAATGTTAAACTGTATAGGTAATCAATGTTTTTCGGTAGTTGACTGTCAAGTCAAATTAGTTATTTTTTATTCGTGTCAAAACGGTACGTTCTATAGAAATCGGTATGAAATAATAATTTTGACGTCATACTTAGCTGTCGTCAAATCATTTTCTTTTTATGTTTGGATTTACATTTAAAAATAATATCAAGTGTGTAAATAATAAACGAATCAAATTAATTAAAATTTATTTCCATGAACACTAAAATAATTTATTTTAAACGAGCTTCGCCTCGCGATTTCACCGCGTAAGTCGCAAAAAGAATATCGGGATAGCATATGTGTTAATCCAGATCTCCAGCTATCTTCATACCAAGTTTCATCGCAATCGGTTCAGTAGTTTTTGCGTGTAAGAGCAACAATCATCCATACATCCATAGATCCATACATCCTCACAAACTTTCACGTTTATAATATTAGTAGGACTTAGGAAACCACCCAAGTATATGGTTCTATAGTGGTATTATTATAAAGGGTTATGTTATTATTAGCTTTGGCCTGCGGTTTCGCTCGTCTTAAGCCCAGTCCTTGTTCTGGATCAAAGGTGGGGGGTACCTTTAGGATCAAAAGGTAACCACTGTGTCAAGAGTTTCTTTCTGCACCCCCTGACAAAGTGTAGGTATGCAAACTTCATGAGAAAGAAACTCACATCGCATTTATAGTCCGTATTAGATATAATACAATTAACTTGGTAAACTACTCCAAAATATAGCACCTCTTATAGCCCCTCTCCACTACTCGCGATGTTGCTGACGAAGTATTCGAAGTTGACTGAAGTCTCGAAGTACGTCACTACACACTCGTGCAACCTCGTGGGGAGCTCAGTCGTCACCCGGCGTTGGATCTTCGGGACTCTTCGAGTCCTTTGATTCGGGCACAAAAATCGACAACGATCGGAAGTCGCCCGAGACGAGGCGAGGTTGCACGAAGTGAAGCAAAGTGCCTGTGTATACTCTCGTATTCGCATAACTTGGAGCAACTTACGATAAAAATCCTTAACTTTAAACGTTCTACATGCTTTTATGAGAAACGGAGGTAAAAGTATATGGAAATTCAAAGGGTCATAACTTGTAAACGGATAGTTTTGTAACTTCATCTTAATCGTCGTACCCTTTCAGTAATTTAAGTAAGTGTTGTATACAGGTGTAGCTGTGTTACAATTTAATGAGATATTATGTTATACATTTTCGAAGATCATTAGACACGCGTTACATTATATTCTTGTTAATCTAACTAAGCTTGTGTAGAAGACCTCGATGTAATGGCGGTTGAACGATAAAAACCACATGACAAAATTAAATCTCCATTGCATGTCCATTGCCAGACACCACACTATTTTCTTGGAATTCAACGTGACGCTATCATAGATGTAATACTTTCATATTTCGATTAAAACTAATGATTGCAAGGGTAGAGGAAAGAAGCACGATCTTGTGTGGGGGGCACACTGAAAAACAGTTCACATTATAGAGAGTCTCCTAAGTTTATGGTTTATTCTAATGCGGTATATCAAGAACAGACCAGAATGGCGCTAGTATAGGCAAAGGGTATGATATGAACTTAGCAGGCACAGACGGAGTGATTGCGCCGAGTTAATTTTTTTTTTTTGGTGACCAGTCCCCAAAAAATTGTCTACTGTTAGTAATGAATGAAAAGATTAATGATGTAAAAAAAAATCAGCTGCCTTCTAATTAATGCATGTTATCGTTATTTTCGTATTTAATTTCACTTTGAAAAGTATGCCATTACAAAGGGGAAAAATTCTCCTTCTTATTTATACACCCTTTAGGTTCAATTACACACTTTTGAAGGTCACTTTTTCATATACAGAGATTGTGCTACGGAGCATAATAGGTTGCAAATAAATCTTTATTGTTTGAGATACTCCTAAATTAAACATTTCCGTCATGGAATATGCAAAAAGTATAGCTCTTTGCTTATTCCATGACGGAAATGTTTAATTTCCGAGTTCGATAAATTAAGAAGTAGTAATCAAAATGAATAATAACGAACGGTAATTAAAAATAAGACTCAGATTAGATATTACAAATATATTTATTGAAATAAGAAACGAACTAAATGAGGATCATAAGCTGCTCAATAATATTAAATTACATTTTAAACAATTCTGATTATATAAAATTGCTTTTCTTTGCCGCCACCCGAAAGAAATAATTTTGACTAGTTCATAGAACGACACACTTAAATAAAATATTTAGATTTTACTGAAAAATTGCTTTGATTCGTTTCATCTAGCACCTTACAAAATATGAGTGGCAGCTAATAATAGGTTTACAATAATAATCATTAATGTAGGTATACAAAATGTTTATATTTGAGAGTGATTATTATCAAAGAACACTGTTTAGAAACACTGATCTCTATGAAGATATTTACAAAGTTAAGCTTACATATACTGTTCTACTTTTAAAACGTTATTTAATTACAATCACGGTGTTAGTAACGGGTACTATATTATTATTGTTTCATCACGGACACATATCGCAGATAATGTTAGGTAAAACTTTCAACCATAGACTATAATATATTATTTTAGTAATTGGCAAATTTGAAATAAAAATAAATAAAATATTGTTAGTGTTACTTAGTCACAAGTATTAGTAATGAGCTGGTCTTATCAATGTTAGCATTAGGTACATGTATGGGTACATGTATAGGTACACCACCAGTTGGAAATTCGTTGATGTTTTACCTAACACCGTAGTCATGGAAAAGTTGTTATTTTACTTATATGGCCGCTAGATATCACGTATTTGGACACGCGTCAAAGGTAAAGTAATCAGAGATCGTTTATTCAGTAAAACAAAAACAAACATAAACACACCATGAACAATTGAGTACCTAGGTGTCGCGAGGCATTTGCTTTCTGTTGCAAGCGAAGTGTTCGTCAAGCATAAAAATGGAGGAATAAGACTATTTACGAGTGGAAGCATAACTTTGTAATTAATGTAAACAATTGGGCAAACGGCATGTCCTTATTGCGTTACCAGAATGTTAACATACGAGTTCTATGTTGTCTATAGCTAACTTTATAATTGTCTATGATACATTTAATATGTAAACCCTAATTTTTCACACTAACACTAGTCTAACGTTTTGTATAAATTCTAGCTACATTAGTTTCTACTTCATAATCAAATACTCTACAATTATTGTACATGAAAAACTAACTACTGGGATATATTTTATCTATGACATAATTTAAGTAAAACAATATTTACAAAAATAGCCATTTTTGTCTGGTTTTGGATCCAACTAATACCTAATTCCATTGTTATCCCAATAAAACACTCAATTTTTAATATTACAAGGAACTAATTATTTATAACAACAAAATTACACACCTCACTAAATATAAATAACAGAGGATATTTAGCAAACTATGTTTTTACAATACATAATGTATGTATAAAATGTAATACCACGGTACAAAATGGTACAAAACAATGTATATGAAATATACGCATATTAGGTACATATCTGTTGTGTTTTGTAGATAGGAATAGTTTGATGGCAAGTGATATTCTAGCTATATTCTAGCTGCTGACTTACTGACGCAAATAACGCCGCATTGGAATGGGTGTACACTGTACAGAAATTGAAACTATATTTATACAAAAGAAACATAAATTTTGGTCATGTATGCACAGAACTTTTTATCGAATACGATTTCGCTCAGACTTTTTTGTTGCAACAATATTCTTTTCAGTGGCGTAACTATACCACCTGAGACCCGTGGCTATTCGTTAATACATTTTGTAGTTAGTGCCTCCTGTGTTCAGGACCTTTGGTGCCCGGGGCCCCCTTGATCCGGGGGCCCGTGGCCCCCTCGAGCCGGGGGCCCGTGGCATTTTGCCCGCTCTGCCACCCTATTGTTACGCCACCGATTGTTTTGAATAGTTATTGCAAGAAACTTTTACAGGAACTTTTCCGAATTATTTTTATACCTAAAACTTGATAATTAAATTTTATTTCTGTTTATGCTTATATTGACAGTCCTGAGTTATTTAACAGTTCGTAAATTTATTAAGTGTACGTTTGTAGAGTTTTATACAGTTTTATAACTGAGCGATTTCGTCGAAGTCCATAATAACAATGCAATAAACAAATCATTTAACTTATATTACTATGTATATCCCTAAAATAATGTAGATGTCATATATAAGCTGCTTGCGTTATAAAAATTTTAGCATTCTTTATATTAGTGGAAGTCTTTACCGATGTCCAATTCTTTGGATTTTTTGACAAGTTTTACAACGTATTCGAATGGTTAGGTTATTTAGTCTATGAAGTTTGTTTTAGGAATCTGTGAGACCCTGGCGCTTTTCTTCTTCTAACATGGCGTCGAGTTCGTCTGTTAGGTTGGCAAGCATGTTTCCTATGTCGTTGAGAACATCAACTGGTTCTGTGCTCTTCTCGTCTTTATGTTCGGGGAGCGAATGCGGTGTGGTAGGCTTTATGTCCGAGGGTCTAGGCGGAAGGTTGGCCAGGCCTATGCCCGTTCGGCCATAATCCACGGTGTGCGGGCGTCCGCCGATCTGTCCTCGATTTTGTTTGATGGTTCCAGCGTTTTCGTTCGCGAAGGGAATGCTGTCTGATTCTGTGCTGGAACTCGACTGCAAAAGAACAGAAACAAAAAAGATTTAACAAGAGCTAACAAATATATAATTTTGTGTCTCGATATAAGAATGAATATCTAGAATATTTTTTAGACCAAAAGAAGTTCAGCGTTCTAAATATTGGCTTCTCATGTCGATGGGTAGAGTTTAACTGGCTTTAAAAAGTTTACGTATTCATAAACTTTGAATCCATGATAAAACTTGAATGCCTGAGAGTTTTACATATGTTCGCAAGCCGCGTAAAAGACTGGAGCTTATGAGAGGGCCTCATACTGAGTGAACCCAGAAGTGGTTTATAGTTTTTAAATAGACCTTATATTGACGTAAGCATCGACTGTTTATGGTTAATTGGCACTGAGACACAACTTATCGGATACATGTTGTTGATGGGCACCACGCAAACGGACTAACCGACTCTAGCACTGTATTTCAATTCGTTGAAACAGAAATTTCTTAAAAATTGTAAAGATGTATTGTGTACTGTGTAGGCAGTATTTCTTTACAGGTTAAAATATTTTTGTTTAGGATGTTAACTGTGTTGTATTTCCCATGAAAGTGTAAATGAACTAAAAACTCACCTTAAAACTGGCATCGGAGCCCGTACGAAGTTTGTCATCATCGTACCGTCTAGGGGGCGAGGAGGGCGCAGGGGGGGGCGGCAGCAGCCCCGTGCTGTCCAGCGACACCGACAGCGAGTCCGAGCTGGGGTAGGCCGGCAGGCTCAGGGGAAGACTCTTTTCGGGGTGGATCTCCACCGTGGTCTGGCCGAAGCGCGAGAAGGGCGCGTACTGCGAGCTCTGGCGCTTGGGCGGGTCGGGCGGCGGCTTGCGCGCCACGTGCGGGCTGGCGCCGTACGCCACGCGCTGCAGGCGCGCCGAGTAGGCCAACTCGTCGTACGCGTAGTCGGGCGACTTGTCGCGGTAGGCCGGCGTGGCCTGGATCTTGGCCACGGGGCGCGGGCGCACGAGCCCGCGCGGGCGCGGCAGCGTGCCGCCGCCCTCGTACGCGCCGTCGTTGGTGGGCGTGATGTCGCCGTCGTCGTACGAGCGCCGCCACTGCCCGCCGCCCGTAGTAGAACCCCGCCTCGCCCGAGAACGTCGTGTGCGATGTTCTCTCCGACGGATCCTCTAGACTCTCTAGCGATTTCCCGCGCGGATGACGTATCTGTTGGCGTTTTGTAATATTTATTGGGCCGTCCGCAGTCGATAATTAATTCGGTGTAGTAATTTATTTACATAGAAATCTTAATATCAATAACATAAAAAAATAAAGTGTCAATAGATTTTTTACAGATTTAGTTAACTCGTTGCTCTTACCATGCTGTCTGTTTGAGACTTTTGTTTGAATGAAAATTATGTATGTAGGTATTAAAAATATGTTATATTACCGTCGTCAAAACCATGCGCAATTAGTATTTTTTATTATATTATAGTTAAAAAAATATAGTAAAGTACTAGCTACCGTGCAGGAAAGATCAGTGTAGCGATTCTATATACGGGGGAAAAGGCATAAAAATTCATAAGAAAATATTTACACACATCGAAACACTGCGTTCTCAATTACAATAAAACATGTGCACATAAAAGCTGGTGCTCGGGTGCGTCGAGAACAAACTGACAAGACCAGTGCCAAAGGAGGTTGTCTCATACCTGAATGGGGACCAAATCAGTGCCACATAGGGGCGGTGGTAGGGCGTCAAAGTTTAGGTCGGGAGGTTTATGGTAACTCCTCGCGTGTCGCTCCCAAGGCTGGTAATGTAGCTCCCTCGGATATAAATCCTTTAGGCGATTATGTCCAAGGTGCGGTTTGTGTTTGGAAAAAGAAAAGAAAACAAAACATTCACATGCTGCTTCGGGCTAGTGGTATGAAGTGGATGCAGCGGATGGACGTGTGGTGCTGACGGATACAACTCTGCGACGTCTACCAGTACTGCTAAAGACAGTGAGATGTGCCTCATGGCTAAGGATATCGTATACTTGTGTGATCTTTTCAACGTATCGACTTTCAAAATTACGCGCTAATTTATGTAAGTAGTAGCTATTAGTAAAATAATATAGCAGGTAATATGTTCGCAGTAAGATTACTATTGCTACGTTAGATTCAAGAATAATAAAGATTTTTAGTACAATTAAGTTTGGGTAACTAAACACAAATAAAATCGCAGAACTGTTTATTATCCGTTCAGCGAATGCGATGGCATGGATGTACACCTAAAGTCTAAGCAAAATGATAAAAACGTTTCTGAACGCATCGGGGAAGATTTGGGATAATTAATATTCGAATAAATATTTGCCAATCAGTTTTAAATAAAATTTTCCCATAATGTGTCAGCTCTCTGCTCAGCAAACGAAGCTTTTAGCATTGTTATGCTAGTTATACACAATATGGAAGAAAACCTAAACTATATTGGCTCAACGAAAAATCTTTAATTAGTTAAATAATATGGAAGCTATTAGAAATTGTTAAAGTAACGCTCTGTTAGTATAGTAGTATACAAGTAGACCTACTTTCTATTTTAAATATAGCGACAAGTCTGTTACATTTTTTGGCGGCAAAATCCAAGATGGCTGATGAATGAAATGGGATGAGTCATGAAAATAAAATTTAGACAAAACAAAAATATTCATTTGAAGTGATGCTTTGAAAATAATCTTTTTATTTTTTAAATATAAATCTAATTTTGCTTTCTATTTCACTGTCTATTCAGAATTATGTGTTACGAAAGCGGAATTTACTTTTAAAATATTCTGTGTTGCCAGCAAAGACACTATTTTAACACTGTCTTTGGATGCATAACTATCCGCTGTCATAAACTTTTTTAAAACCAGTCTCATAGTCAACTGTCAGATTTATTTACTTCTTGGCCGCCAACGTACGAATTCCGTACTTACTGTCACATTAAATGCAATAAAAATTAAAACCAAAATATTAAAGCAGTCCAAATTGCTTATAAAATGTGCAATCTACAACAGAATTTGTACGACACAGAAGTTCATAAATCGAATGTATTAAACACTGTTTTCAATGAGGCTGCTCTTTGAAAATCTATCAAGAGTCTAAATTCTAAAACATCACTACAAACACTGTTACAGGGTGACATTGTCGTTGGTATAACTGACCTGGCCGGGTTGTATTCTCGTAAAGTCCAGTGAACCTTGGTTACTGATGCTTCTCTTTCCCGCTCTTATGTCCTTGACTCGTTTAATTGCAAGAAGTATTTTCTTTTGATGACCAAGACGAACTATACCCATGTCTTCTAAATCCTGCAATTAAGGAAATGGAACATTGGCTTCATTATACTCTATTAGAGACATTCTCCAAATAGATGTAAAAGGTGACTAGGTTTAAATGTACCTACCAACATTGATTTATTATAAAAACTAGCAACCCGGCTTCGCACGGGTAGCAGAGACATCTTCAACAATCATCGTCATATTTCAACCAATTTACACAAAACTTGATGTGTAAAGGTACCATTTTATAGTATAACGACTAATAATGGTATCCAAACATAACGTAATAACAAAATGATACATACATAATATATATATATATATGTAAACAGTGATGAGCGGTGCTGACTCTTTTTCGTCAGGTTGGTGAGTTGACACTATTCACACTATTCTGATATTAGATCCTCAAGAAAAGCTAATAAAATATTAGTTCTCACCTCCCAGGCCAGTTGCGTGACGTCGTGTACTGTGCGGTACCCTTGAGCGACTAATGCTGGGCCATATTCTTCGAGCCTGAGGAGTCGTAACCATTCTTCTAGGGAACCCTGGAAGATTAAATTCATATGTCAATATCAGAATGAACAATGCAATCTGAGTCATGTAACATTAAAATAAGGTGACGAAATTGTTAACTAACAACAACCAGAAACTTTGTGTTACCATACAAAAGCTAGATATTCCCTCCATATTTCTGTGAACCAGCCATGGCAGCCATGACTGACATGACTATTTATTTTTTCTTATAATAATCTACCTAATATAACCTTAGTAAGAGGCAATTAACTCTGTAAAACATACATTTAAATTAACTATTCGTATTATAAGCACTAACACACTATTACAGGCGTTTTACCTACCTCAAATCATTTATGTAACTATAAAAAGAACACCGGTACAAGTCTAGTCGAGTAGTGTAATATCTGCGAAAAATCGTTACAAAAGACAGAAAATTGTGGACGACTTTTTTAACAACAACACTTTGGTTTTTTTTAATGTTTCTTAGTTCGTAACTAATAAAATAAATAACTTTTCATAAACTTTTTCATTATGATTTCATTAAGTACTTATATAAGAAAGTATTCAAACACTTTCATATTTTTGGCACAATTATTTAAACTTTTACGTTGATTTTTATTTATGGGATGACTTTTTGACAATTCAATAAAAATATTTCCCACGGGCCTTTACTCATTATAGTCTCCAGATTACTCATTTCTTTTTTAAATTTATATTTTATGCTCAAAAACATATGTTTTTTGAGTCATACTCTCTCGAGCAGTGACGCGCTCCAGCGTAAAAGCGCCATTTTCAACGGCGGATAAAAATTATTAATTATTAACCTTGAGTTCCGAGAGTCAAGACATTTTTTTAAAAATGTTCTCCTCTTTAAGGATCTTATTGCTGATTAGCGCTAGCACTTTCCGTTTGTCATGTAATAAACAAATCTCTGAGGTCCTACCTTTTTTTCAGTTTTTTTGTTATAAAATTTGCTATTTTTATTTGCCGAAAAAAATAAAAATAATTTTTCGTTTAAGTTAATTCGTTTTTCTTAGAATTTTATTCAGCGTCGAATGAGCGGTCGCCCATAATTTTCCGACTTTTCTAACGATTTTTCGCAGATTTTACACTTCTCGACTAGACTACGGGGGTATACTGAAAGTTTTGCATAACTCATTAATAAAACAATTTACATGTAAAGCAATATATTTACTGCTTTTCGAAGTATTTTCCAGTACATTTAAAATACTTTTTCATTCGGTCAAACCATTTTTGAAGACATGAGGACAATTGGTCTAAGGGCATGTTTTTCACGTGCTGGTTGAAAGATATCACGGCCTATTCCGGCCCCGTAAATGTCATACCTCACGTCATCATCTTTAATTTTTGGGAAAATAAAGAAATCGCATGGTACCAGGTCTGGACTATGTGCGGGATGGATCAAACTCTACCTTTTCAGAACCCAAAAATGATTTTGTATTGTTCGCGGCGTGCGCCGAAGCATTGTCATAGTGCAATATGATGCGACTTCTTGGTCGTTTTTCTCTAACTTTTTCAAAGACACTGGGCAAACAAATGGTGGTGTACCACTCAGCATTAACTTGTTCTTCAAGTGGGATCGTGCAGACAGGACCCGTCCGGGAATAAAAAAAACGCAATCATATTTTTGTCTACGTTTCTCGCATGCCTTAATTTTTTTGGTTTGTTTTAACCTTGTCACCCATACAGAAGACTGTTGCTTTCTTTCCGACATGTAACAATATATCCATGTTTCATCTCCTGTCATAATGTCATCTGTGAAAGTCCGTGATCGTAGTTTAACAACATTTTTTTACACCAATCAACACGAGTCCGTTTTTGTTCTGTGGTGAGTTCATGACGAATCCAGTGGCAACAAAGTTTTCTAACTTTTAAATGTTGATGTAATTCTTCAGTGATCGCACTTGAGGGCCGACCCTCACGAATTTCATCATGGAGAGAAACACGGCCACAATCAAATTCTGCGTACCAACGCCTTACGATCTCAAATGAGGTGCTTCCCTACCAAAAGCATTTTGAATATGAGCAGTGCAGTCTTGCGGAGTCAGTGAACTTTTAAAATCATAAAAAAACATCGCCCTAAAATCTTTTAGCGTTAATTCCATTTTTGCTACGAACGACGAACTTCAACTTGTCATAAAAAAAAAACGATTTCCCGCCAATTTTTTTTAAATCAATGATTGAGTTTCTTAGGTTTAAAAAAAATATAATATTCGAAAATCAAACATTTATGAGCGGCCAGAAGCGCAGAACTTTCAGTATGCACTATGTATAACAAACAGCGCAGAATCAATAATTCCTATGCCTTAATAATGTCACTACTGTTTATGATCACTTTATAATGTGTACAAATTTACATTTCATGAAAGATTCGTATTTCATGAAATGGTCCGTCACATCATGATAGATAGTTTAGCCAGATCATTTTTTTTTCTGTAGTACTCGTCCAAATCTTTTATACTGGTTGGTACAATGGTAATTTTATTAATTTTTTTTTAGATGTTTGTTACTATATCATGCCAGAACGACAAAACGGATTTGGATGAAATTTGGCAGAGGTAGATTATAGTCTGGAATAGCAAAATTTTTTCCTGAAAAAATGCAGGGCTCCCGTGGAATACACTCACACATACACATCAAAATTTCCACGCGAACGAAGTCGCAGGCTACAGCTGGTAGTTCTATAAATGGGCCTTTATTTTTCAATTTTGTTGTCATTCCAGCTTTAAATAATGCAATTATATCATTCTGTTTCGTTATATCAATCACACAAACACCATTCAAATCTAGTCGTGAAAGTCAAATAATTGAAATGTGACTGGCAACAATACGCATACTGCATTTTGAGAGTTGAGATTGTTGATACCAAATACCTCGCATCCTATAATATTTTACAAATACTTAGTAAGACTGAAATAAATTCTGCAATTTCATGTTCTAAAATTATATAACTTACCGGTATATAATCAGGCAGGTTATCCGGTACATTTAAGTTGGCCAGTTCTGCTTTTAATCTCTTGCGATGGTTTGGCTTCTTAATTCCAACGGCTGTTAGGTCCTCTGGCGTCATTCTGGTGACCGTTGGCAGATCGTATCCGGCTTCTATAAACAGTCTCGCGTATTCTTCCATTTGCAGCTCTGCTAGGCATGCATGGATTATGTCAGTGTCCTGAAAATGTATGAATAGATTTAGTAATCTTAAAGGACTGTCAAAAGCGTAGATTACCCATACTAGTTGGTAAGTAATGATTTAATTGTAATATGAAAACGTCTGTGACAAAGAAACAAAACGTACAGTCAAATTTATAATATTATTAAGGTTTACAATGGGTTCGGTTGATCTAATGAACGTAGTAGGATGTGGAACACTTCATTGCCGTAATTCAAGTAAGACTTTGTTAACGTAAATCTTTTATATTTTGTATACTCACAGGAAGACCCTGAGCGATCATCGCTCGGACTCTGTCAGCTAGGTCACCGCAGTGGCATGTGGTGTGATGGTGATGTGGCATACGGCCGGACGCCCTCCCACTGTCCAGTGACGCGGATGAATGCCTTGATCCTGAACCAGCAGAGCCTGATGACGAGCCGGGGCTGTCCCGACCAGGACTCTGGAAATGGGGAGATTTTTTTATTATTACAGCTATTAAAAACGTTCTAATGTAATGAGAATTATCCCACACTGAGACTGAATCTTTTTAAATTGGTCATGATGTTGAAGTAAAAAGCGCAACTTTACTGCTTATTTCCTCTATCTCCCTTAATAAAATTGCATGCCTTAGTAAACCGATGGCTTTGATGAAATAATTTGTCAAAATCTTCGAACTAATGCTCTTGTGACGTTAATTAACATCATTGGTGAGCAGTATGAGCACTCTAAACCGATCTAAGTATAATTGAAGACCCTTTTTGTTTAGCGTTCATACATATATATATAACTAGCATCGCCCCGCGGTTTCACCAGCGTAAGTCCCGATCCCGTGGGAATATCGGGATAAAAAGTAGCCTATGCGTTAATCCAGGTCTCCAGCTATCTACATACCAAGTTTCATCGCAATCGGTTCAGTGGTTTTTGCGTGAAAGAGTAACAAACATCCATCCATCCATCCATCCAAACTTTCACATTTATAATATTAGTGGGATTTGTGATTTGACATTTAATTCATTTAAATGTTTTGGATTAACTACGTACTTTTTGAAGTGAAAACTTCTTTAGCGGCGTGGTGCACTTTTTGGGGTGGGTAAAAAATGTTCAACTCGCGTCAGGACTCGTGACCTGATCGAAAATTCGAATGACGGAGCCGAGATTCTTATATTAAAAAAAATTTACATTCGAAATTCAAACATTTATGAGCGGACAGGAGCGCAGAACTTCCAGTGTACCTTGTATACATTTAGATATGTTATTACCTATTTTTTATTTTTAACCTAATTATATATATAGAGACGTGTGTGTGTATGTATATGCAAATACATTGTGAAGACTGACTGTTTTTTTTATATGTCATACGTATATCTGATAATTAATTACTAAAATAAAATATACCTGTGTCATATCAATCCCCTGATCATCCGAAAGAGCTAATTGGTGATGGTAGTACACGGCTGCTTTGTGGGTGAGGGGCTGTGCGGGCGGTGGAAAGGTGAATGTGCCGCCACCTGCCGGACTCTTGCCGAGGCTGCCACTTGCGCCGGAGACCCCTGACACGCCGGATACTGTGCTGCCATAGTCTGAGTGGTCATCTGTAAAAGTCAATTAGTTTGGTTATATTAATGGCCTAGTTGGCGCTGTACACGGCAATAGTGATAATTATGTAATCCTGAAGATTACATATCACTATGGACTTTTCTGTTTAGTATGGTTTTCTTCGACATCGACGGCATTCTATCATAAAACTTTAAAAATACTTCAGAAAATCAAGAATAGTCAGCATTCAGTGCCAATGATGCCGACCAATTCGCGGTATAAGAACCAGATGAACTTATCTACATTTTCTTAATTTTACAGGAGAGCAAAAAACTCCGAGAATTTACCTAATTCCTTGTGGTTCCTTAGCTATTTTGTTCTTTTGGAATTTGTGAAATATTGCATTTACAATTACGTTGTTTTGGCATTTCATAAAGGTGCACTTTCTGACGCATTATGAAAAAAAAACGATTATTGACTTTTTTGTAGAAACATTCATCTGGTTCTTATACCGCGAATTCCGCAGGGCGTTAATATATGTACCTAAATCTACTATGAATGGTAGAAATCAAGGCAAGTCTTCATAAAATTTCGTGTGTTACAAATATCCTTTTATAATATGAAAGCTTATAACTTGAAACAAAGACCCTTTAGTGTAAATTTATTATAAACTAGCCGTCCTCACAGTTTCACCTGCGTTTATGGTCACTACTCTGCTCTTATTGGTCATAGCGTGATGTTTTATAGCTTATAGCCTTCCTCGATAAACGGGCTATCCAACACTTACAGAATTTTTCAATTCAAACCAGTAGCTCCTGAGATTAGCGCGTTCAAGCAAACAAACAAACTCTTCAGCTTTATAATATTAGTATAGATTCTCTACTCTAATAGAGTCCGATAAAAAACTTACCTCTAGTATGTGATGGCGTATCTGGTGGTTGAGGATACGGCTGTTCTTCACACGAGGCGTATCCTTGTGAACCGAAGCTGGAGCCGGAATGTCGGTGCTGTGGCGTGCCGAACGCATCGCCTGGGACGGCTGGCGGCGGTACGCGTTTTGCGGTCGCCGTCTTACCGGCGCCGCTACCGCCGCGCGACATCCCGCCCACTAAACAGAAGAAAATAATACATTACATGATATATTAATGCGAATAATACATTACATACTATGAGACGGAAGATTTTAAAGCAATATTGGTAAAAAGTAGCAATACATTACTATTGTTCAAATCTAATTTTGACATAATAATAATTATGTTGTTGAAATCATATAGGTACTACAATAAAATGATCACTAACAAAACTGGTAAGTTACTTCGGCAATGTGCGAGTACGACATTTACTTAATCTCTCTGTACAATTTGAGCAGAACGAAATTTCATCACTCAAATAAACGATTCGTCAACCCTCAAAATCTAATATAATTAATACGCAAAGGAACCCGACGGGCCGTAAATGAAATAAATGAAACCCTTCAAAGAGTTGAAATACTGTTATCATGTTTGAACACGACGTTACCGCAATCTCGTAATGAGGAGTTCCATCGTCTCCTCGGTGACGTAAGCTGATAAGCCGTCGATGAAGGGGAACTTCGGTAATAAGGTAAAAACGTCATCAATCATGTTCGGCCCATCTCGGAGATCGGGCGGCCCGGATCGGATCAGCCGCCTAATTGCTTGTGCCGAATCGATAACGTTAACTAATGGGCGCGAAAAATCGACGTAGAATTAATTGTGATGCTAAAGCTCAAGAGGAAAAAATACCTAAACGAATTTATGCAACACGGCGTTTTTATAAACAATTTCTCGCTTGAATAATAAGGTTGGATGGTCGAAACCTTTTTCTTTGGTAAACAACTAACATCGCTAATTGGCCGAGAAAGCGATCATTAGTGATTTCTTGGTGATGTTGTTATAAAAAATGAATTCTTTAAAAAAGTAACAGAAGGTACCAACGACAATAAGGCCAGGTCTCACATTACTTACTTTTGTTTTAATAACGTGTACCTTTATATTTATTTTATGTCCTGTCTCGGCATTCGTTGGTAAGAAAATATGGCTTTAATATCAGACACACAATTCCTGAATATTAAATGTAAAATCATAAATAAACTATTGAGTAAAATCTTAAGTTTGAATAGAGCTTGTGTGCTAGAGCTTACTTAAGTTGCAATTTAAGTATAACATAACAATACGTCATCGTGACATTCTTTCTATTCCTCACTTGTGTTCAATACCGTCTTTGCCATTTATACGGGGCACGTGCCCAGGGCCCCCATTCTGACGGGCCCCCCGAAAGAAATGGACAGTATCTAAAAAACATAACTAAGGAATCAGCGGATTCCTTTGGTATGTGTTTGGATATCTCAATCTTACAAAAGCTAGGTAATTAAATCTGTTAAATTAGAAGACACGTTTCTAAGTGTTGAAGTTGGTACAAGAATATTACTTAGCTTATGTTTACCAATCGTAATAAAGACCGCTCACAGCTGAAGATAATAATAATAATTATTATTGTGAAAAGAAGAAATGATCATTAAAAAAGTAGATATCATAGAAGATTTGATACGTAAAGAAAACGGTTTCTTTCAGGATTTCTGTTGTGCAAAATCTGTATTTGTGGAAAATTTACGTTTATACTTTTCAACAGGGCCCCAAATTGTGTGTGCCCAAGGGCCCCAGCATCGCCTAAGACGGCCTTCTATTTACTTGCTATACACTTCTTTTATTAATTTACATGATGAATGAATCAATGCCAATATTATGACTATTTAATCCTAATTTCATGAGCGTTTGATGATTCCTTGCTTTAGCGTGCTAAATGCTCGATTTGCAAGTTTAGCATCATTAAATACAATAATTGTTACAGTGATTTATTTCGAGAGTTACATTAGTAATGTTAACGGTCACTTGATATTCTTTAAGTGAAAAGATTTTTCTTTAACAAAACTAGAATGCATAGCACTTCGACCTGCGTTTGCGCAGAACAACAATCATACGCGTATATTATTATGAAATATGCGAAACTAGAATATACGCATTTTCTTGTAACATAGATAACGATTTCTAGATATAGCAGTATAAGTTTAAAGATACATTTTAATTTAATCTTTGCAAGGATGTATTTTAAGAGCACTTCAAAATAATAAATGCATAAAATGATAAAGTTTTGCACCCGAAAGTACCTACCGGTTACCATCATATATTTAATCAGTTTGTCTTACCAAAGCACCACGCCTCCTTACTTTTTGATGGATTGTTTAAACGCGAATTCATTCAAACCTGGAGTAATATTGGAAGCAAAAAGCAGGTGTGCCATGAACTTAAAGGTTACAATAACCTTCTTGTTTTGCAGAACAATCTACTTTTCTATCACCATTCTACCTTCCTAAGACCACAATATCGTAGATTCTGTATCTTCTAAAGGTACTTCATGCTTTATTGATGCACGATAAGGAACTCGTAAATATACACATTATATAATGCTAAGAAGAATAGAATACCACAGAACGAAATAGTCAACCCTGTGGCACACCTAGTGACAGATGATCCACGGGCGCAAACAGTTTAAAAAATATTTGACAATAATAGTATTACAGCAACATATTTAAAAAAAAAACATGTTGTTAAATATAACTCTACTGATACGAGTGATCAAATATCCTTTACGTTGCCGCCATATAATTATGTGTCTACCTACTCCTAATTTAAGAATGTTACAGAGTTTCAGGGTTAAACTTCAGACTTCATATGCGACGTGAATGAGAAACGTTATTCACCACATCATCGTCGTCAACATTTTAGCCACATGACGTCCACTGCTGCTGGCCACAGCTTACCACAACGAATTCACCACTTCACTTCAGTGGCTTCCTGCCTGTTTGCTCCTTTTTTGTGGACGTTCCACGTTGCTCTAATTAAGGCAAGGAGCCATCACAATAAATTCAGTAGTAGTTCTGCGATAACCTCTAATCAAACCCTTACCAAATTAAATCAATGTAAGTTTTCTAAATCGCTTGTTATGACATAATATGTATGAAATAGGTAAAAAGTAGGTAATCGTCTACGGAAAATTAGGTAGAGAATAACCATCTCTCGGACACTTCTTCTCACTCTTCACTCCTGGACTTCTCCTAAAGACTTCCAAACAAAGTAGTCTTTGAGTCAGTCTAAGGCCCCTTTTGACCAGGTTTTAGGTTCACGGGGGTGTTATCACGCTTCGCATTGCAAAATATGGAATATAGCTCTTCAGTTACCCATAACAGTAACAGCTAGTTGAAATCATTACAGATTTAAATGCTAAAATATAATCAAGACACAGTGCACATAAAGTTAATTTAATGTGACAGCCGCACCACTATCAAGTACAAGATGATAGGTTTATTACTTCATAAGATTATTAGAGAAATGTAGAATAGTCAATAGACATACAAATTTAAGCAACAAAAAGTAAATTATCGTTATTAACTTTAGGATAAAACCTATTTCCTGAAATATATAACTAATAAGTGTCAATCAAATATCGTAAATTCTTATGATACTAATAATAGTAATAATCTTGTTGCTAATTAGCATCGAAGAATAATTAACAAAATTTATTAGTAACACTAAGTAAAGCAAATTAGATCTTATCACGAAAATATAAGATATACAGCATTAGGCAAAATTCTACATATAAGGTTGTTTGAAATAGTGCCATCTAGTAAGATTGTATAGAACTAATGAGACATATCTTGGGAATCGGGCAATAATGTTGATGTCTATTGACAAGGCAAGCTGCCATTACAATCAATTAAGCGGCGCCAGTGTGTTTATTTTTAGTAGCCGATGTTTAAGCAGCTTACCAATAAAACATAACTTTAAAGACCTGATGAGTTTGATAAGCCGCGATAATCGTAAACACGAGAACTGAGGCATGCAATAAAGAGACTAAAACCAAAATTGGTAGGTAATTTCTCACGGGAAATGGTAATCATGGCATTGAATATAGCAATAAAATGGAATAGTTGATCAGATCTAAAGTTTAACCTTCTAATGTGTATGGTAGTCAATAAATTTTGAGAATATGTATTTATGTTTCGTAAAATCGATCATGTTATAATAACTAGTTAGAAGAAAAGTGAAATATCGTTTCCTTTTGGTATTACTATTACCCATAGGCAAACACGACACCGGAAAGCTTATTAACTATGCGGTCGTTATTTAATACTCTGTACTTTAAAATCCTGGTCATATAAAAATCTTGTTTTAATACGGATGAAACAGATATAACTAATGCTGATGAATAATAAACACCCCCACCACTATGGTGAATCTGTAGTATTTATTCATCAGTTTTTTTATGTAATAAATAAAAGGAGAAATAAAAAGTAAAAAACTATTATCATTGACTTAATGATGACACTATCCGGCTTTAAAAATGGCACCATAAAATAAGCAATTATCTTGTATCCAATGAGCGGACAGTAGCTATGATTGGAAGAGAAATCAGAAAAATCAATAAGTTAACTAAATACAAATAACGCTAATGAGAGGATGTTAGAAATTTATTTATTTGTATATTCATATTCTAATGGCAATAAACCTATTCACGTTTAGTTTAAGATTCATCGCAGATACATGCCTGGTGTGAGAAAATTTAATAAAATGAAGAATATGATATAATAAAGAGTATGTCAAAGGAGTTTGAAAGTTCTGCTAGTGACGGTAAGGCTGGGCTATGACTTAGTGTCTATCATGTTGTGCACGTGTCGATGATACGGTAGAAGACCAGAAAAAAGGCAGCTGGATTCTGATGTGAAGGTCAGAATTTAATTTAAAAATTGTATCGCCGAGTGTCCTGTGTGCTTCACATTTTGGTGGATCATATACATACTTACATATATAAAATAAAAAAAATTGCATTTATTTACTGTATAAGTAGGATTTTTATCGTAACATGCGTCTAACAAAACATATATGCGAACTCTGAAATTCCTAATAGTATTGTGTGTATAAAACCCAGTAACAAATAACTTATATTAGCCAAGTCGAGTTTATGGAAATTCAACCTCAACTTACACGAATATTCCAAAGCCATTTTAGTATCTAGCCTACAAAAAGCATCGTAAAACTAGCCTTGTTTATGTCAAAGAAATTTACGCGTTCAAGCTATGGCCTGGTTATCAAGCCTTTGACTAATTGACTGCTGAACAATACCGAGTGTGTAAAGATATCAGGACACAGGCTTTCACTGCGCTAATAGCTTTGAAATTGTTTAGGAAAATTACTTACAGCGTTTAAAATTCCTTGAGCTCATTGATAGCCGCGCCTTACTTGTTTAAGCACGCACTAACTGTGTTTAGTTAAAAATACATGAACACCCAATTCCACACTTAAAAACTTAAATTGTACAATCCTATGGTATGCTCATTGTAACACATATGAAGCTCAGAATTTGCTGTAGCAAATAATTTTATTTTGTATTTCAAAATTTAATTATTGTCTCTTGAGTTCGCAGTGTCTACTGTGCTAGGCATCTCTCACCGCAGACGAAGAGTGATCGCCACTCTTCGTCTGCGGTGAGTGAGTCCTAAAAATACTCGGAATTTTTATATCATGTACCTAAAATTAAGAAAAAAAATACTTCTGATGGAAAATATCATCACGAATGTCGTCACGTAATATTTCAAACGCGTAACAATGACCCTCAGTCCTCTATAAAAATCCAGTTCGACTAGAGGCCGCGAAGTCTTACTCTAGATATTACTATAAATTGTATGGTATTTAAAATCTCCATTAATTTTGTTTACAAATTGAGACTTACAAAAAAACATACTTCTTCGCCCTGGTAATCTGATCAGTTTGTTATCAATTAACGATCAATTAAGAGTTCAATAACAAAATATACCTATTTATATATATATCAATAACCTAAAAAGATTATTATTTACAGAAGCTTTTTGCACAGAAATGTGGTACACACAGAACAGAACAGTCAGAATAGAACAGTTAGTATCATACAAAGCCAGCGATCAGGCGCGCACACATACAAGCCATATGTCTAGTGCAGCGCTTCTTAAATTATTAGCTTGAAAACACTACAAATCTCTTTAATTTCGATTGATAAACCCCTATCTTAAATTATAATTACTAGTTGTCGAAATTCGACCGCAATGCATTAAATTACTGATATATACCTCCGTCGAAAGTAGGGAAAAAACTATTTTAATTATTTTTTATTGGTAACAAAACAAAAAGCAAATCGGTTGACGAACAGAGTAGATAATGGTAATGAACTGTTTTGTTTTTTTTTGGTTTACAATAGTTTTTTTAAGAATTTGAATAAATGAAAGACTGTAGGTTAAAAAGGAGACAAAAGTCCTTACGTCAGTAAAGGATGACTCCATGCAAGCGTTATCCTTTGTTTAACACCAAAGCTTTGTAACCCTGGAATGTCTAGAGGTAAACATTAAAGTAGTGAGGGAATGCAGCTGCCAACATAAATTGAATTCCTTATTTGTTATCTTATTTACAAAGCCGTTCTACAAACGTGTTGCAGAAGGTGGCTAATTCATTTGCATTTCCAAAATATCTCCATTTTATGTCTCTGTTCCTTAAATAAAGAGATGAAACCTCAAAAAAGTCATTTGAAATTGATGTTTATGTTGTATAATACTGCAAAGTTGCAAAGTGGATGGGTACATAATATTTTTAGGCGCTTATCTGAGGAACCGATTAACGAAAATCTTCTTGCGTTAGATATAATGATATCTAACATTAAATAGTCATATAATCTCGTAGTATTTTATATCTACAATATTTTTTGGGTCATCATGGACTCATGGTCATGTTATCATGTACCATGAAAGAGAGTAATAACGATCTTTTTTGCTACCAATATTCATTTTAAAATATTTTGGATTATGAGTATGCAAGATATATTTCTTCTATCCCCGCGTGGTTTCAGATATCCTCATTATCTCTTATACAGAAGCCCTAGACCTGCTTATGCAATACACGAACGTCCATCAGACTCTTAGTTCGACACATCTAACAGAAAAAGTATAGGTGTATTTGTTATTCAGACAACAGGTTCGTTTCGTTCGTAGCATTTGTTTTGGGAGTTATAACATTCGTCGTTTTAACAATGCGGCCTCTGTTGGCAACTGCTATTCATGATCTTGTTCATAATCGTCCCGGGGCTAAATCCTTAATCAGATACTTGAGATGCTTTATATTTCTCGATATCCAGTTGTTAAATTTACGAGCACGATTAGAAAGGAATTGAGCTTGTCGTAAATAGTAACACTATGCGAGGGACATAAAGTTTGATTTAAACTTATGTCACTGAGCTAACTTACAAGCTAGGGTTTCATTTATCTGTTTGAGTAACGAGAGTTTTTATAATTTGCAGTCATCTGATCTAAGTACATATATATCAAATTTTATCAAGTCTAGAGATGAGCCGACTGACTGGTCACTGTGACTATCATTAATTCTTCTGTCTGTATTGTAAGTTTCTGTCTTTATAATAATCTCTTCCAATCAAAACTATCCGAGAAATTTCTGCCGAAATCAAAAATCTTCCTGAAAAGCCAATATTTCGTTACTACACAGAGTGATAATTGTTCCTATAGGTCAAAAACATGTTTGGGAGGGTTCTGTCTCCTATCGTGGGTCCTTAGCGCCCCTTTCTACGCCTACACGAACTGCGTTAACTGTCATTACCATTTAATTATACTAAATTGCTTCATTTCCAATAACTATTCAAATAACTAAGCGCTCTTATCGCTCGCTACACAAAATTGGACCACGGCAGTAAGTCTTAGTTATCTATAATGTCACTGCTTACGAAACAATAAAGCTAAGCGTGGACAGAACTATTGATTTAACTATTGGCTATTGTTCAAAAGATTGAGTTTCAAACTTGAAGGAATTTGAATATTCTGCGGTTCTTTTATATAAAGGATTATAGCTTTTTGCTTTATGTAAGCTTGGTGTCTGTAAATCAAATATTTATGACTTGTTTATTTTGATTTTACAACTTCGTGTGTAAATTCTGACTTATCTTAATACGAAAATGCGAAAGTTGCATGGATGGATGTTTGTTACTCAATCAAGCCAAAACGGGTGAACGGGTTTGAATTTGGCACTGATGGTCTTGAATAGCATATAGGTTAATTTTCATCCTAGATAAAGTTTAAATTTAAGGTTCCCGTGGGCTATATTTGAATTCCCACGGGAATGAAATCGCGGGCAACAGCTAGTAATAGTATAACTCCGAACATGAGTTTGTTTGTTAAGCTTTCAGGGTTTAACTATTCGATCGATCATCATGCAATTTTGCAGACACGATATCAGTCATACAAAAAAGGACACAGGGTTATCATCTAGAAAAAAAATACTGTTCCCGAGGGATAACGAATTGATTGACAAAATGTACAGCAACGTGAGAGAAACGGACAAGAGCTAGTGACTAATAATATAAGTAATACAAAATCACACACAGTACCTACACAATTATTCGGTACTGAGGAACAATATTTATTAAATGGTACGTTTATACTACAAATTTATGTATATGTAGGTGCGTGCAATACGTTTTAGTTTCCCGCGGAATGATAAGTTTGACACGTCGATTAATGTGCTCTTAAAGCTTATCAGTTTTTCAGTTCAGTCAGTATCAGTTTTTTTAAGTCAATATATTTTTTTATTTGATATTTTTAAAATGGTTTTTGAAATATATATCGATTGTCTTGTTTTTAAATAGCAAGTTGGCAAAGAAGCATACGGCTCGCCTTAAAGCGTTTAACAATGATAGCCATGGCTGTACTGGCCCACTGTTTATCCGCAAGCTTTCTAAGGCGGAGGATCTAGCATGTTTTATTTGTTACAATATTGGAACGAAGTTCCTTATGGCACGTTACACTTCAGCAGACGCTTGGCGGCCGGCCGGCTAGCCGGAAAAAAGTGTTGGCGCAAAGACGTTTTCTTTGACCGCTGCTTGCTGACCGCGAGTTGATTTTTTTATTTTTACGCCATCTGTGGATTCTGCTCGGTACTACTGTAACATCTTGTTTATTAATCATCCGTATATTAGTTAGGACAACTATCATAGACAGCGCAATTTTATTTTCTAGTTTTTACGTTAATTTAAATTAATAGCGAAAGAAACTTCGTTTGAACCGGGTGTCCCAAAGACTCTTCACGCGTTTTTTTTATATATACAACCAGTAGAAAACGTAATCATACAACTGACCTACCCCTAATCTATAGGACGCACTTTCACTTATTAAAATGATATTACATAAACGCTAACAAACTATCTCCATTTTATTATGATCAATCAAAGAAAGTAATCGTTTGTAATAATGTACTAGACGCATAATTATCTACACACGACGGGTTATGAAAGTGTTCTACTATCTTAAAAGTTTCGTCAACCAATCAATCATTGGGATTGATTGATTGATTGATGTTTTTTGCTTAAGTGACGTTATCTGGATTCATGAGTTGGTTACTTGTTCGTCTTTTAGAAAAAAAAACCTTGAAACGTTTCGATACCATCTCGAGACATAAAACTTTTCACTACGCACTTCACCATGTATGGTATAATCAATCAGTCATAACAGTAATACCTGTAATATAAATAATCTACCAACGAAAATTGGAGGAAGGAAAGGTGTAAGTTTATGTACGTTTGTATGTATGCATAAAAATTGCTACAGAAAGACATGTAATTTTATCAAAATCAAATACTTTAACATTATGTAATGTAGCTAGCTATATTTTTAGTATAAAAATGGTCCGAGATTACTTCCTACACAACACTTTTCTGGATTCTGAGCTACTAAGAGTTTCTAAAAAGAATATTAAAAAAATATAGAAAATAAAATCCTATGTAAATCTTTTGCTAATAATTATCATGTAGTAGTATGTAGTAGTTTATCAGTGGTAGTAGTTTATTTGCGTGCAGTGACGCTAGTGTTCTATTTACAAGTTCAAATAATTTACCAAACTCCATTATTAACCTAAAACAATTTTGTGTACAAAAAACACTTTGAACTAAAAGGCCTAAAATAGTAAATTGCCATTTAAACTCGCTCGGTGTATCTGTTAAGTGAAAACAAAGGGCACTATTATCGCTCATTAGACCAACAATTAGGGCGAGGGCAATGCTCGGTAATAGCTTAACCGACGCCAATTCATTTCACTTGCTCAACGCACACCAAACTTAGTTTATGAACGTGC
This sequence comes from Euplagia quadripunctaria, assembly GCA_963859945.1. NCBI lineage: Eukaryota > Metazoa > Arthropoda > Insecta > Lepidoptera > Erebidae > Euplagia > Euplagia quadripunctaria. The sequence continues at coordinate 18,909,157 of OY982568.1, read as the reverse complement.
TAATTCACATTTCAGGTTCAAATTTACACATTTACATACTCAAATACAAACTCTTTATAGCGCCAGAATTGCTACATGTCAAGGTTTACAGACTTAAAAAAAAGAAAATGTGTAGAATTTAAAAAAACTATTATCATGATAAAGATCACCTGTTTAAGGTTTAATAAAATATATTTTAATTCGTTTCATCTTCAGAGCGGCAGTATTAATATGCAAAATACTTTTAACTTCATTTGCTCGCCATGTATTTAATGATAATTTGTCATAATTCGAATATCAAAGGCATTCCATAATATAAGCCGACATGATTTATTCATAGTAAATTATGATACCCCGTTAGCATTTAAGAAATTACCTATTTATTTTATGTTTATTACGACGCTTTAATAAATTAAAACATATAAAACCTAAATATAATTATTTGAAGAATTTTAAGAAACAAATAACTGAAAGAACAATAAGGTAAACAAAACGAATGTTGTACGGGCTGCAACAGAAGCTGGCGCCTCGTTGGACAATGCCTGCTTGTTGCTCTTCACCCATTACTCTATCCCATTAATTTGGATACTGTAAAACACCTCTACAGTATCACTAATATTATAACGGGAATGTATTGAAACTTGGATTCGAACTCGGTACAATATGTTTGGAAGTCGTACACTGTTGCCGTTACGCCACCACGTCCATTACGTGTTATCATTAAATCGAAGACTTGATTCTACTACGTTTATAACAACGCCATCTATTTATTGTAACTGGTACTAAAAGGTACGAATTACGTTGGACGTTTTGCGATGACGGATTAAAATATTTTACATTCGTTTACTGTTTAGTTAATTTTGAAGTACTCTTATGATAACGCTGAGAAGTAAGGTGTGTTCTTAATCCCAACTTTCTAATCATCCTATGTGCATGCTTGTTACTTTGTATTAGATATAATTGCTACTTCCCTTGCGACTAAGTAGGTGCTTGTATCTAATCGTTGTTATGTGTATAAGGACTAGTTATTTTCTTATGGTAAAACTGGTATATATTAATACAAATGCAACTTTTACATTTAATACAAGTTTCTACACACAACATTAATCTGAATTTAAACCATAATTCCTTTAACGGAGCAGGAAAGTTGGCCGACTGTTGTCCGATTTCGCCTATGTATTAAAGCGCTATCAATAACCGTGAGAGTGGTACATAATCGCGAAGGAAGTGAAACAAATCCAATCGACCGCCGGATGCCGCGTCGGGCGGACACGAGGCATGGTATGCACTTTCCCTCTCTTTATTGCCTGGAGATATAATAAGTAATAACTGGATAAATAGACCGCTTACCTAGCCTTTAATATGTTAAAGGACTTTCGTTACTGTTTGTTCGATTCATGTGGAATTTACATTTAAAATGTATTAGGTATTATTTATTTTAACTACATTTATTAGGAGAAGGGAAGCCTCAGAAGCTTTCTGTTCGGATTGGAGCTAGCTGGCTAAAGAAGCACTTTCATCCCAAATACGATGCGATTACCTAACATTGCCAGTGCAGTTCTGTTTTTCTGATATCGACTACGATTTCCGTAGCTCATCCCTGATATTATAAGCAGGTGACCACTTAACATTATTTAACATTTTTGCTATAGTAGTTGTATATAGTGTGCGTATTGTAGCTGAGCATGGTGGGTTCTGTGGAAGAATCATTAAACTCTTTTTAAAAGGCACCTACACGAAATATGGTCAAATAAATATTTAAATTTAGAAAGTAAATGACTGTAATGTATCTTTTTCTTCTAGCCTAAAAGACAAAAATTTGGTAAAAAAAGAAACTCATAACTTAGTTTCAAGGTGTGATTCAGAAGCATTGAGGTTGGTTGTACAATTTTTTTAAAGACTTAATGAAGTTGGTTCCATACAGACTGCAGTTTAATTTCATACGCTATCAAATTTTAACACAGTACAATTCCGCTACAGATAATCAGCGAAAAATCAATCTACATGTGAATACTTTATACATTCATTCCCACGTAAAACAGGCAGTCATAGTTCCGCTGACATCGGACGCTGTGACAGAAGCGAACGATGCGTATTTTATTTCACCGACATTATCCGTCAACTCGCTCCAGTACTTCTTAAGAAACAAGCACACGACATGGATATGGTAATAGAGACGAATTAGACAAATGTTAGTATTTTGTAAGGAAACAGAATTCATATGAATTAAATATTTTAATATTGACACGTTAAGTTCAAATAGTAATGTAAAGTAATGTTTTTTGACGATTATTTTTAATTTTAAGCGTTACAAAAAAATCGAAAAGTGGAAAAATAGTTTTCGCTTGTGGTTCCCATTTCCAACTATAAAACATTTCGCGTTTGTGTAAACTCTAAAAATATGTATTTCGTAGAAGACGGTAAGAGACGGAAATTAATTGTTTTGTATTACAATATTCGCTAAAGGGATGCAGTGTTGTAGATTATTTACTGTTTCTCGACTGGAGACAATGGGTACATAATGTATGAACAGTTATATTATCTAAGTTTCACACACTTCTATGACTTATGACGACGACAGGCGATGAATTTGTCCCATCCGGAAACCACGAAGTACTCCTACAAGACTTGTGGTTGATGCGACTATGCTGTCGATAAATCTATTAATAATTATGACATATACAGCTTCATACTTGCGAATTAAAAACCACACAATAATTCGATTTGACTTTAACAGGCAAGATAAACCAAAAGGAAGACGTAAAAATATACTGACCAAATGATGGCCCGCTATACGTTATTTATGATCAAATTAATATTCATAGTAGTCTTTTATAATTATTAATTATTGAGACAAGCTTTTATGGTGTTCAATTACGGTAATCAATATGTATTATAAAAGTCCAGTTATTGTATATTCACTTAAATTACCGGTCTTGTACTTGTCTCGAGATAATTGAATAGAACCACTTTAGCGGAGAAAATGGTATCATTTTCGAAATCCCTTTCCAATACAATCGTTCCTAGTAATTACTTTAATGTTTGTTTGTTTATAGATCAATGGATACTGTCTAAAAATATTCGGACCATGTGTTATTCGGTAACGAGCTCTTTTGTTAAGATATTGTGGACGACAGCTCATCATAATTGGACGTCGCCTGACATTACACTCGATTTCACCACTTTCTTTGTATCAAACATACATAAATAACTTTTCAAGTATATCACGAGTCTTCGGAACATAGGTAAATTACTCTCTCTGTAACAAAAACGGTTTTATTTTGTCGAAATAAGGTAGAAAATCGAACGTAGGGTAGGCAAAAAATGAGTACATAACAGTCGACTTCAGTAACGGGATTATTTCGAAGAAACGACCATTGAAACCCTTCGTTTCATCTCTAATTGCTTCTGGGGAGCTGGTGTTATTAAATTTGTGGATCCTTGTATCGATCTGAGTACGACGTTTTTATGTGGGCCTCTGTAATATTGAAATATCGCTTTGTTTTATTTATTACATGGGAGACACATCCTATTTAGGGTTTACGCTGCTTGTTACTAGAAGCAAGTATTGAACGCTGACAGTTGTTTAGTTATTTTGTCAATTTCCTTTTCGTTTGCAGTAAAGGTCACTTGTATAACATACATATTACTAAAGATGTTATACTGCCGTTAACGTAATAAGTAACCCATTTTTGAACAATAAGGAGGATGACATCGCAGGTATGAAAGGAATATATTATATTCATATTGTAGAAAAACAGTTCACATAGTAATAAACAGCAAATAAAATGTTATGATAAGTAATTCAAATATAATTACGCTCGTGAAAATTAGGTACATACAATACAGTCGAATAACAAAATGTAAAATTATCGGTAAAAGTTAACTCGCCTATCCCTGGAGGCACGCCGAAAACGGGTGTTTCATTCCGCAACTAGTTAAAACTCCACGATCGCTTCAGTATATTACGAAATAAAGAGTGATAAATATGTATTGCTTATTTAAAATGTAAGAACAAGGTAAGGTCTTTAAGGATCAATTATGGAGAAATAAGGACTGGTTAAAAAAAAAAAGAATTTATTTTTTCTTTCAACAAAGACAACTCCCGCATTAGGAATTACTCCTGTGTCGCGGGGAACTTTACAAACATACAAACAACGGACACAAAGAACACCCAGACTCGGGTGGGAATCGAACCCACCACCTATGGCATAGTAGTCAGGGTCACTAACCACTAGGCCAACAGGCCAGTACGGTTACTCATCTATGTTCAAAAATAAAATCGTAATTTTAGTTTTTACAAAAATCACCTTTTGTGTGACTATTTTTGAACAAGGAGAATTGTTACATATAAAGGTCTCTTACTGTTTTTTCTACGTAGATTTTAGAATTCAGAAGAGAAAAGATTTTCAGAGCTACAATATGTATGTGTCTGTATGTAGTCAATAGTTTTACTTACTCTCATTTAGCGAGTAATTCACAAACAATACAGTTTACCCATCTTTACCTTAAGATAGCTAACTTATAATAATATTTAAGGTCTACAAACGAACAGATAAGCATTTTGCTTTCACTTGAATTTAGGTTGTGACTCCGAAAATAAAATGGCTAGTAAACAAACTAGCCACACGCCTAATTTTATGGATTACAGCTCACGAAATGTGTTAGTGTTATTTTAATGAACTTCTGGTATATTTGCTGAATTAATATAGTGTTAAAATAAATTAGTCACTGGACAGCTGTGAACATTTAGGTGAGGTTTCATGAGTTGGTAAATAGCTCTTTAACCAAACTGACGCATCATGTATATAGTTATCAAGTATAGGTGGTGAGGGCATTTCGAACAGCATTCAGTGTGGAATCTTAAATGTAATTGTACCTATGAGCGTTTAAAAAAATAGTTTGTGTTGATAGAAACTTAATTAAGAAAAACAAGACATACATTTCTAGAGCAACTCCCGTAGTAAATTATTTAGCACTAGCTGACCCGACAGACGTTGTCCTGTCTTAACTATGAATTTTGACTAACAGTTATGTCAAAAGCGCTAAGGTTACATTAGAAAAGTTCGTATAGTCTTTAAGTTTTCTTAAATTTTCTAATTTTCCGCGTAACTTTCTTATTTTTTTTCTTTCATAAGAACCTTCTCCTGACAATAACGAACACGAAAAAAAATCGAAAGCGAAATCGGTCCAGCCGTTCACACGTGATGCCGTGACCAAGGGAAATAGGGATTAATTTATATATATATATATATAAATATATAGATTACTACAATAAAATCAACTAAAACATATTTTATAGTTAAATCAGCAACTTCCTTCTGCTTGCCTTGCTGTAGTGTGGTTACTGATTTAAAATCTGCGAAAATATCGTGTAAATTTACAGCAGACTTGTTTTTCAATCATACTTAATTTTTAAGTGAACAAAGAAAACCCGACTGTAATTTTCCACATTTGTGACATTCAAGTTGCACCCAATTAAAGCCCGTAAAAGCATATCAATGAATTATATCACATTGATGTATAAAAAAGTATAAAGCCACGTTCCTTAGTAGAATTACGCATCGCATAACAACTCGTTGTTAATAAATTCGCGTAACAATATACGACAAAATTAAAAATGTAATTAAAATTGCCGGTTGGCTGTGGGGCGGGCCGACCTCATTAAATGGTCAGGTAATTAGCAATTTTGTAAATGGTCTTATTCATTATATTGTGGAGGGAAAATAAAGTGCGGTTATAAAATACTAGCCCGTTTCGATGGCTCACTTATTCGTAAATTTTTATTTTATTAGGCTTGTGAGATAAATAAAAGGTGGGTTTCTAAACGTGTGACAGCCTTTCGTATTTGATATATAGCTAGCTTTCGCATTTGATATTGTATCTAATAGATAGGTACAGCTAATAAGTGTTAGTAGGGCTTGTCAAAGTGCGAGTCATACCTACCGCTGCTGTTGTGTGAGTGTGAGTGGAGTGCAGGGCTGCCAGTAAGGACAACTTATTTTATACCGCTGAGTCTCAGATATTATTCAAAATCACTTACTATTATACAAAATCAGTGTTGCACAGCTATAGTACGTCACTCTTCGGGGATTTCAATAAAAGGTGTTTAAGTTTGACATTGTATCCAATTATACAATGAAATCTACTATACAAACAGGATACAACAGACAATCGATAAATTAATTATACGAATTTTGTATCCAATTATACAATCTCGCAGCCCTGGTGGAGTGTGTGTATGACCAAAATAAATTTGTTCTGTTCGGTATAACAAAACGGAGCTTTCAAAATTTTAGATGTGCCAATAATAAGACTGACGACCCGACGATGGTAGCTGGGATGGACTGAATATGAATGGCGGAGGACCGGGTGCTTTGGCGCTCATTGGGAGAGACCTAGGTCCAGTAGTGGACTGCGTAGGGCTGATTGATTAAAGTGATTAGAGCAGAGGGGGTTGCGCTGTAGTCTTAAGTAATAAACTAAGCTCAAGTGACATTCCTGTATCTAGGAATACATAGAGTGTGGTGATCACTATTTATTTTTTGTTAAGAATCCCTTGTTGGATAGGTAAAATATATAATACTCTGTTGGTCTCTGCTTTGCAGAAATCGACTCGTCTAAAGCCACACGGCGAACTGTTTTAGGTGGATATGGGATGGGGCCAAGGTATCCTATGCCAAGGCCTGGTCGTAGTCGCTAGCGGCGGGATCGTATGCGGACGGTAAAGGGTGCGTGGGTGTGTGTGCTCGTATGTGTGTTTTATACAGATTTAGATTAATTTACTACCTATGTTTTTTTAACAACAGAACTATGTATTTTAAACGCCACAGAACGGCTCTGGTTAGAACTCTGTAAAGCTGTTTTTTCATAATATGAAACGTCGATCAAATTGTTTATGAAACGTATCAAACGAAAGAGCTGCGAACTCTAAGTTGTTGCTGACCCGTACTGATCCTAGGCGTTGTTAATTAAATGTATACAAACTCAATAACGCCTAACCATTGACCAAGTCACTCGAATTGAAAATAATATAATCTGTAATATCTGCTGACGTCAACAGATAAATAGCAATATTGAAACATATCCATTGTAAGTAATTAACACGAACAATAAATTATTACTTTATAGCGATCATTGCGGCGATCACATGAATTATTATAGACGACCAACCATAAACAATGATTCAATAATTCCCTCCTATTCAATTCGATGAAATCATTTTAGTGCTAAATAGATTGTAGGTAATAAGCTTATTTTGCGTGTCCATTTACAAGTATTAATTAATGAAAAGCATTGTACAATTTATGAGACTTCAATTAGATCAATTTATTAGTTTTAATACTCTATGAATGAAGTCATCTTTCTTAAAACTAGTAGATAAGGAACAGAAAAAATAAACTTAGCCATTCATTAGGATTCGCAGTTAGTGACGTGTGCCTGTTGGAACTACGTCTTACCTGAAAAAAAAAAAGAAAAATGTCAGTTTAAATAAGTAAGTAACACGTAAATATACGAACGTACATTTAAAGAAATATACAATTATAAAACAAAATCTTATTGTAGGCTCGATAGTAGTCAACACATGACATGCAACAATAAATCGCATAGAATTATTATAAAAATAAAATTTCAATGGCTCGTGCATCTGCATACGTGACGGCGAGTTCAGACTCAGATAGTCGTGACTAGCTAGTGGGTCAAGTCGATCTATTAAATGGTAATGGTTTACTGTTCAACAAGCACGTACTCGCAAGCATTCGTGGAACAACAGATCAAATATGTCGAGGAGTCGCTGAAGACGACTGTCGCCTTTAATGGGCTTAGGTCCACTTTAGAACGGAATGAGGAATAAATGTATTGGTACATCGTTTACATGTATTTGTTTACTTTCGTTGAGCAGTAGTTTTGTTAAGAAAAGTCTCGGTTCAAGAGAAGCAACTTTTTTTAAATTATTTTTTTAGATTCCAAAAGGACGTCTTATACATGGAAACTTGGAGTTGTATGTTGCGCGGCAATTTCAGAAACAACATATTTTATTAAATTTTAGTATTTATGAAACGAACATTTTTAAACATCTATTCTTTACGAGGTATATAGTCTATGTTCAGCTGTGGCCTTTATGCCCAAGTTGTCATTTATTCCGTTACGCATTCAACAACTGTAAAATTGTCACTGAAATGTCAATATTAAACTAACTGAGGTTCATGTACAAACCAACAAGTCTCTTTTATTCTCAGCTCCATAGGACAACTTTTATGCAATACATGTCAACATGTCGTACGCAATGATACACTTCATCGCTATTCACAACTATGCTATATTTTCTAAGTCATGTAACACACCCGCTATATTGATACTTCGTCTCTCAGTTAGCTGCTAATTCCACGGCTGTCTGAATTCATCGCAAAGCAAACTGCGTTAAAACGACAGTTATTTAATAGTCCGTTTGTGGCGGCCACTTCCTTTGTATTAGCGCAACTTCTATAGTTAAAGCCTTAAATGAAATTAAACAAACGGTTCATTCACATAGAGGTGGACGTCAAATTACAGGTTAGGACTATTGGCGCCAATATTAGAGAAAGTGCGCTATCTTGTCTCGACCCTGAGGCATTATGGATTGGTGTCATTGCTTTGTAAAAAATGTAATGCTAGTGTAAAAAATGGAATTGACAATCACTTGAAAATGGAATTGGCAAGTCACATCACAAATGGATTTATACAATTTGAAACTTTGCAAATTGTTGTGTTTTTGTAATGTAGAGCTGGACAGACAGTATATAAATTTTAGTCGATATCGATAACTTTAATGTAGTACTGCTTGGCCGGAAATTTCGAAGCCGGTTTAGTGGGCAAACGTGTACACCCAAGACTTCTGAACATTATAAATCCTAATTAAAACGTCATTAGTGAGGTTGTATTTTTAATCTGTATTCGGGTGTGCTTTCAAGTTCTATTTGCGTCTTAAAGTTCATTTACCCGCGATGACGGGATTGTCTCTCAGTGATAAATTTAAAATTATATTCTAGTACAGAGGAGGTGTTACAGTAAATTATCGTAATCGAATTTTTGTAACATACGTTACTAAATCAAGTATTTAGTAACGCCTGTTCCTAAAAATATGTGTTCAGTAAAATAACTACTCATTGCAAACCAAAAGTGTAATATAATTTATATTTAACAGATGCCATCCAGATCAGGTACAGGGTTATCCGTCGCCCTAGCAGAAGAAGGCCCGAGACGGTGGCGCGACGTATTCCACGTGCGCCTCTCTGAATTTGAAAAGCACACTATAAGGCCTCTTGTATACACACGGTTTTTCGCCGTAATAAATATACGTTTCATTCGCCGTGTGTAGGCACGATTGTCAGTGTTGTATGGATCACTGGGGAAACTTGTTGACATACGGCGGTGGCGCTACGGTACGGTGCCGCCGCCGCATGAGCCGTGTCTGCCTCTCGGCCGCCGCATCAACGCATGGCGTGATTTTCATCAGTGTTGTTGTATCGCAATCTATGCGACTGTGTCGACGGCGCCGGATGTTTTCACGGCGGCAATCGTTTTAGGGACAGTTTACATTCGCTGATTTAGGTTTACGTGTAAAGAGTAAAATGAACATATAAATCAAGAATTACTAATAACATTGATTCAAGAAAGACCTATAATATGGAATAAGACTATCAATGATTATAAAAATAAGCGGCTTAAGTATGATTCCTAATCTAACGTCTAAGCAACGATAATCTTTTTAATAGGAGGATTTACGACGCTTGGCCAGAATAAAACGCATCTAAACCGTACTGGCCGTTGTTTCGACCGGTGCAGGTGGTTTTGCCGTGTCATATACAAGCTCGCAAGGTTTCTTAACCGTACGGCTGACACGCTGTAGGTACGATTAAGCGTACATGAACAAGAGGCCTAACGGGGTCGCCTGTTGTTCAATAGGCGGCCAAGTCTGCCAGGGTTCTCAGGGATTTACTTTCCTTTCGAGGGTACACCTGAGGCCTTGGCAATAAGACGCCGGGACGGAACACCATGTAGTTTTAATCGGTTCGAGTCCAACATACCACCTTACCGTTTAGCCCCGGTGACGTGATGACCCGTGGGTCAAAAAAAAGTATATATGAACTACGTCTAACTAAGCTACTTTCTGTTTATATCTGTATAGGCTCAAGACGGAAACAAGAACGAGAAGAGACAAAGTATAACACATTAGTACTGAAAATGGAAAAAAATATATTGAGTAAGCTATAGCCGATAAAACAAAAAAAAACAGGATCTAATGGAAGAAACAGAAAATGTAATGTATCTCAAATATTTACACAAAGTTAAAAGGAAAAACCTCGTGCCGCTAGTCGCATATTTATGACTATGTAGTCGTATGTATAGCATCTAGACATAATAACATATCGCTCAAACACAGAACTGAGAATAAGTTATTCTCAGTTCTAAAGGTCACAATGGTTAATTTCTGTTTAAGTTCTTTTTTGTACTGTTTACTCTTTACTGTACTGTTAACTTTCAAATAAAAGGAGAAAAGTTCGCCTAACGCTAAAAGTATCATTGTCTAACTACTTCTATTTATTTCAATACTATTGATATATCATTTATTTAAACACAAATATTAACAAACAGGTCATTGGACCCTAAATAAATTGAAGTTATATCAAAATGCAAATGCATCTAAACATGGCAATTTGTCGGTGACAGATTATAATCTGAGATGAATGTATCATTGTGTACGCCATTCGGCCTAAAGTGGACAAATAGTGCAATTGCTTGTGTAAATTGTAGCAATTTGTTTGCCGATACTAAGATTTGTGTCACTTCAGAGAGGAAGTACAAATTAGAGAAGTCCTTTTTGAGCCTGTATCGCTGGTGAAAGCTGAACATTTCCACCACTGGCGTTGAGACTATTTATTGTATAAACGTTGTAAAGTAATACAATTACTTCACCCTAAAGTAGATCAAATAAATATATGTTGTGTTCTTAGCTGTCAATAGAGTTTTTAGAGCTACTTATAGAGAAGTACTGTTAACGGGAGAAGTACAAGTACATTTAAATAAATAGGGACTCTCACAACTACGAGCTACGTAATTAAGTGTAAACTAACTTGTATGGCAATACACGTCGATAAAAAGAATTACCTTTCGCTCGTTAACACGCGTAGCCTATTATGAATCGAAGCACGATGCAGTGCTCTTTTTTACTCTGATTCACTTGCTAACATTTTTTACCCCCAAAGTAAGTCTGTCATTAGAATTTAGAAATAAAATAAGAAAAAAATGTAAAATATTGTTGTTACACACTTTTTATGGCAGAGATAGCACACCATACAGCCTCAAACTAATTTTATGGTGATGCAGACTTCTTGCATCGTTCGATACTGATTTCCGTTTTGAATTATTATTTTTTCGAAACATTCATTATTCGTGAATCACGGTCAGCTCCACAACACTAACCAGTTTTAGCGTGACATCATCTCATGCTGCTCTCATCCACTTACATTGAAGGCACTAATATAGGATGTTGATAACGAATTAGTTTAGACTCATAGCAACTTTATCGTAAGACGCAAGGTTATCGTAATAAATTACTTTTAAATCTTAAAACAGTTCTTACTCAGTTTTTTGTCTAAAACTGGCATAAATTGGCAGTGTTGTCTAAATCATGGTTTAAAAAAGCTGTTTGAATAAGTAAAAAAAACCAGACAAGTGCGAGTCTGACTCGCGCACTGACGGTTCTGTTAGCAAACAAACTTGTATGTCGATAGTACGTCCATCTCGGGAATCAATTCTCGAAGACTTTTGGAACCCTAAAATCAGGAAAGTTCTTTGATGTTACTTTCAACTTATTGACACGAAATTGATTACATTGTTGTACCTTATGATCACAATTTTGCATTAATCATACCTAGCTATTAATTCCTGAAGTTCGCTATTATTTTAACCAATAAGTATTATAGATTGATAGACATTGATCTCGGTGTGTCCCTTAATCAATCAAAGAGAAACTACCCACGTTGAGTTATATTGGATATTAACCGTTATTTATTTACGATGTGAAATGATACATGTTTCTAGTCATATATTAGAATAAAATCGAGAAACCGTGAGTTTTATAGTTTCTCAGTAACCATTTGAACACTTTCAAATAGTACGATGAAAATCGTTTAATCAAAAGATTCTTCTTATGGAAGTTTTTACACTAAGTATGTACTCAGTTTTGGCAATTATATGTACCTAAACATATAAAAAATATTTATTTAAAAGCGAATGACAGAATAGTTTCAGTTAATTTTCAAAAATAGAATAAAAAAAAGAGAGCCGAGAACTAATATCTAAACGCGTATAGTACCTGCCAGCTCACTTTTAAGCAATGCTAACAACAATACGGCCTAGATAACCTTTGTGCAATGAAACTACAATAATGTTCTGTCAAAGAGAAATGCAGCGTGTGAACAGCAACATTATCCTTGTACTACATATAGGGATCAATGTTTTGTTCGTTAGATGGCACACAGTGGGGGTCAAAAAGCTATCTGACAATCGTAAAACCGGATCGTGGTTTGTATCCCAACAAAGCATGGCTTGAGATGCAGTTTTGCATTACGAAAACAGTATGCATCCAGTGCCGCAGTTTTCTGGGGCCTAAAACGTAGCAATGACAACATTGTTCCATTTTAAGTAAGTTCCGAAGCGTCGGGTCAAATTGTGATAGCCTCGTCGTCGATCGCAATATTGGAATTTTTATAGAAATATTGTAGAAATACGGTTCTAGCGGTTAGGCACACTAAATTTTTATCTAATGAATGAAGTGGTGGACTAACTCTTTCTTGCTCATGTGTAAATTAATACCACAGTTTAAAGAATAAATTGATTAAATTTGATTTTATGCATGTTGCTGGTAATAAAATTTAAAATTAATTGTGCACATACATATAACTGCATAAACAATCATGTTATAATAGCTACTTTTTTAAGCTGAAACATAACCAGAAAACTAATACATTGTGGAATGCCTAATAATATTTTTTTCCACGGCCGACTCTTACGACTTAACCTCGCACACACTTTTTTTCTCAAGTCGTAAGGCGTAAATCCTAATAACCTCCTTATAGGTAAGGAGCAGATTCAATGTTGCTAGTAGGCAAAATTTTATTGCAGTTTCATATTATCAAGCTTTTTTTTTAGGAAGTACAAACATAAATACATTTTAACGTTCCCGCGGCGAATGTTAGCCGTATTGTCCCGCGGTATTGGGCGATGTTAACAAATGTTATCGAATGGCTCGGTTGGTTGACATGGCCGTTATTAATGATACCACTATCTACTCCGGTAATTTCTAGTAAATATTCTCTACATGAGATATTATGGTTTTGTTTTGAATTTCAACGAGTTGGATGAGTTTTGCGTTAGATATCTTCTGTTATGTATCACAACGATGTGTAGAAAATTAAGAAAATATTCATATTATTCGTTCGTCGTTTTTGTTTGTTATAAGGCAGATAAACATATTTAACATGTCAGAGACGTGGAGTGTTTAGTAGCACTAGAGTATCGAATCACTTGTGTAAAGATACTTTTAACGGACCATAATACTCGGCACCACTTCCTTAACCGCAATTCAATTAAAGATTGAGTTTTCAATGTGCCGTCACAAGAAAGCGTTTGCAAAAAGACGAATTCCTCTTCCCGGCTGGCGTAGATTGAATACCATCTTCAGTTTATGTGGTCCGGCCATAAAACGCGTCACGTGATTGCCATCGGCATTCCTCTCCCTATCTGAGAGTATTTACAGCGAAATTTTATCACACAGCAATCCGGTATGAAAGACTTGAAAGAGAGACTGGTTCGCGAGGACGTGGGACGAACTGGCTGATTGAGCCCTCTTATAGAGGCGAGCCTAGCTAGGCTTGTAGACTGAGAGCTACATGATTTGAATGGTTTTCTAAAATCCTGTTTTATTAATTCAATCTTATGAAAAATACAGCCGTACAGACTGTATTGGACGCCGCATATAAAAAACATTGTATTAATATGTAACAAATACAAAAGAGGCAACATAAAATACAGTTAAAAAAATAATTTTATAACGAAGTGTATTTTGTTTTTACTAGCCGTGTACGAAACAGAAAAGCAATAAAGTGGGTCGAAAAAATATTTTTTTAACTGTGGGACCAACAAGTGCAATGAATAGTTTTCCGGTTTGGTGGTGTTAATGTGGGACTCCCATTATTTCAAGGTATGTAATTACATCGCAATCATAATATTTATTAACAACGCATTGTCGGATATCCTCAGTTATTGTCTTAATGTTCATCTTCAAAAATATTACTTGTCGTTTCAGAGTCGATAAATACTTCAGTGACATACGGGAGATGGCTTATTAAATCGCCTTTAAGTCCATATTCAATTCGAAATTCGATTAAGTTGTCGCCAGCAACTCGATTCATTATAATGCATTTAATAATGTTTTACCTCAATTACGTTCAGTGGTGTTACAAAATTACAGTTTACTCGCACGTTTGGGTGTTAATTTAGTTATTGGGCTTATTTATCGAACGAGTTCAGCAACACTACTGGTTTCAAATCTATTAAGTAAATAATCGTGTCACCAAAGCAAACATATGGCGGGAACGGTAATAATTTTGATAAATTGTCGTACAGGTCCATATTTCAATGTGCCATTTTGAGCGGTACCTGAGCCCGCTTGAGCCCTGTTAGCACGCTCGAGCGACGTGCGTCGTGCATGAGTTTTCACCAAGGAGCCGATATTACGTATACCTTTTGGCGACAACCAAAACCATTTAATTTCCTTTAATTTATTACACCTTTCAAAATTTTATTAGTTTTGCATTCGAACCACAATTGCACAACTTTAATCGAATGTTTTATTAAAAAATAAATTATGTCGACTCCGTCTTTGGTTAAACGTATCAATGATACTGTCTATGGTTTTGCTATTGTAGATTAAATAGATTTTATTAGAAAACAAAGCTTAATGCTAAATTATGGGGCATATTGACATTTATTAAAAGCACGTCGGCGCGGCGTGGCCGTGCACCTGGATAGAAATGTATGCGTTTATAAGAGATAATACAACTGTTTATATTAGCTGTCATTTTGAAAGAGATACGTCTTGTTTATACCCAAGCAAACTCGTAAATGAGTCTGTAACAATACGGTATTTGACTGTAGGTAAACGATAAAATGGTTAGTTCTATAGAAACTTGTATGAATAATGATAATTTGTGGTGTCGAAATTTATGATTATCAAATCATTTACTTTTAATGACAACTTTGATATCATAGTTCGTTACTATTTTTCCAGTTTAAATATTTTTAAAATGTTTAGTTTCTATGGTCTCATAGATAATTAATTTTACTTTTTTTTTTGTTGGAGGATGGAATAGGCGTTTGTCTTCAAACTCACCTGATAGAAAAATAAACTACCTAATTGGGAGAAAGAAGAGCTAATATTTTATTCATTTTTATTCTTAAGCGAATTAAATATCAACATGTTAAATTTTTAATATAAATGTGATCTTAATGTTTTTAATATAAAAAATATACAATCAGTTGGCAAAAATTGAAATGACAGCTAATTTCACATTGTATAACATCTTTGCCAGATACACCTTTCAATCTAGCTTTTTAATAGCATAAACATATCGCGTGGCTTCTACGCATTATTGTGACACAAAGAAATTTTATTTGAAGTAAAACAGAACAACATGTTGCATTCAGTGGCCTGGTGACAATGTGATAGTGAAGTGACATTTTGTTAATTTCCATAGACTGAACAAGAATGACATAAAGTCACTGAATGTGGTACAGTAGTAATAGTTACTTATAAAGCAATTATGTAAATATTATTAGTAATAGTTTAACGTACAATAAATATCAGTGTTTACATTCTGCCTATTCTACGACTAGACTATGTCTATGACTTGAATTTATACGGATTATTTCACAATTGCATATATATATACGAGTACAATGATCATTCGGTTTGTTCCTGGGAAAATTAGTACAAGGAGGTCAATGGTCATACATTGTTTTTTTTTTATTTGCAAAACTAGAGTGAAGGGTAGGGTTATGAGTGTTTTATTGTCAGTTTCACCGCAGTATACGTGGGAGTCATATCTCTTAAGATAAAGTAATTCTTGGGATCTTAGTTTCGACTTGCAGTTCAATCTTGAGTTGTATCTTTCAATCTAATGGCTTACCGTTGCATGATATATGGTTTGTTTATTCACATGAACAGTCGGAGAAAGTTTGAATGACATAATACCTATCTATTTCATTTATAACTCTGTTTGTTCAATGCAACATTGTGGATTGATTAAGGGTTTAAGGTTTAATTTGTAAAATAGACCTGTTTCAGTAACTATTTATTTATAAAGAGATTAAAAAATATTTTTATCGATTAAATGTTTAATATTAATATCGAATTTACCACTAATATATTTTACGCAATTTTTTTTTCTGTGCTATAATTTTTTTTTTTAGTCTATTCATGAGTCTTAGTATTATTGCACGGGTTTTCGGCTGTAAAATATACCTCCCAGTAAAAATAATAATCAAACCTCAGATAACATTCGCGCATTCGTTTAAGTTCAACAACAAGTGTAATTTTTACGTGCTTACACACCATGCACACCATGTTAATCAAAAGTGTTTGTTCAGAACGAAATTCATTGGATTTGGCAGAGCGCTAAATAACTTTGTTGTTTTATAATAACTAGAGATACGAACTAGAGGACGAATTTTGACCATAATAAATTTTTCGTTTATTTCATTGGCCAGTATAACTTGAACTATCATTGTATGGAGTTACGTACCATAACAGGTCAACGTAAATACTGGACACGCGTCCAGTATTTATGTTGACCTGTCATGGTATAACTTGAGCTGTCATTGTATAGACTTACTTACCATGACAGGTAATCACATTTACTGGAGGCGTATAATTTCATTAAGCCGTTTACACGTAATTTTTTAAGTTGTAAGACATATTGTTTAAAATTTTTAGCTTTCTGCACTTCTTCTATATATATACGTAAATATTGCAAAATTCACGTTACTACGTTGACGAAATTTTCTTAAAAAGGGCTGCAAAGAATTCTCTTCACGGATTAATATATATAGTATAGATTATACACATCCGCCGTCTCTAAGAAAGTCTCCATGACGAATACGCCGACTATCTAGTTAGGGACAAAGTTCTATCCATGGATAATTAAAAAAAAAAACCAATAACATATTAAGTACCTATGCCACTGACCTATTATACAACTTGTATTATAGAGGTCAGTGACCTAGGATATACAATTTACCCTATTCCAAGAGATTTGTCAATTTCTAAAAGTACATAGTTTTCAGAGCTAGAGAAAAGAAAATAAAAACATTTCTTTATTTCGTTATACGAGTCAAATAAAATATTGACCACGTGATTGGTCCCGTGGCGATACTAATTATAATTTGAGCTTTTTAATACCAAGTTTACTTATTGGTTCACAAAAAAACTAAGAAGCTGTCAGTGTAAATGTTTTTCTATTGCAATGCCAATTCTGATTAAGTTATATCCGTACAGGTAACATGGGACATATGCGCTAGTTATGAACTGGATGTATGGCAATTATACCATATTGGATAATGTTAAGTTAGTAAATGTGTACATATATAAAGTTTTAAGTGCGCGTTTATATATATGTGGAATATTGTTTTTATACAATAACACACGTGTTATCAAGTTACGTACAACTAACTAAAAGAGTCACATATGCTGAGTGTTCAAATTTTTTTTCTTTTTTGAAATGAAAACTTCTTTAGGCACTTCTCTTTGAGGAAAAAACACTGAACTCGTGACCGTTACGCTAATACATATATAGATCCACTAGAGGGTGCTAATCTAAACATTGAGTTCTGTCAGCTCCTTATTAATTAATGTCACCAACCTGCTAATGTGACGTTTTAAGTTCGTCGTTTCGTTTAAGTTTACACTTCTGTCGGCAGTCCCATTACTGACTATTTTTATGGTATAGGGAGCAAACGAGCAGACGGGTCACCTGATGGTAAATGACTACCGCCGCCTATGAGCACCTGCGACTCAAAATCGCAAATGCGTTGCCGGCCTTTAAGGTGGGAGTAGGGGAAGGGGGGAATAAGGGGCGAGGAAGGGAGAGAGGAAGAGGGAATGCTTAGGGCCTCCGGTAGCCACACTCACTCTGCGAAAAGCAATGCAAGCATTGCTTCGCTGCCGGTTTTCTGTGAGGCCGTGTTATCACTCCGGTCGAGCGCGCCTATACGTGCGGAAGCATTGCTCTCCCACTGTGAGTGTTCACTTTATTCTTTTAGTATTTAGTGATTTAACCCAGTTTAAGGTTACCGTGGATAAATAAAGTTCTTGTAACTATCGAAGTATGTGAATAATTTTAATTCAGACCGTAGAAATGACGCTGTGTTTAATGCCGCGTTCCTATAATCAAGAAACTTTCGAAAATTTCGTTAAATTTTCGACGAAAATTTTACCATCCGTAAGCAAAATGAGTCGTTGCTTGATTATAGGAACGCGGTATAAGTGGTCACCTAGCAAACTCATGCGTAGAATGTCGTGGGGTATCCTATCACAGATAAATGTTCGATGTCTGGGTGTACTTTATGTTATTGTATGTGTGTAAAGTTACCCATGTCTATATTTAAAAATATATCTATAGGAATTTTCTAGCTATAAAATGTATTTTCAATTAGTTCTAAAACTGAAATCACTGTTTTCCTTTGACGTGATATATTGTAAACGACATTATTGTGTCAAAGAACCCACTAGCTTAATTACATGCTTACAATTGAAGCAATTGAAACTATTACCCGGTAGCAATAATGTGTAATAGCCTAATAAACCCTTCCATCCACTTCCAGCTATAATTACGCGAGCGAGCATTGTAAATCGTCATCGATAGAAATCGCTTGAAAACATTGTAAGGGCTGTAATTGAGCAGTTTGGTAAAACAGGTCCTAATAAATACATTCAGTGTGTACTTACCTAAATACTGAGTATTAACAGTTTAATTGTGTTTTGGTAACTAATATAAATGTACATTTGGCTCCAAGGTACACTAATGTAGTTGAATTTCCCTTTTGTGTAATAGTCGAGGTGCACTCCATTTTCGGACGTTGAAATTTTACAATTATAGCACATATTAGATGTGTAACTCGGTACTTCATCGCGATAATATTTAAAAAGGTACAATACCTCTTTGTACCCGACGTTTCGATCGGGTAACCAAGAGGTATTGTACCTATTGTATCAAAGTTAAAAATAATAATTATAGCACAGTTTTGAAAAGGTTAGAATATAACTATTGTGTTAAACCTGCACAAGACAGTTGTTCAATATCAAGAAGTATCTATATATGTATAAATAGGCTTTTAGGACCTTAGTAAATTTTTCTCCTACTTTTGGAAGTTTTTTTTTTCTATCGTTGTTAATATTGTCAACGAGTATTAAGAAAATGTCAAAATTTAAATATTAGTTGACATATTATATTATTTTGAACATTCGAATTCGAAATTTAAATCACTTTTTTTTCAAACCCCGAAAGCGTATTCGAATTACAAAACACCAAAATAAAAGTGGCCATAATAAAGTTACATTGGCGAAAATTCAATATATCTTCGTCAAAAATAAACGCAATAAAAGTTGGTTTCATATCTAGAGTTCAAAAGAGGTTTATATAAATCTCTGGAGCAGGAATTCTTACAATTTCGTTATGTTCCTCCATCTGTTACATTCTTATAACTTCTAGTTGGTGTCGGTGTGTTATATTTTATAGTAAAATATGCCACTCTGGGCTTTTTTAGTTTGTTCATGAAAAAAATTTAGGACACTTTGCAAAACTATTTCTTTAGCCATAGCAAGCTTGGTAAAAAATTGTTTTTCCGAGATAAGTAATATGAAATTACTAAATAAAAATTCGTAACACTTTGTATAGTTAATGAGTAGCCTAAAGTATCTATATAACAACACGTATCGAGAATTCTTTGTATCCCTTTTTAAGCAAATATCGCGCACGGAGAAACGTCATATTTGGAACATTATATAATTCTGTTGATTACTAATACAACTGCCAACTGGTAACTGCCAAACACTATAAAAACAATGAAACTTCAATAGTTATCCATATGCTAAGGAAGCCGCCTTGTTACAAAGTTATCACTACTACAGTTACACAATTAGGGATATTGTTAGCAATTAACTATTATATCGTGCAATTCTCTATCCCTTGACAATGGTCGCATGTTTCACCACATAAATGTAATGGACAGTGTAAATACGTAGGTAATTCATTGTTATCTATGTATAAAGTTTCGACTCAATTACAAATTTAGAATTCCTTTGTTCAAATGGTTTTTTAATGCAAATTTTCATGTTTAGAAATTGGCAGTGTTGCAATGAGGGCTACCGTTTTTATGCTCACCAGTTGGCGCCACCGGCGAGTGAGGTCTTAGCTGTCAAAATTTGCAATTAATATCAATAATGTAAGATACGGGTCAATACCCGTATGTTACATCTGCCATAATTAATCGGGTATTGCAAAATATTCACAACAGTAATTATTTATTTAGTAAATAAACACGCAATACAGCCAGGCCTATGCCACTCGATGTACTTACGTGCGCTAAACACCTCCCGGCCGCTCGACCGCTGGCGGACCTAATACACAGTCTATATATATAATGCATCGAGCGCTCACGTTTTTATTTTTAAATTTTAAAGTACAAAAACATAATTCGATATCGTATTGATGTACTTATATATACTTTAAATACAGTCAAATTCACGGTGAAAATTGACATGGTTTCTGATAGTTTATGTGCTGTATATGGATGTAGATCCAGTAATGTATGATGATATAGTAGTATAATGATGTAGTTTTTTCTTGTCTATTTTCTTTGCTATTTTGGTTTCTTGAGACTGTGAATTTTACTGTTCTAATAATTTATTGATGTTTCTTTCTTGTTAGAGGTTTGGTTAAGCGAGGTCGCGCTTTGGTGATAAATTTTTCGTAGAAGCGCGCATTTGTTGTTAAGTGATTCGAATTGATGAATTAGAGATTTGGTTATACGAGATCGCATGGCTACGGCGTTAAGTTTTTCGGTATCGTGCATTCGTTGTTAAGTGTTTCGTACTAGTAAACTTACGGGGACGTAGTGTTCAGTGTTACAATTTTTTAAGTCAGTAATAAAACTTTACTTAATTAACATAGGCTTTTTTATAACCCTAAACTCACTTACGGCAATGCGACCATGCGCTATTGCAAGGCATTAATAATCGTGTTTTAAGAACATTTAAGATCATTTTCGCATGCAGCGATCAGCACTCGGAAAGAGTAGGTAATTAAAACAGTAGGTGTGGATGTTTTTGTAGGGAGTGATTTATCTGTTACATAGTAACTACTTAGTAATCTGTGATACAGCCCCCAAACAAACAGTGACATTTCAGATGACATTTCGAATCACAGATTAGTCAGTTTCTGAGGCCTCATGCTACACCAGCGTCTCTAGAGGCAAATTCAAACGCTGTAGCCCTCATTGCAAGTGTCAAAATGTACAGATATAGCTTATTTTTTGACTTTATTATTTGACTGTTTAATAAGGTACCGACTAATTATAAAAGATAGACAAAAGATAGTACTAAGTTTAAACAATTTTTTTTTATGGTGTAGGGGATAAATGAGTAGAAGGGTTACCTGATGGTAAATGACTACCACGACCCATGGGCACCTGCAACTCAAGAGTCACAAGTGCGTTGCCGGTCTTTAAGGCTGGAGTAGGGGAAGGGTGGAAGGGGGCAGGGGTGGAGGAAGGGTGGAAGAGGGGGAGGGTAGGGTTAGGGCCTCCGGTAACGTCACTCACTCGGTGAAAGCAATGCAACATTGCTTCACTGCCGGTTTTCTGTGAGGCCGTGGTATCATTCCGGTCGCGACGGCCCATACGTGCCGAAGCATGGTTCACCCACGATTAACTATCGTAGAACCTTGAAAAATGGTGGGTAAAACCTAGTCCTCTTGTTAGTCCACATTATGAGTCCAAGATAGGATTGTATAAATATAGTACCTTATCTATTTAGTCTGCTGATATACATAGTTGTAATTATAACACATCGTGTCAGCCTAGTAAATTCTTAAGGTAAGGACGGGCACACACTTGCAGCGGGTAATTGAGGCGTAAAGCCACGATTACATCGGCGCGGGTGGCGTTGTCTCGACACGGAGCCGCGTATCTTAATTGATTGGACCGTGCACATTACACACCATTGACTTTCGGCGAGGTTAGGGATGCCCTAAATAAACTTGAGATATTTTGGGACAATTCTCGAACATGAATCTAACGACTCAAAGTCACGCTATGATGCTAAACCACAAAAATAGACGAGATGTGAAGTTAAGTAATAGTTTATAAGGTTAGCAAAAGAACAGAGATTTTTTACCAATCGTACAGGGACTACAAGGTCTTAAAGAGCTCTTAAAAGCTTTCCGCCTCCCACATGAATAGTGAAGGCGTAAAAAAGAAATTTTAAGAAATTGATTTATGTTGCTTACAAGGTGCAAAGCCATCGCTTTTCCATCTCAGTATTAAAAAAAATATATAGATCCTTCACCTTCTATTTATACTATTGAAATTGCTTGGTTTTTCACGACAAGTCTAGTTTTTGAAAAAGAGGTAATCATGTTGATCAAGATGATTTTTATGAAATCACAGTTACATAGATTTAAATCTTACAAGTTAGTAAGAAGGATTTTAAATCATTTGTCCACTACCCGTCCTTAATCGTGGATAATTTTAAAGCATAACGTATGTAAAAGCGTAAAACGTGTTTCAAACACTACAAAATAACCTACCTTTAAATATTTACCTATATATTTAGAAACATGTTATTTAGTATTTCAATAATAATATTATGTGTAACAACAATAAAAATATATTATTTGGAAAAAAAAATATGATTATTTTTTTCAAGACCACTGCAGTTACGTTGGTCACACATTACTAGTATCTACGAGTATATATTAATAGGTGAAGAGAATTCTTTGTACGCTTTTTTAAGCAAACGCACACGGAGAGCAATTTGAAATTTGGAATCATTTAAAAATTACGCGAAAGAGGGTACAAGAAGCTACAGGCGTCCAGTATATGCTGAACTAGCATGGTACGGAAAGTCCAAATAAGCTAATTGCTTGTGTTAGGAGTGGGTTCAAATCCGTGGTGCTACTGGGTGTACGAACTCGCACAAACTTATCACAGGTCTGTAGCCTTAGCCTTATGCTACCGCTATGTGAGGTGCCACGTCTTTTTTTTTTAAAGACTACCGCCGCCCTTGGGCACCTGCAACTCAAGAGTCACAAGTCCGTTGCCGCCCTTTAAGGTGGGAGTAGGGGGAGAGGAGGGAGAGAGGGGAGAGGGAAGGCTTAGGGCCTCCAAGTACAGTCTTGAAACAAACCTCTAGAAGCATTTAAATAGATAATTTAACTAAACTGTAGGTAGCCCTAGTAAACTAGGGTTGGTCCATTCATTTCTGTACGTTGTGCGTCCGTATCTAACCGTGTGTTACTTCGTGCGTAATTTTATTAAGACGTAATTCCGCCGTTGTCGGCTGTAGTTAACAAAGGCGAAATGTCAATAGGACACTTTCGCTGTAAGTGTGTACTAAAAATCGATTCGTAATGTGAAAGTATATCGTTAGTTATACCGCTGTAATTTCCCTTGTTATAATTATTGTTGGGGGAAATTATATTAATACTTCATGATAGAGAAATTTTCTAAGACCATTAACTTGTAAGAGAAATGGAACGGTGTGTCTTGAGTAGAAGGCTTACAAACCGGATGAGGAACATTGACGTCCGTTTCTAAACACAAATAAAATAATTGGCGTCACTCGGAAGGCCGGTAGATTTTAATTAAAAGGATAAGGCCAAAATATTTAATAGATTTTTTTGTATGTTTCAGTTATTAATAACTTGTTTGAATTTTCGATGAATTCTTTAATTTAATAAACATACTCTTACTAATATTATAAAACGTGAAAGTTTGTGAGGACGTATGGATGTTTGTTACTCTTTCACGCAAAAACTACAGAATCGATTGCTATGAAACTTGGTATGTATGGCTTGAGACCTGGATTAAGATATAGGCTACTTTTTATCCCGATATCACTATGGGATCGGGACATACGCGGGTGAAACCGTGGGGCGCAGCTAGTAGGTACATACATTGATACAATAATTTGTCTCAGTCACTTATGATAGGGGGGGGGGGGGAGGGGGTAAACCTATTGACGTTAACCGAGCACTTTGTAAGTTAGAAGTAGTTAATAGTGGGAGAGCCATGCTTCGGCACGTGTGGGCAGGCTCGACCGGAGTGATACCACCATCTCACAGAAAACCGGTAGTGAAGTATTGCTTTTCGCAGAGTGAGTGAGGCTACCGGAGGCCCTAACCCTTTCCTCCTCCTCTTTTCTCCTCCTAACCGAACTCTCCCTCTTTCCCCCTTCCCTACTCCCACCATAAAGGCTGGAAACACACTTGTAACTCTTGATTTGCAGGTGCCCATGGGCGACGGTAGTCATTTACCATCAGGTGACCCGTCTGCTCGTTTGCCCACTATACCATAAAAAAATAAATAAAGAGGGCTAAATAGTTCGTTAGGCTGTTCCTGTCCATCTTGAACTAATTTAAATATAGTAAATGTTATTAATTTATAATCATTTCATCTTCCTCATCATCGTGTCATCTGCTAATTAAAATAACTTTTCGCCAATGGATGACTTAACTGAAACACTCTTTGTCTGTCCTTACCTGAAAATAAAAAAAATAACATTAACATTTTTACTTATTCAAGGAACTACTAACATACAAAAAAAAATTTACACCCTTTCTTTTTAATAGCTTAAAAAGCTCATTATAATAAGTACTTTAAAAGGCAAAAGCTAATCCGAACTGGTAACATCAACGCAAACCACCACTTTCAATCGATTCGATGAAACAAGATATTTTCACTGTACATCAAAACGACACTAATAAGACAATAAAATCTTTAATTTTATCGCAAGCTACATCGCTGGCCGCTTAAAAGTTTTTTGACACGTCCAATTACGCCAGATTCCATTCAATTGCGCCAAAATTACAAACAACTACATTTTATGATTTCAGTTCCAAATTATCAACACCGTTTTTAATATCTGGAAACGTACATACGATCACGTACATGCCATCCGTCAATAATTGCTTGTTACTCAAGTCTCGAAAGGTGTACAACACCAATATTAGGCAACATACATCTCAGTTCGCGGGCTCGTTAAAAGAATATAACATGTAGGTAACAAGTGTAACAAATCAAACCGCAACATATAACAATGTGTAACAAATCATACCGCGGTGTATATCATCCTGTCGTTCCCCACAAGTCTGAGGAGGCCCGCGGGCCCATTCGCCGAACTTCTTGTAACTTTTCGTATTACCTTTTTTTAGCCGAAGGGTTGTATATGTGAAGTATGTTGATTGTATGTAATTTGGTAGGCATCGGGGAGGTTAAATACAGTGAGATCGTACCAGGAAAAATCTGTGAAGTCTGTACGCAGATAGAATTAATTTGAAACTTTTTTGTATTAATTTAATGGCAGGAGCTTTTAAAAATGTTTTAAGTATTTACTTGTAACTAATTACATACATCAAACCAAATTTGTATTTTGACATTTGTTTTATAACATTAATTTTGAATGATTTGTTGACCACTATAACGCTATTACAAGCTTTCTTTTCTTTGATTTAAATGTCATAATATTAATTCTACATTCAAATAAAACGTGGTATTAAATGAATGGATTTGAATAACGACTTCCGTCAGATGCATTCTATTCTTATTTTTAAATATATATTTATAATTAAAAACTTGTTTAGTATCAGATGAGTTAGTAATCAGGAAGTTTAACAGTCTATCATGTGAATTCCTACAGTTTTAAGCATTTAATCATAAATCATAGAGTTAAGATGTCATTCAAATAGCTCATCAAGGTGTTTAAATACGCAAACATCGTGTTAATGAACCAAGTTTCTCAGGAAATATACAACCTAATAAACTCACTCGAGACCTCATCTCTGCCATTGTCTGCGAGCGGCGACAAATCGGCTCATCTCAAAAGCATCACGTATTCTTTTATGCATCATTGTGCACCAGGGATGGCGACTCCCACACGCAAGGAATTCAAAATCTTTTCACATATAAACGAGATGTGGACAAAGATACATAAGATTTATAAAATAGTATATTGTTATAAAATTGTATCCTAGTAGACAATAATAAACAATATTACTGCTTCTTGAATAATATATAGCCATATTTTCTTTGACCAAAATCTCTATCTGTAATGTCAGGTCTTTGGCGGTTTTTTGCATCTATCAAAATAAAAATTCTTTTGGGGTTTGTAAATATAATTTCACACTCTTAATACAGATTTTATACTATTACTATTTTTTCAGGTTCTGGCAACCCTACATTGTGAGATGCAGCAGGGATGTCATCGTGTTTCATTGCGTTTAGTTCGCGTGTTTCCTTTTTCTTGGAAGTTGCGAACAGGTTTGTTGTTACATGTTGATGGCTGTTTTGCGATTAAATTGTCG
The DNA here is from genome assembly GCA_963859945.1 of Euplagia quadripunctaria. Lineage (NCBI taxonomy): Eukaryota > Metazoa > Arthropoda > Insecta > Lepidoptera > Erebidae > Euplagia > Euplagia quadripunctaria. The sequence goes on along the minus strand of OY982568.1, from coordinate 18,882,497 downwards.
TGTTTGACGGAGTTTAGCAAAGTATTATTCATTTATTTTCAATATGAGTTGATACAATAGGTTAAGATTGCAAGTAACGAAAATAACAAATAAGTGTACTTTATTGATACAATACATGCGATACGACAAAATGTTTTCATATAACACCAACTTATTTAGACCTTTACTAAGAGTAGTTTATACTGGGAGTTCTTAAAAAACAGATAAACCGCTTAAGATACCTTTTTCGTAAATATAAATAATTTTTATATAAAAAAGCGCTCCAACCAACGCAAATTAACATAAAACATTCATGAATTCAAAGATTTATTTTCTTCCATTTGGTATATGGTATGTCATGAAGGTGAATATTTTTCCCTGAAATTTGTTCAATTTCCCTGAAAAACATAATAACCGGTAGTAGGGGCGAGGCGTTGAATATGTAAACTCACATTCAATTAAAGTTGTATTGATTTGATTGTTTCATATATCACAACGCCTGTCACGTCTATAAGTTCTCCTAATTGGTACATTCTCACCATTTTAATCTCATCATTTTAGGCCCATACACATACACACACACACACTCGCGAACGCATCTTGAACGGCCAGAACAAGAGGCGTTCAGTGGCAACCTTAGCGTGTAAGAAATGTCATATATCTAATTATTTACCTTTTGATTTTTTACGTCATATGTCACATACCTGATATAAAGCGTAATTCACATGTACATGTGGAACAATGTGGGCGTTTCAAATATATGCGTCGCGCCGAAATTTAGACGCGATCTTGCGCTGCACAATATCCACGATAATATTCAACGCGCATAATGCGTTTTATAACTTAGTACGTAATAAAGGTTTTTATAAACTCTTTCAATGCGCTCCGTTGAAGGTTTTATTAAGAAAACCTTTTTATAAAATATTATATACAGATATTTTATCTGTGTACATTTCTCATTATAAATAAAAGAACATGCAGCAATCTATTGTTATACTTATATTAAATTAAATTCATAAAATAATAAGTAGTAATAAATATTACTCTATGACAATATATCTGTTTTTTTTTATTGTGCAGTACCTATATATTTTTATAATCTACTTCGCATTGTGACAATTGGATTTCGTCGATGACTGTAATTTTTTTAAACATTAATTATATTGTTGTATTTATTTGTGTATAGTGTGCATTTTTTTAATTATCAATACCTGAGCAAATGTCTGGTCGATATTTTTTTCTTTTAAGCGAGAATTATTAAAAAAACCATAAATATTAGGTACTAGCAGACCCGCGCAACTTCGTCCGCATTTGTAAATTTTCCCCGTTTTTGCAACACTTTTCATTGATGCTCCGCTCCTATTTGCTGTAGCGTGATGTTATATAGCCTTTATCCTTTCTCGACAAATGGGCTACCCAACACTAAAAGAATTTTTCAATTCGAACCAGTCATTCCTGAGATTAGCGCGTTCATCGAAACAAACAAACAAACTCTTCAGCTTTACAACATTATTATACTATATATTATAGAATACGTTATTGTATGTACTAAAATAAAATTTAAGGCAACGTATGTTTCAATACAGTCTTGTAAATTCAATTAGTGCTTTTTTCAAAGACACCGACGCCTAAAGTATATTGTAACATCTGGGCTTCCTCATGGAGCTCGGACGACCCCAAAAACCAGGAAGAACCCATCACTACGGTATGGTATTACCCCAATTAGGCAACGATTTAATTTCATTTTACTTTGACTTAATTTATGGCAAATCTATAAACTAACACTAATGTAATGTTATTAATTTTCACTGTTTGTCACTTTTATGATTAAAACTGAATAAATCAGACTTATGTTACTTATGTTACGTAACTGTTCCTTGCCAGGTATTCTGAAACATGTCGAGTGAAACAAAATATTGAAACTACTCTTTCATAAATCCAGTCTGTTATTGACAACTGATAATGTATATTTTAAACAAATACTTTGTGCAGACCTATATCTTGTTCTTTACTTATTTGCATTTTCGATTTTTATTTTTATTTGTTTTCACATGAAAACTGACAATAATGGTCTATTGAAAACTCCAACGTAGCTTTAACTTGGGTAAAAATATGAGTTAATTATAGTGCACAAGTAGTGACAGCTGTAATGGCTCTTCGCAAACAATAAAAGTCAACATTTTTTTTTCCAGAGTTCTAATATTTCGCGCCTATCATACAAAAGGCATGGTAATCATATTTATAAATATGTGGTGTTTGAAGAGTGTATGGCAATATAAAATATACCTGCGTGCATCATAAACACCAAAGGGTTTTAACGAATTTCCATATCAGGTATAAAATGCTATATGGTAATAAAAGAAAATAAGAATAATGGAAACAGTAGGAACTAAGGTAAAAACTAACATACAGTGAAATCAACATAGGATATAAAAAACAAATATCAGTAAAGTCTTAGTTTCCTATCTCACTATACTACATACGTAAAAGTATACCATAAAAAAAATAGGCAGTCATGGGACTGGACTCCCTCTCTCCCTCCGTCCGTTCCTCCCTCCCTGCCTCCCTCCCTCTCCATGTCTCTCTGACGCTGTACAACTCGGCTCCGTCGTACGAATTTTCGATGGGGACAAGGGGACAGGAGCACAGGACAGAGGACAGAGGGCATTCGGACATCAGGGTTAAGTGTCCTGAGGCGAGTTTAACATATTTTACCCATTCCAAAAAGTGCACAACTCCGCTAAAGAAGTTTTCACTTCAAAAACAGATTTATCTAAATCCAACGCCAATCATTTTCCAAAAATATAATTTTATCTACTTCATATACAAACTCTGTGATAAACAGAAAATATTTATTTGATGATCAATTTTTGACAATGAATTTTACGACGAAGCATCAACCGCGCGTTGCGTTGGGTTCTGATTCTGACTTTAAATGGCTCTAAACTTTTATAAATAGACTTTATCGAGATATTTAATTGTAAGAGACGCAATATATCTAGACTAAAAGCTATAAGGAAATATTTTATGTCATTATTGGCCATTATAATTAATCTGTTTGGCTTTTCTTACGTGTTAGGAAGGACATAAAATTAAAAAGGTAATTGCTTTTTTGTTTCTAAGTATCATAAATTAGATCGTTAGTTATAAAATTGTGGTTTATATAGAAATGGTCAAACATTTTTTTTTTGAAATGTACATATTTTATTATTATAAGTATTAGTCCATTGTTATAGTTTCGAGACAGTTCGGTAAAGAAACATTTTAAACAGAAGAAGAAGAAACATAGATAAGCCCTAGATTGAATATAGCTCTTCACTGTGTTCAATATCAATCCATTAAACTTTATAACTGTTTACCGGAACAGATAAAAAGCGTAATTTACTGGACTTCCTTATTCAAACGACAACTTAAAGCCTTACTATTGGAAAATATTTAACTATTATTACGTTAATGAATATATCATTTCAAATATAGGCAATTAAGTATTCTACGTGACCATCATATTAAATCTAATTCTTTTATTTTTGATTAAATTATTATGTTATTTATATTTTTAATTTGATTTTTTATTATTTTTTGTATTATGATTATAATTATTTGTTATGCATTCAAACACAATTGTATGATTCTCTTGGAATAAATGAGCTAAGAAATACCTTTATCGCACTATATCCGTAAATATCGCTTTAATCTTAATTATAAATAAATAAATATGCATAAAGTTGGTAGGTACAAACAACAGTACCTACCAACTCTATGCAAATAAATAAATTTGAATTTAAAAAAATACGCTGTTACTTTTTTTAAATTAAGATTCACAGGTCTTTACAAAAAGGTTTAACAAAAAAGTATTAGTTTTATAAAATTAACGTGCTTTTACACCCGGCAAAGGAAACAGTCATCCAATCTCAACTCAATTATAGGATTTTACCTACCGCACGTGTGTCAAAGAATCTTATGAATAAACATAAAAACCACACAGGAACCATCATATAATGACATCGTGAGCAGTATTTCCTTTTCGGCTGACATGACACCCATATTTAGGAATTAAAATTCAATATTATACTTCGCATGTCTGAAGATACGGAAATGAAAATCGAGTTGTTTGAATTTTGAAAGCCGCATTTGAGTCGTTGTATGCAAAAAAAATTGTTTTGTATTATTAAGCTGGTTATATATACCATATTGTTTAACATTTTTTATATTATTTCATGAAAAAAAATTTAAAAACACTTATCTAAAGCTTATCCAATATATTTGTTTCTACAACAAAAACCGTTTCCCAGTGGTCGACGTGAAATTCTACCACCTTTTTTAATGATAAAAAACTAAACAAAAAGAAAGAAAATCGTTTTACAAACAGAGCAGAAAACGGTCGTGAATTTTTTCTTCTTTTGTCTTTGCATAATTAGGTAAAGATAATGAATATTGTCGTCAGTATGTGTTCATAGACAATTTTATTAATATTATATCTGTTGTCAGTATGTATCCATTATTATTATTGGTTTTATTTATATTGTATTTTGGCTTCATATCATACTGAAGATGTTATTATTATATCGAAAAATGAGAACAGGCTGATAATTTCGGAAAGCACAGAATCATAAAACCTTATTCGTCACGGTTCGTTCAAACGACTTCCCTTAATCGTTAAAATGTTGTGACTGTTACATTAATAGCATAATACTGTTAATAGCATAACATCACACTAGTAAAGGCCATAACAACTAATTATTACACCACTAAATTCTTAAATAACCATAGATTTAATCACGCTTTCAGCTTTGTCTATTCTCTGTATAATCGCTAATTTAAAAAATAACCGTTATAACGTTTATGTTGCGATATTCGTAAAATTTATAGACAGCTAATGAAGTAAAAGTTATGAAACATTGCTGTCTCCATTATTATTTTACGATTTCCTTCATTAAACTGGATGTTAGTTAGTAGCCCAAGGTTATTTAATAATTTTTTTTAAAATTAATACTTGTTATGACTCATTAAAGTATTAATTAAATATTGATGTTTAAACATTATATTTTTTTTAGTTAAAAGAATTGTGGTTAAATTTTCAATAGTATTTGGATATGATGAACTATGGAGTATGTTACAGTTTTTAGGTTTAATATAAGAGTCAGATAAATAAATTTGATTGCCCTGATGGCGCAATGGTTTAAGTGGTCATCTCGCCACTACGCCGCGCCGAGTGTTAGGGACACACGGGACAAAAATTTGTGTGATCCACAAATAGTTGTCCCGAGTTTGGGTGTTCTTTGTGTGTTATTTCAATGTTTGTGACACCCCTGCAACACAGAAATATTCCTAATGCGGGAGCATTAGGAATATTGGTTGTCTTTTTTTTAAATAAAACATAAATAAAGAGGAGATAGATGCACATGATAGGGAATACCATCATCTAATCCAGAAATATGAAGTCAATTTGCGCACATAAACATAATTATGTCTATCTAGGAAAAGTAATAGTCAGTGAAGCATTAAACTGACGTGGGTGACAGAAAGAAATGATGTATTAACGGCGCAGTGTTGCCACTTGTACTTAATTTATATTATATATTTTATTTAATGTGTTTGTATATTTTGTTTCCAGAAAGTGTTTTTTAAATATATGAAACTTTGTATATTAAATCTGTCGTGTGTTTTAGAAATACATGTGTGTGTTCTTTCTTTCTTTCATGTACCTATTCGAAAACGGCAATGACCAGTTCGAGTTATTGGTATGCGACCCTGACCTTCGAGCTTCGAGCTATTGCTTACATTCCCCAATCCATCCGTATAAGCTACTGTTACTTGCCTTCCCCTTTCAATATACTCCCAATATTACTATTTAACTCTCAAAGTGCCCGATTAGTGGGACCAAATCATAGTCCAAAATGACCAAAATGAAGGTGTTTTTATTATTCCTTTGCCTACCCCTACATCTACCCTATTATGTGTCATATTTGTTTAAATGATTTTTTAATATGCGTGACAAAGAAAGAAGATATTTTTGTTTACTTGTTCCGAGGTTGGTTATTTTTTTTATTTCTGAAAGGTATAAAAACTTATTTCCCATAACAAATGAGTCGCACCGTGCAGTTTAGTCGTTCGTGTCACGTCCCCTGTCACATGTCGTCAGACAATGGGGTATAAATTACGGCATTAGTACGCCACTACGGGGCCTGTGTAATTTACCATAGCAGAGGTCGCGCCGTGCCTTCAAAGACATAGAATTTTATGTACAAGAAAACTTGTGCAACTCGAATTATTAAAACTGATGATGAAAAGACGGTGAAAGCTTCAGTCATCTTGTGCTCATGATTTATTTATCTTTATCACAAATTGACATAGAAATCTCAATTGCTTTATTGTAAATAAATTTGCTATAGAATAATTAAGTAGTACAAAGCTAATTATCTTTTATGACTCGCTCGCTAATTCACCGAGAATATAAGCTTATAATAATTCAACAATAAGCTTTATTAAGAAGTGAGACCGTTAAATAACGGTTATTTCGAAACTAGCTACCTACCTTTATTAAAAACCGAAGCAATTTATGGGTAAATCTAGAGCTCCAAATTAGGAAATAAATATTTCTTAATTGTGGAAACGTTTGGAAGTACCTAAGTAAATGAGTGTAATAAATACAATCTTTAAAGTACTTCTCCAACATCAGTTCTTTCATCTTGCAATGCCATCGCTTTTATGTTACACGTTACATATTCTAGTAATCTACAAAGCTATGCCAAGAAACACAAGTGTCAGTAATTTATCACACTAAATTACGCACAACTTTAAAAAAAAAAGTTACAATTTGTAACATACAACTTTAATTTACTCTTACACCTCAAGTGTTCTTTTAAAAGGTGTTATCATTATCATATTGTTGTTGTTCTAATTAAACTTCAATTAATATCTGAATAAAGTAATAACGGAGTACCATTATTTGTCCTGTAATACATAGTTATATCCCAAATAGTTATATTTGGTATCAAAGTAATTTTCGCTTAATTGTCAACAGATGTCACTTTAAACTAAAAGAAATAAATATGCAAATATAGAGTCTACCAGTTTACCGCATATGGATTGAATAAAGACATAAAAATTTATGAATTCGTAGGCCATTTGATTTATCGGTCTTCCTTTTTTGAATTTTATGGCTCAAAAGATATACATTGTGACCGTACAGTAGTTCGTCTTTCTTCCTATTTGGCGCTGAAGTACCATTTGAAGTCATCCTACTTTCTATAAGATTTAGACGTATGTACATATATTAACTGTGACATTTATTAGTTCTACTTTCAGACTAGCTCTATAAAACAGAGGCGTATATTCTACTTAGATAGATGTACATAGACTTGGTAAAGTTGTAATGAGTTGTTAGTTGTATGTAGGCCTGCCATCACCTAAATTAGCGACGCCGGACAATCTCTTCAAAAATCCCGGACACATTTGTGAAATTGAGATTCTTTCCCGGACACCTTAAAAAAAATGTCGATTCCATTTTTTAATTTAATTTAACAACTTGTTCACCTAATAATTATAAGTTGCCCCTGGCACAGAGTGTCCGGGTTTTACCCGGACGCTTTTTGAAAACCCCGCTCGGACGCTCCCCGGACGCTCTCTAAACTAGGACAAATCCGGAGAAACCCGGACGGATGGCAGCCCTAGTTGTATGTTTTAGTATGTAGTTGTCGTTGTTACTGTAAATCAGTCGAAGATGTTAAATGTTTTAAGACATGATAATTTCAATTTTAAAAGTGTATATTCGTACAATCAATCGTATTTTTTTTCAAGTCGGTGGCAAACAAGCATAGGGTGCCTGATGGTAAGCGGTTACCGTAGCCTATGAACGTTTGCAACTCCAGAGGCCTCGCATGCGCGTTGCCGACCCTTCAAAAACCTATACACTCCTTTCTTGAAGAACCCCGTACTGTAGTCCCTCGGGAAAACCTCGGCAGAGAGCTCATTCCACAGCCGGAGGGTTCACGGGAGGAAATTCCTCTTGAACCGTACCGTGCGCGACCATTTAGGTTCCAATGTGTGAGGATGAATGCCCTGCCGGTGCGGTTGTAGAATGCGGCCGTAGGCATCATGTCAAGTAGTTCCTCAGAGCACAAGAGCAAACTATCTCCCAGTAGGTAAGTAGTAAAAAACTATATACTATGATTTTTTTCGGTTTTGTAATAATTTTCAATATGGTTTTGTGTCACCTTCACTCGTTAAGTCGACTTCAATAAAAATAGTACCGTTATTTTTAGTGAACAACTGCTTATTATTATCAATTTTACATCTACTTTGACATAAAATCTAGGAGCGGCTACTGTTCCGGAGTAATAATAATAAATTACCTCAGTAATTCAATTATGATTCATGACATTAATTTATTAAATAAATTTTATTGCGTAGGTTTGTATAATAAAATGGACGTACCAAGTAAAGATTATGTGTAAAATATTGCTCATAAGAGATATCAAGAACGACCCACACAATTAACGAAAAAGTTGTGCATTAGTGAAATTCTGTATCATGGCACTAGTGGGTTGGAAACCAGCATCGCCTGCTACCAAATGTTTTAAAAGATATTTACTTCTAAAGAGTATCTCCTCAGAACTCCTATAGATTATCTATTTAGAAATTTTAAAAAAATTAAAACTTCGTTACGTTTTGTTTTCCGTTGGAAATAGAACGAGAATGCGACTAATGCCGCGTTCCAATAAACAAGAAACGATTCGTTTTGCTTACGAACAGTAAAATTTCATTGAATTTTCAATGAAAATTTTACCGTCCGTAAGCAAAACGAATCGTTTTTTGTTTATTGGAACGCGGCATAAAAGTTTCCTATAGAACAAAACAAGTTTAAGTAAAAAGGAAGTAAACTGCGGCTTTATTTAATATTATGTCGAAAACTTTGTACTTCCACAATATTGACTTGTTACTTTATTTATGAAATACTATAGATACTTTACTTTTTTTTTTTAATTAAACTATAAGTATATTATGTTAATTCATTATTATCAATTACGTCACTAGTTGTCTAAAGTAACTAATTGTTTTAATTATTAATTTACATAATTTCTTTATTCGCATTTAGTACAACATTATTCCGTTACAGTAAATTACATTACAACAATATAAATATTATGGTTGGACAACTATATTTTTTGTACCTACATACAGTACAAAGTACAAAGTCATAAAATTGAGTTTACACAGTGAACGAAACTACCAGCTACCATCCATTATATTATGTATTATGACCATACATATAAGATAGATAAGAAATAAGATTAGATATTTACATTATACATCTTAAAGATAACTGTGTGGCGACCTTTAAGCAAAAACATACTTCAACATCATCTAGCGAATACAAACCGAACTACTTAGGAACTACTGATCCTGCATCATGCTATGAAAGTTATCGCGCCGGTTACTATTTATTTAAAATTTTCCAACATTAACCGTTAGGCCTCGGTCCGCCAGGCATGATTACCTCGCCTGGCCGGAAGATCCTCCCTTTGTGATGGAGGAACATAACACTCTTTCCTTCAGAACTGTAACAGTTTTCGAAAAATATATCTTTCAGTAATGTAACATGTATTAACGTTTCAAATTATGTTTAAACTAGCAGCGCCCCGCGGTTTCACCCGCGTAAGTCCCGATCCCGTGGGAATATCGGGATAAAAAGTAGCCTATGTGTTAATCCAGGTCTCCAGCTATCTACATACCATCATCATTTTCATCGCAATTGGTTCAGTGGTTTTTGCGTGAAAGAGTAACAAACACCCATCCATCCATCCAAACTTTCACATTTATAATATTAGTGGAATAGTGGGATTTGTGGGATTTGTTAGTGTCCATAATACGATTACAAAACGCCTGCAGAGAAGTGTTCTATGTCAGTTTCTTAACGTTGTGTGGAGGCGTCGGCCAGGTCACTTGAGGTCAGATCTGTGCAGGTATCATTAATGTTCTAATCAGAGTAGATACTGCAATCATTTCGCAAATTACTTGTAATTACTACTGTGCAATTATACTTAAAACTAATTGGTTAAAGGAAGACGAGCGCTTGTAAGATACTTACGGGTGGGCTTGCTTCGTGTAATTATGTTGAAGTAAAGAAATTATACTTTTATATGATCCCGGGTATTTCCACATAAATTAAAGGATCGGTAATTAAGCCTCTTAAATTTCGAAAAGCTTGAAGTGATGAAGCTAAGAAGTCTATTAAACACGTTTTTAGCGCCTTCCCTTTGAGTGTTGATTATTTGAGTTTCACTTATATCTCCCGAGTGTGTTTTGCGGATGGAAAGTAGTGAGAGAGCTATCTATTTTATTTAAAATTGCTATTTGACTGTAAAAAGCAGGTAGTGTTTTTAATTAAATACTAGTTCTTGATGAAATGAGCACTGAGTTTCTTGTTAATTGTAATGCTGTTCTTACATAGTAATATAGTATTAGATATGCCTGTCTTAAGATAGTTGTCTTACACATAACATAAACTTACACCTTTTTCACTCCGGGGTAGGCAACATGAGCTTTCACCACCATAATTAGACCTTTCATACAAACCCCCAAATATTTCTCATATAACACTTCTAACTTCAACTGTCTGATACCATTACAAATTACTAAAATATGAATGTAAGTCTGAAATAAAAGTTTTATTATTATTATTACGGGTCTAATGGATACCCATCCAAATAAGAAAAAAGAGACCATAGATCACGAAAATCGCAATATAAACACACCATAGAGTTTCAATGAAAATATTTTTTTAAAAAAGAATATATTATGTATTAATTTTAGCTTGGCATAAGGCCTCTTGGCTACATTTGGCAGCGCATCGTGGTTAGATGATATAATTAATTACTACACCTACCTATTTATTTGCAGTCTGGCCTAGATATAGCCACGACCTGACTGCGCAAGCAAAACCATAATTTAGATCATGGACATAAAATAATCAGGTTAGATGTTCTGGTACACTTTGTAAATAAATCGTTAATCATCATAACCAACATCGTGTGATGCATGAAATGTAACTTTTGATCTGTGTATTAGCTTTATGTCCAGAAAGGCTCGCCTTATTTATGCCACATGTGAAAAAAGCTAAATAGAAAGTCAAATTAAAGCTTGAAACCAACATAAATATGGCCTATGATCAATAAAAATAAATAAAATTGAAGTGTCTGTTTGTAGTGTCAAAATATTAGTGTTTTTAAGCTCATACAGTTATTTGCACGATACTTATGCCTAAAATTCAGTTTTTAAATTGTTTGTCTGTCTGTCTGTTTGTTCCGGCTAATCTCCGGAACGGGTGGACCGATTTCCACGGGACTTTCACTGGCAGATAGCTAGTGTTATAAGGAGTAACTTAAGCTTAGCACTTTATTTGGAAAGGATGCCGTGCAAAATCTTTAAATTTGTGCAGTGTACATCGAGCGAAGCCGCGCGGGAACTGCTATTAATCTTATAAAGAAGTGAAACCTTCTATTTTTTTGTTATGAACAATAGGTACCTACTTTTAATGCTAACTGCTGCTAAAAAGCCCGCATTTTGCCAGCAAGTATCAACGCTCAATCTCAAAAGGATGTCAAATATGTAGTTGTCATGATTTTTTCAAGGGACTGGGTGGTGTTCATAGTTTATAGTTCATAGTGCGTCATGCAACAGTGACAGAGCTGCATCAGGTGCATGTTTGTTTGGTACCACAGTGGTATAAAAAACAGACATGGATTTAGTGGTTAAAGGATGGAATTACGTAAAAAAAACATAAAGACTTCCTATAAGTTAATAATAGATAGCCATAGATCATAGTTTTCGTACCCTACGGGGGACCACAGATTATGTACTTATCGATCCAACTTTGAAAACGATACGTATTATTTTAAATAAAAGCAAAATCTATGAAAGAGTAGTTACAATTAGAAGTATATAAACACATAATCCCACTAATATTATAAAATGTGAAAGTTTAGATGTATGGATGGATGTTTGTTACTCTTTCACGCAAAAACCACTAAACCGATTGCGATGAAAGTTGGTATGTAGATAGCTGGAGACCTGGATTAACGCATAGGCTACTTTTTATCCCGATATTCCCACGGGATCGGGACTTACGCGGGTGAAACTGTTACTCATAATCGGTGGTTACGTTAGACGTACACACATTCAATGCGATGCCAGTTAAGGCAGATCATAGGTAAACAATATTGGAATCTAAGTTTAATCAGAGTTATTAGCATAGAAATATTAAGTTAGTTTCCTTGTATAAAACACAAAGTTCAATTATATAAGGCTGCAACGAGTGAAAGCTCACTCGCCTACGTACACAATAAAGCTCCATGCCCTCAACTTTACGACCTGTGGGATGATAAGTGGCTAATAGGACACGTGTTTTCTATTTACAAATTAACACAGAATGGCTTAGACTTTTAATATAATAAGGCTGCAAACAAACATATGTACCGTTTATCATAGTAAATGGTCATTTTCAACACCGCCATTCAAAGACTTGATACCTCACCGTACAGAAGGTATTAGTCAAACAGGACTTTTGTTTTTCTGCTGTTATGGAAGTTTGCCACTGCTCCAACTAAATGATGGTAACCGTGTGGGTTGCCGTTGCTTATAGGCAGCACTAACCATTTCATACCAATAAAAACGCTATAAAAAATGTGTATGTTTGACATGAAAATTAAATTTTAACAATATGGAAGATACATATAAAATACTAGCTGCATCCGGCATGCGTTGGAATGCCTTTTTTTTCTTTTTTTAACGAAAAAAAAAGGATGAAAAATACTTTACGTAGGTCGTCTCATGCCTAACAAATGTACAAATAAAAATTCATTAAAATCGGTCGAGCCGTTTCGGAGGAGTTCGACCACAAACACCGTGACAAAAGATTTTTATATATTAGATAAGTTTTGTTTTTTATTCCGAAATGATGTCCAGTCATTTGTCGCATACTGTTTGGAAGACATTCGAAATTTAAAACAACTTTATTGAAAATGATACAATGGATACCTAATACTGTTTAAATTTAGAATATATACCTCTTTTTGGAGTTACGAATTGTTAGAAATCAACATTTAATTTAAATTTCCTTATCACAAACGCCCACGGCATTTATGATATATGTATGCTATAAAATTATCATTTATGAATTCAAAGCACGAGTGGGAAATAAATTAGATCTAGGACATTAATATTAATACTAAGACCTGCATTGTTTGATTCCTAGACACGAAAAAATCTTTGGTATTCTCATAGTAACCTTCATTTATACATACGTCTTAAATATATGTGACGTAACGTACTGGCGTGCGATAAGGAATTTAAATAAAAAGGTTCCTAGTTTAAATTAAAAGAAAAAGTTTTCTTTAATTTAGAGCTTATTTATAGTAACTGTCGCGGGACACAAAAGCGTCTAAAAAGAAAAATGCTCGGTGAGATATTACTTCGTCAGAGGGTCTCGCGTTTTGACATGTAATGAAAGAAAAATTACACGCTCCAGTCATTGGTACAGTCGCGACTTTCATTTCGACGAAATTAACTTTTGGGACGCTCGGCACTTTTCTATATAAACTGGGCAACTCGACGTTTTCAGACTTTTGTGAAAGTGAGTCGGTGTTTTGACTTTTTTATGGACGAGTACTTACTCGTTCTAAGTTTGAAGGTTTCTGAAGTAATAGGTATTTTGGCAGGCCCTCTCCTAATAAAAATAAATTTTATTAGAAACTAGTAGTTCCCGCGCGGCTTCGCTCGCGTGTACACATTTTACACGGAACCCTAATTGTTTTTCCAAAATATAAGTAGCCTAAGTTACTCCTTATAACACCAGCTATCTGGCAGTGAAAGTCCTGTGGAAATCGATCCACCCGTTCCGGAGATAAGCCGACAAACAGACAAAAATTGTAAAAAATGTTGTTTTGGTATATGTACCGTGTATACATCCAAATCCACTTAGTAAAAACCGGTTATTTTAATATTACAAACAGACACTCCAACTTTATTTATTTGTATAGATAGAACAAATTCATATCATATCAATCATAGAATCTGCTTATGTGGGCATAGTCTATTACGTAAGCGGTGGCGGGAGTTCTATCGCGTTCACTTCATTACACTTTAAAATATCCGAGTTTTGTATTTGGAATAACTATTCTGTGCAATGGATACAATTCATTAATCTCTCTTTATAAAAGTACAAAATACGTATCCCCGTACAAGATTAATTAAAAGATAAAGCTGGGAATTGTTTTCAGTGGTGATGAGGTGATGACTGATTCAGTAGGTAATTTTATTTTTTATAACATTTATCACCAGATCCTGCGTTAACACTGCCTCTAATAAAGAGCCTTGATACATGATTTTTGGTGTTCCATCGTAAAAATTTAGAGTTTCTGGCAGTAGCAGACGTAAAAGTTTAAATGTCAGAACCTTTTTTCCAAATAAAATTAAATTGGAAAAAGAATCCAACTGGAATGACACTTCAACAAAATTTCCATTCCGCAGATTCACACTTCATAAAACATAATAGATGCTCGGCATTATTAGAAACACCAATTTATTTTACTAAATAATTCATTCGCTGAAAGGATAATTCACAAAGCTTTCGTCTTCTCCCCTGGCGTAATTTGAGCGACATTGCGAGGGAATGAGACGGTGAATAGATCTTCTCGGTAGCAGACGCGGTAATAAGATTTTAAATGTGAAATTCTGTCTAAATGAACTCGGTCACATTGACATCATGGAGAGTTGTGTTTGTTTATTTTAATTAAGTCGCTACCTTCAACGCTTTGTTACAATAAATTATTCTGATGATTGCGCACGAGTGTTAAGTCACGCACGATTGTTTAGCGAGTACTGCTTCTAGATTTGATTAGGTATATGACCACATTTTGACATAGATACGTAAAACGTATACAAAGTAGCTATATATTTAATCTCCTGAATAGTCCGTGGTTCAATTAAAGAGATTTTCATCTTAAATTGTGAATCAGCAATGCTACAGCTTCCGAATGTAATATTTTCAGTTGCTTTAATATTTGTTTAAACGAGTGTTTCATTTACATTATATAAAACAAGATTATGAATAATTAAGCTAACATGTGAGTTTTTGTGATGGACGTTTAAAATATATAGATACTTATATATATTGCTGTAGTTTATTCTTATCAGCAAACGGAAATGGTAAATTAATGATATACAAAATGTTTGATACACTTAATTATCCATTTATTACTATTTAAAAGCTTATTATGAATAAATTCACATTCGCAATTAGTATAATTAAGGCTGTGTTTTAATTTGTTGAAAAACTTCAACACCATTTTTGTGGTGTCTTTTCTCATGTTTCTTTTCACAGAACTGAGACTCAATTCTGTGTTTTAGTGATAAAATCTAAATTTTGAAATTGGATAAGTATCTAGGTAAGGGTTAGGAAAATATCAACCAGTTCTTTAACATAGTAACATTAATTCCCATAACTGTTATTATGTAAATAATTCCACTTTATTAATACCATAATATTTATTTTTTGCGAACAAGATCTTGATATCTTTAAGCACTGATCATTATGAATAAATAACCGTTGCTAGGTTTACATAACGTGTGAATTATTATAACACACAAAGATTTATTTGAACTGGTGAAAACATTTATCATTTAGCGGGAAAGTATAGATTAGATATTACTTATGGCCAATAAGTATACTTTTATAGATCGTAATAAAAATGAAGGTGGATCATGGCGTAAAACAAAAAAAAAATAGTTTGGTGAATTTATAAAAAAAAACATTATATAATTTATTTTTTAATTTTCTTTTTACCTGAGATTTCGACCAGGTTGCACTGGCCGTGGCTACAGGTCAGCTAGTGGGTATGTAATACCTTTTCGTAATCGCGTTAATTAGCGTTTAAATACATAATTATATCATGGAACGCGAAATTTTAAAAGTTAGTAAAAAACATTAGTTGTGTCTATCACATCTTGAATGAAAATACAGGTTAATAATGTAATTTTAGATTGTAAGTCGACAGCACCGCAACAGAATCAGCGAAAACCATACCCTCACAATCCCACTAATCCCACTAATATTATAAATGTGAAAGTTTGGATGGATGGATGGATGTTTGTTACTCTTTCACGCAGAAACCACAGAACCCATTGTGATGAAACTTGGTATGTAGATAGCTGGAGATCTGAATTAACGCATAGGCTTTTTTTATCCCGATATGTCCACGGGATCGGGACTTACGCGGGGCACTGCTAGTTCTTTATAATTTCCTGTCTGCAATCCCAAGTGATGATGTATGTTAATATAGTGTTCTGCGTTCATTTTCAAATTATGACGTTTATGAGTTGCGTCAAAACCTTCTAAAACGAGCATGATAAGTACAAACAAGTTAACTTTAAGTTCATTCTCAATTTTCCATATCAAACGAAACATATTTTAAGTCTGCATAATATTTAACAAAACTTTTTTATATATATACAGTGTGAATTCAAAACGGGTAAGTCAGCTGATGAAATCGTCGTTCAAACAAGCGGTCGGGGTACGCTGAATAATTTATACAGGGGAAAAAAATGGTCCCTCCCCTGCTTACGTTCTCTTGTTGATTTTCCATGGGGATTGCGTCTAATGCGGCCTTTAAAATATACATTACTCTTTCTATCGTACCTAGGCTGAGCAGGATACAAGATATTTGTTGTGTATCGAGGTTAGATTGAAAAGAATTTCAAAATTTCAGTGGAATGGAGGAGAATGAATAAAATATTTATATTTTTTATATTTAGATAGAGGCAGGGGAATGAAATGGACGTAAATTTAAATGAAAAACGTATGTATTTCTTAGTCGTAAATTTTAAAATATAACTTAAGTTGTTCCTTCTTGCTCTCTGTTATTAGTTTATAGTATATAGTTGTAGTTATCTGTTTATGTCTACATTTCTAAATAAAGAAAGAAAAATATCTCGGCCAAGTGCTGACGACACAGTTTGGTGCAGCGCAGTGCAGAGCCAGGTTTTTATACAATGATAGTGAGACTGTTTTGTAATATATTGCATCGGTTAAGTAAACCCTAGTCTCTTAATTATACATAAATATAATAGGTACAAGTTATTTCATAATGATCCCCTACGGAAAATGCCTAAGGATAATCGCAGGTAATGTAATAAATTGTGGTCAAGAATAACAAGTCAATTTACAGGTAAATGTTAACTCAATGCTTTTGTAAGCAATAAGTAGAATCTAAGCAAGGTTTTGAGCGTAGTGCTCAAAATTAATGAAATACGCCTTTGGGGAGATCACTATCATGTTTGTATAAAGTGCAACTCTAAGCACCTCGTGGTGTGAAAATTACATCACTGCTAAATTAAGTAAAAATATTTTAGGGAGTGTTTACTTACTTACATACATATCAAAAAATATTTTTGTATACCAATTGCACTTAAAATTTATTTTTCTTCACCAAATTGCGTACAATGGCCAGCTTTCTATTACACTATTTTTTTAAAGTCAAAGTTTTTTTGAAGTGAAAACTTCTTTAGAGGCTTTGTGCACTTTTTGGGAATGGTAAAAAATGTTAAACTCGCGTTAGGACACGTGACCTGATCGAAAATTCGTAAGACGGAGCTGAGTTTCTTAACTCTTAGTTTTACGTACTAATTTCAAAGGTCAACTGTACCCGCGCTTGACCTCTCAAAGCACTGTCTATAACTACGTATAAACAAGTAATAAAAAACAACCAGTACAGTTCTCAACCATACAAGTAAAAGAATATTTTATATTAGCTACGGCTTATTTTCCAAGAAAGTTAATCTGACAAGCGTAAAAACATCGTAAATATTTAAAATACAAAACCTTAGTACCCACACGACTCCTACGCACTGGACTATTAGGATTTCTGAGAACAGTCAGCGAAATTTAACTTGAACGTTTGTAGATTGGCTTTGCCATGATCTTCAACAGGCAATTTGACCTTTGTTGTTCAAGTTCATTCAACTAACGATGGATTTTAATAAATTGCCTTATCGGACATCAAAGGCTTCAACAGCGACGTTTTTTTTTATAAATTTACAATTGGTGTTATCACAATGAATAGAAGGGAGTTGAAAATACGTAAAGAAAAGCGGTAAAGTTTTATGTGAAGGAGATTAGTGTCTGACATGGTACATAATTTCGTTAAACGATATCGATGATTCGCTATTATTTTATTAGTGAAAGAATTTGGTTTGTTGACTATTCTATATGTGTTGAATTGGAATAGGCGTAACTGATATATAAATTAAAAATAACTACCATTTCAAATTTGCGACAACTAGACAAGGTAATAAAGAAATAGAAAAACTAAAATATATTCGTAATATTTACATTTAATAATGTGTACACAACACAAGGCCACGCAAAATAGGGCCGACAACGCTACCCTGTGGGACAACGGAGGGAATTTAATTTGTCGATCATATGCTTCTGTATATTTATACTTAAACTCTATAGTTTTTTATCATATTTAATGTCTAGCCAAGAAGGTGTAGTTAGTGCTATTAATTTAAACACCAAGTTGGGAATCTAGACCGTGTCAAACGCTTCTTCGAAGTCTAAAGATAAAGATGTTTTTGTTTTCATTCATTTGCTTTAATGGCCCATCAATCAAAACCTTATTTAAATATGCAATATTTTTAAACATTTTTTCTTTGCTCTTAAAGCAGAGACAATAAATATATGACTAACTTTAGTATTGGGCGATTCTGTTCTTACATTACTAAAGAACACCTACGCATGCCTCGTTGATGAGAGGAATATATGTAATAGTACTTTTAAGGTCACGGCTTTCGAGTTAACAATATGTAATAAGTTACGAATATCATAAGTGCAAAGCCTTTCTCACGAATTCTTTGAAAATTGGCGCACTGAGTACGGCTATTGTCCGAAATGAGGGAAGAAATTTATCGATATTGTGAATTTAATGTCTATCTTTACAATATTTCCAAGATTGGAATGTATGTATTAATATTGGTATAGACTAAGTTTGTCTTATATATCTTTATAACAAACGGAAAATGATTACAAATTGAAATCAGGTATAAATTTATATAAATAAAAAAGGCTATTTACGTTAACGTTGGAGCCAAAAGTTTTCCGTATGATCATTATTGAGATGTGATGAAACTAAAAGTTTCATTCACCAGCTACAAATAAGGTGTTGATTCTTTACTTCTTGGCAATAATAATAAGCGAGTTCATGTATAGTTTGACAATTTATAGTAACAACTCACGAGTTAAGTGACTGATATAACAAAATCAAAAATGAATTATATGCCAAAAGTCATTTGCCAAACACATGCCATTATTGTTGTGTTAATATGGGTATTGTTTATGTTTGAAAATGACTAAACTTTAAAGAAAAAATTCTCACTTTACACGTAATTGAAATGTTAGTATTACTTCTACTACTACAAAAATATCAAATTATGCTTCAAAATAAATGAAGCGATGCTTCGACATGGAAAGATGCACTGTTAAAGAATCTTCTATCATATTTGATGCTTAATTAAATCAAACCAATCCTTTTTTGTTATTACATTGATCGATATATATATATATATATATATATAATAGAATAGAATAGAAATAAACTGAATTGAACACCAACAAAAAGTGGTGGGTGAATATTAGGACAATAAATAGATAGATGAAATCATGGGTAATGTTGGTGTATAAAAGTTTTGTTAAAAGAATCATCACGTACTTATATAGCATTTACTATTTACTATGTTTTTTGTTTTTGTTTGCATTATTTCGCCG
The DNA here is from genome assembly GCA_963859945.1 of Euplagia quadripunctaria. NCBI lineage: Eukaryota > Metazoa > Arthropoda > Insecta > Lepidoptera > Erebidae > Euplagia > Euplagia quadripunctaria. The sequence goes on along the minus strand of OY982568.1, from coordinate 18,862,696 downwards.
TGCTCACGGACAACAGTTGCAAATGTGGGTGGATGTTATGAAAGAAGTGCCAATAGTAATTTCAGTGACCATTTAAAATTACAAACTTAAATCACTTCTTAATTATTCACCTTTGATTAATCACAAATTACGTTTAATTATTATTTGTGACGCTTTACTCCTCAATTACCTACGCTTATAAGTAGACGAAGTAGCTATAAATTACTGGTCAGTTTATCCGTTTGGTAGTGTTATTTGAACATGGCGTTTATATGTGCAGTTAAAGGGGGCTTTCAGTGGCGCTAAAATTGATTGATATTACAGCAGGCCATGAAACTTGTTCTTTTAAATTTTATCAATTAATATCGACTTAATTTCAATTTTACTTAGTTATAGGAAAATTCTGGGTCCTTACTAACAGTTTTCATTATTTGTAGTCTCATATAACTTGGTATTTTACAAGCGCCTCATTTTACTCTCACACAATGCGCGTTTTCTTTAATTTAACCTTTTGAATCGCTTGTATAGTTCCCGGAACGGCATGTAAACGGTTTTCCTCGTTTCATTTCGATTTTACGAGTCAACAGCGAGTTTTAGAATTGCTTTTATGGTTTCGTAGTACCGCCCTTGCCTATGTCTGAATTATTAAATCGTATTTTGTACAAGATCGTATCGTGTCATGAGTATATAGTTTTACTGTGTGCTATTATTTATTCATTTGTACATTGTAGGGAAACTCAAGATTCGACATAGTCGCAGAATTATGTATTCTTGAGAATGTATAAATATAACATAACATTCATCTGTATAAATAAAATGCTGTTTGTTGGTCTTGCGTGCTGCTACTTGACAATTGGCTAAATGAATTTTGTTGCTTTTAAAATATTCGTTATATTATCCATTAAATTAAACGATATAGGTACGTAGCCGAAGAAAATTGCAAGCTGCCAGAATTGTCGCATAATCAATGCATATTCGGTTTAGGTTTAAATTATTTATTATAGATAATAAGAACTTAAGTCCACTTACAATGAGATACATAACACTTAATTCTAAATAGTGAATTATATCTCTAGCGTGTTAGAAAGGCTTTTAAGGGTTATATATCAATATTTGTAACATGTTTGCTTGTACATTTGTATATTTAGTTTATTTTTATTTAATTATACATCTAACATCTAAGACACGCTATCGCAAACTTTTACATCGTCCGGCAATCTGTTGTACAGCTGCACTCCCTCAAACAATATCGTTCGTCGTTCATAATTAGTTCGTACTTTTGTTAATTCCAGTTTCTTTTTATTTCTTAGATTGTGAGTTATATTTATATTATGTAACTGTATATTTGTGTTGTATGTTAATTCTTATAAGTGATAAGCGCTTACTTTCTTAACCAGACTTCACTGGTTTCTTGTTGATTAAAGACAGTGCCCCAGACTGTGGTACTTACCTGGAAAGAAAATGAAAATAATTAACAAAAGATTAAATCTTAACATTAAAAGATTAATGGTCCTAGTGATTTAGACGGACTAAACCAACGATGTCTACTCAAAGTATTTGTCTTTTTATCAAATGCTAGAGCTCACAAACAGTACACCATTAATTTCGACGATATTATCCAACATAAATTTATATTCAGACGTATAATTAGCGGCCCACGCGCAAAGGAAAAAGCGTACAGAATTTCACAATCCTTGTGCCCACGCGCCGCTCGAGCCTTTAAAATAAGCGGAGTATTTACACGAAAACGGACTTTTCTAAGATTAAAATGTTGTCGGATTTGCATTGAGGCGATAAGAGTATAATGAGGCGGGCGGTGTGCCGGCGCCAATAGATCACGCTGTAGTCCGCTAGACGGCGCCACCGAGACGCGCTTGCGCAAACGCCGCACGCAGTACTTCACGCTTGATCAAAGATTAGATCGCAAAGATACGCATAAGAGGCAAGGAATTTGCAAAAGGATAAAAATACCGATTTAAATACATATGGTAATTATGTAAGTAATTAAGTTTTCATTTGTATTAATGTAGGATCTGCCGACAAAATAATAAGGATTGTGTTTAATCTGGGTATTAATATCCGAAGATTACACAGTAATTACCATTTGAAGAGAGAAGATTTTACGAGATATTTTGAAGCTGCTGTTCTTGCATGTATGTTTAATATTACTAATCTAAATTAATGTGTGCCTTTTCTTATTCTCACGTTTTCATAATTACGGTATGCAAGAAATTCTCTACTCAATCAGTTAACAATGTAAGGAATAAGAATTTCAAGCTCCAGCCACCTAAATAGCAATGTTAGCAAGCAACAATGGCTCAAAATACAATAGAGAAATGCTGGGGAAGCATAACAGGCAAGCTTACCCACTAACCTACACAGATTGTTTAACAGTGTCCTAGTTTTTCTTCGGTTTTAATCTTGGGTTTTTTCTGAAGAATGTTACAGGCAGGTATAAAATGTTTATTATATTCGCCCTTGTATTTCTGTCATGTGCACTACTTTAAGGCCATACCTCTTGAGTCGATGTTAGGCGACACGTCCATTGTAATTTATTTGAACTTTATCAAGCTACTCTTAAAGATTGATTGATACTGTAACGTTACAAGATACATTATTTGGTGAAATTAAAAATATGTTTTGATTCAAATTAGTCTCACATTCAGGCAGTACTTTTTGTTACTTATTTTATCATTTAACATAATGGTATCTTACTCTAACCTACAACACGTTTAGGTTTGCTTTTTCGAAAGATTGACGTTTAATGTCGCTTTACAGTGAGATGTGGATTCCATATCTACCAAGGGGACCTTAATAATCAGATGCATTTTTCTTTTTTCGTTAAATAATGAAGTATTTTTCAAGTTCCTGTGAATTAAATAACTTCACAATAGAAGAAGAAAAAATTAAGGACTATTAAGCTATTTAAAATAGATTTGATTCCTCTGCACATAGCTTATTCTATGCCTATTTAGCGTTGCATTTAATAGGCTGTCTCTTCAAAGCATGGCTATAAATCGGCTCTTATTAGACGCTGATACTGTCCGACGATAGATATTTAGCCACCGTGCAACTTCATACTAACACGTACATCTCGTAGAATTAGGTAATTAGCTGCATCATGTGCGTTTATCTTGCTGCCCTCACGTTCCTGGCGTACTTTTGCTCTACGGAATGATTAGAATCTCAATTAAGTTGTATGCTAAAATCTAGTATGCTATTATGGTATTGAGTTCAAAGATCGCAACATAGTTTGTAAGAGGTTAGTCTGTAAGTATGTTTTGTGAAATGTTTTTCTTGAGTTCGAACTTAATACATATGACAAATTATGTAGTGGTCATATAAAGTTAAAAACTAAAACACATACTTAAATAAATAACTTTATATGAAATTTTTAGATATTTTTTTTAAATATTTTAAAAAAAGGCTCAACATTTTCGAAACTTACAATCTTGAAATTTTCGGTCTTGCATCTTTTAAAAACTTTTTCGGAACTTTTCAAGCTAAGATTCTGCAGGTCCTAGGCTACCCAAAATATGTCGTTTTCCTTTTTATATTTCGGTTAAAACCTACTTGCGTAATAAGTGGTTAGCGAATGGCAACTATTTTTTTAAGATGTTCGAAATTCAAAATAAGTTTTTTTAAAGCCAATAACTCTATTTTCTACTAGGTTGTAAGGAATAGTTAGAACATGATGCTAATCGTTTGCAATCGTCATTTGTAGCCATCTTGGTTCCATTTCACCAAACAGACATTAGCGTAGCTGACCTGCCATTTCAAGCAATCAAACTTTACGGTTAGAGCTAGAAAGCGAACAGAGTACAAAACTATAAACTCCATTACTTTCCAAGAGTAAATGATATAAGAGCAAAACAGAAGCATATTATGTATGTATTTAGATTTGACTCTCGATAATATTGTCCTATTTAAAATTATTTTTAGTGTCAAAATCTTAACTCATTTTAAAAGAGAAAACGAAATTTAGACCAAGTCTAAGAATATACATATTATTTGGTTTTACATAAGAATATGCACAGAATCGAATGTACTCTTATCTAGGTACACATTTAAACAAAATGTGAATAAATAAAAGTACTAAGTAAAAAAAAAAAAACTGTCAGTCGTAGGGCTGCACGTCAGAAGTGAAAACACACACATATGTATATACGTATAACACAACATATATACGTATTTGAACATGACGGTCAGGCAAGTTCAGTGCTTTATGCTATACCAAAAGTGGCCAACGTGCCTAAAGTTTTTACTTAAAAAAACCTAGATAATGAAGAAATGTAGTTTAAACCTAATTATTTTGTTATTCCACGTTTTGTTACGGCGCAAAAGGTTTCATTTAACCATAAAATATCATACGGGTCAAAACACAGACATAAACTCATTGCGTTTTGTTTTTCCCATACATCATTCCATTTCGAGATTCCAAAGCTCACGATTTTGTATTACTGCAGCTCATATTACCAGTGCCATATAAAGGAAGGCATTTGGATTGTATTGAAAATACGTGTCTGGTGTAAGCAGGCTGCTAATAAGACCCGTAAAGATAGCAGGATGCACTAAAATACAGTTAATTGCTCGTAAAAAGCTGCAATGTTGGCAATTTTTGAGATCATGTAGACAATCTTGTTTGGAGGAATATTCTGAAGTTATGTTAGCCAGCTAGAGTTGTTATAACAGAGATAAATTCGGGCTTAATTATGGTAATATTTATTAGAAGCTAAACACGATCCAGGGCAATCTAAATAGATTCTGCTGTGTTTACTGTCAGTAAAGGTTGGTATCGAAAACTGAATTATTTATAGCTTAATAGTCTGAAAAATACTACATGGCGTTGAACCAAATTAAGCATGGTTTTGTATTTTATATATTAGTTTAAAATACCTACTTATTGAATACAGAAACTACATATTATAAAACAAAGTCCATCGCGGTGTCTGTCTGTTTGTTCGCAATAAACTCAAAAACTACCCAACGGATTTTCATACGGTTTTCACTAATAGACAGATTGATCCATGAGGAAGGTTTAGGTGTATAATTCATTAAGGTTTTGTGTACAATAGCTGAAATATGACGATGATTGTTGAAGTTGAATATACGCTTTGCTACCCTGCTAAATCGAAGCGGGTGGTTTGTAACGTATAAAGGTGTTGATATGAGAGCTTTTGAGGAATCGAATATAGATAATCGAGGTATCTCCAAGTTAAGAAGTGGTTTAAAAACTCTTTTGTCAATTACCTTTCTCTAAAGAGGTTTTAAACCACAAGTTTTTGTTGTTGTCGCATATGTATATTTGGCGTAAGCAAGCATGTACTCTCTATTTGTATAACAGAGTGAATGAAGGCCAACATTATGCGGTTTATGTTAATCATAGAATATTTGAGGCTGTCGGGTCAGCGTGGGCGAGATCCGTGACCTACACAGGCGACAAACAGAATTACTAATTTACATTGCATTACAACAAAATGTAGCGTAAATGCAATTTATATACATTTAAATCTTTCAGTTCGTTTAAGATGAGTTATGGCGCATAATATAAACATAATAAAAATACTTTATGAGCACGAGGTATTTTTGTTAGAACCAATTTTTGGGGAAAAATATTATTCAAGAAACTAGAACATGGCCGACGATCAAAAAATCGGTCAAGTGCGATCACATTCGTGATCTGGGAACCTGTAACACTGTTTCAAATCATAGTTAACCTCTTTGGATGACTTATTGTAAACAGATTATTCAATACAATTACACGAGGTTTTACGTGAGTATATATATTATCATTTGACTAGCCTGTTGGCCTAGGGGTTAGTGACCCTGACTGCTACGCCATAGGTCGTGGGTTCGATTCCCACCCGAGTCTGGGTATTCTTTGTGTCCATTGCTTGTATGTTTGTAAAGTCCCCCGCGACACAGGAGTCAGTCCTAATGCGGGAGTTGTCTTTATTAAAAAAAAAAATGTATGTGTAATAAAACACCAACAAAATACGGTTCTACACCTCCTGACGACCTAGTCAATGAAGTGTTAGTAGCATTGTGTTGTACATATTATCTATACTAATATATAAAGCTGAAGAGTTTTTTTTGTTTGTTTGTTTAAACGCTCTAATCTCTCTCTCTCTCTCTCTAAGCTCTAACATCACGCTACGACTCTTAAGAGTGAAGCAGTACAGTGGAGCGGGCCATAAACGCAGGTGGAACTGCGAACCGGCTAGTTTTACTATATTTCCTAACGAGTTGGTCTTCCTCGTTCCGAGTAACACCAGTGACTTGCGAATGTTTATGAACACCGGTTAACAAACGAAAAAAATACGTAATATATCGATAACAGCTGAACTTATTACAAGATAAGTTCAGTTAAAACAGAATCGAATTTATTTGTCAGTGGAACTATGTTCATAATGTTCTACTAAAAAATTTGAGTTTAAACAGTAACAGCCTATGTTACACTGCAAATGGTAATTAATATAGCTATGTAGGTGTTAAGTAATCGTTACACCTTACGTACTTGTAATCATAAACATTGTAATTAATTAACTAGGTACGGCATAGTAGGTTTCTCGGATTGGCAGTATCTCCACACTAAAGAATACTGTGGTTAAAAATCATTCTAGATTCTAGTCAGAGTTCCATGGTAGGGAGGAATAGGGTTGGCGACGTAACCGTGACACCACTGATGTTTTAAGTGTTTATAGGCACCGATAACTGGCCATCGCGAGTGGCCGTCGCGTCGTCGGAAAGACCGTGTGCTTGTTTAAACAATTATTTACATGAAAAAAAAAAAAATTATTTATGGTTATAATCTTTTCTCATTCGACAGTTGCAAATGTGGCTTTAAATTTAATCGTAGATATACAGGTAATCCTATTTTCGCTCCGCAACAAACGTGAAAGTTTGTGAGTATGGATGAATGGATGGATGTTTGTTACTCTTTCACGCAAAAACCACAGAACCGATTGCGATGAAACTTGGTATGTTGATAGCTGGAGACCTGGATTAATATATAGGCTACTTTTTATCCCGATATTTCCACGGGATCGGGACTTACGCGGGTGAAACCGCGGGGCGCTGCTAGTAAATAATATTTACGAGTTATATTGATCTAACATTTTATGCGTTTTCCTCTAGATAGTTATAAGATGTTTTGTTGTGTTTACCGTTAGTAGAGGTGTTCGTTCTAAATGTTTTGACCACAATCCGACCTCAAGAAACATGCTTAATCGCATCTGTAGAAATAGTTCGTAACTCTTGTATGACTTTTGCTTTAAAAGACTTTAGAACTTGTGAAAATAACGGTTGTTCATCATCTTCATTAACATGTAAAATATGGTATAGACTTTAGAATTTCATTCCTCAAAAGAAAACACGAAATTAAGATTATCATCATCGTTCACTTCCTCCTGTCTGTCTGTCAAGATCTCCTCAAGACCGTATAAAGGTATCAGAATTATTCAGTTACCTTGAGATTAAATATAGGACTTACTTTTATATGGGAATAACCCTCTCATATTTCCACTACTGTGACTCCTCTAAACAAAGACCATAATCATAAATTTAAAATATAAAACACCCCCGACTCGAAAATCTCTTCAACGATTACAAAATACCTTACATCATTTTGGAAAAGAGCTGATACTCTTACACTGCTGGACCGATATTTACCAAATATAGCTAAGAACCACCGCAAGGAAACTGGCTATCAAATTAATACTAACCGCATCGAAATTGGTTCATCCGTTTGAGAGCTACGATGCCGCAGACAGACACTCACACACAGACATACATCGACGTCAAACTTATAACACCCCTCTTTTTGCGTCGGAGGTTAAAAAACAGTGACCCACGAACATTTCGATGCTTACCCTGATGATTCAACGGAGAATGTAAACGTCTTTTAACCCATAACGAATCCTAGGGTACGTTACGTCCTAGGTCCTGTAGAAATTGCCAGCTATAAGCGCAAGCAGTCCTGGTCAACCGCAGACTATTATAGGATGGATTATCATCTCCATTCGGGCTGTGCATACCAAGTTAGATGATTCCAAAGGATAGGTATATCTCACTCTCTGTCATGAATTCATGATACAAAAATCAAAGTTATTTGTTTTTTTTTTTTATGGTATAGGGGGCAAACGAGCAGATGGGTCACCTGATGGTAAATGACTACCGCCGCCCATGGGCACCTGTAACTCAGGAGTCACAAGTGCGTTGCCGCCCTTTAAGGTGGGAATAGGGGAAGAGCGGGAAGACGGGAGAGGGGGATTAGAGGGGAGGAGAGGGGAAGGACGGGAAGGGGGAGGGGGCAGGGTTAGGACCTCCGGTAACCTCACTCACGCGGCGAAAAGATATGCAAGCATTGTTTCACGGCGGGTTTTCTGTGAGGCCGTGGTATATATATATATATTGTTACTGATATTTAGTTTATTTACTTCTGTATTTGTCTTGAAGTAGCTAAGGAGTAATAATTTAATTCATTGACAACATTGACGCCCCCAAAACATCTATAATACCAAAATTCCCAAGATATATCATCACGAAATCCGAACGCACCTTACTATAAATCACAATCGTTGTCCGGTTTAATTACGACTAGACTTTATCTAGGATTCGACATTCGTTGCATATCGTCGTGGATTGTCGCACCCACGACGCTAGGCGCCGGCTAGGCAACGTGGGCGACAGTGAAAGGAATCGGTGGTATTTATAGAAAAACCTGTGCACTAAGTTCACCTGTTCATTTGCAGTGCCTACAGTCAAATGACGTAAGCTAAGAGGACCATTTTGAATGAACCACATTCCTAATTCAAACAAAGACGTTTGAAATTGGAATATGGAATTAGTTTATTGTTTCAATTTAGAACGTGGAATTCAGCGACAAGAAATACGACTACCGTCAATTCTCCTGACTTGAAATATGCACATTGTAAATTGTAACCTATATATTCGCAATAATTATCTTTTAAAAAAAGTATCACCGACTTTAATGCGCCTCAAAATATCCAAATCGCTTCAAGTGTGCCCATTAAATATGAAGAGTTCCCTCAATTTCTGTAGGATCCCATCATCAGATCCTGTCCTGATGACCATGGGACCACCTTTGAAGTATAGCCTTTCAAACAAAAGAAGAATTTTCCAAATCGGTCTCGGCGTCTTTGAGTAATCGGTGAACATACATAAAAAGTATACAGTAGTATATACAGTGGAACATAGAACCTCCTCCTTTTTTGAAGTTTAGACAACATCATCCAAAATAGAGTCTTTAAAACGTTGTAGAACTTTTAGAGATGCGTAATCTTTCATGTAATTATTTTACCTATTTTCAATAGGTGTTCCAATAACGCCTACCTCTGGAAATCAAAGACTAAAAAAGTTAAAGAAATTTATTATTATCTATATTTTTATTATTATGTTACTAGTGTTACTACATATTATTATATTTATTATTATCTATATTTTTATTATTATGTTACTAGTGTTACTACATATTATTATATTTATTATAATATCTGTTTTACGAGAATTGATCTCTTCATATTTGAATTGGACACAACGACCAACATTGTTTACGGCACGAATGTTACAGAACATTATTACTCATAACGAATATCCCAAAAACGTAGTCACAATAAAGTAATTCGATCCATCCATAAATTAAAAAGGACACCTACAATTTTATTACTTACAACTAAATTGACCAAAACCAATATAACGCCTTAAGATTTATGAAAGATTTGGACCACACATAAAGCAGAGTCAATTTTATATTGGCCCCTGACTTTAACGGCTTTTAACAACTTCAATAAGAAAACAGAACTGTTACGTATACCAAAATAGACTGGTTAATATATGCAAGGATGTATCATCTAATCAACATGAAATAGATAAACAAATAGATATGGAATGGATAAACGAGTGAGATAATTTTAACTAATCAATTAACAACTATATATTTAAGCATTAATATCAATATATTTATTATTAATTTAGGTTGAAATCCGTAACGATAAATATTTCGCGACTCCTGGTTTATTCTCACGGCTATTTCGCCTACACGCTGGGACTCACCTAGATTATATACACGCAGTACAACTTATTTGATGTTGAATTAAAATGATAATTTATCATCTACTTATACCTCATTAATATTAAACGTTGACAAATTTAATTTTTTCTATTCCATGTACAACACAACAAAGAAATTGAAAGTCCTGTGGAAATCAGGCTGCCCGGTCCACAGATTAGCCAGAACAACCAGATAGACAAATAGTCAAAAATGTTTGAAATTTATTTTTTGGTATAAGTACCGTGTAAACATTCAGATGCATTTGCGTCCATAACTATCTTTACTCAATTGGAGAATTCGACCACTAAAACAGTGGTCGAAACAAGACACTAATGAAACTTTAATTAATGATTTCTTAGTAAAGCTCTGCAATATTGCTCCAATAATTTCCATAGTATAAATATTTATTTGACCGGCCATTTATACTAAGCGGATAATTGGATTAATAATATCCATGTTATTAATACTATGATGATAAGTTTGATGTTTATTCGTATTTAGAAAGACTGCAGCAATTACTGAATTAATCGTGCGTCTGCGCAACTGCATTAATATTACTATCAACGATAAGCAATTGCACACTGTTATATCCTATCCTTTAATAACCTAATACCTAGTGTATTTTATACTAAAATCTTCCTGAAAATAATATGATGAATACGTTAGTGAAACAATAATGAAAATTGGTTCATTACTTTTAAAGAAATTCGCGGATATTTAAACATATATAGGTAGGTACACACGGAGCGAATACCGAACCACCTTTTTTAAGTCGGTTAACGAGTAAAATCTTTGTCATACTACCAATTAATCTATACCAATAAACGCTGAAAAATTTGGTTTTGTGTCTGAACGAGCTAATCTCTGAAACTAAATGTTGGATTAGAAAAGTTCTTTTCTTTTCTTTCATTTGATAGCCCAATTGTTGAAGAAGGAACGTCACGCTACGGTCCTTAAGAGCGAAGCAGTGACCATAAACTCGGGTGAAATTGCATAATAAAAGGATGGATTAGTTGATAGATTAGATGGATTAGTTCTGTCGACCTTACAACAGAAAAAAAAAAACTATTAACACGTGTTTTCCTGTGAGTGTATCTACTAAGGCGGTTCCGATTTGCACAAAAAATCGCCTGTGCCCACCTCCAACAAATGTCAAACGCCTTAGACACTGATACCACGTTTTGTTTACGGACGGTAAAATTTTAGATGAAAATTCAACGAAATTTTATCGTCCGTAAGGAAAACGAATCGTTTCTTGATTATAGGAACGCGGCATAAATGTTCTTTATTCAAGTATATCTTTGTCTCAATCTTTATTATTAAGATGAAGAGAGACAACACAAGTCTTTAAACTATTTACTCTTTCATGCAATTTGTCAGAGGACTTTGTGCTTATTTATAGCACATAATACATTAACGAGATGCTTTTAAACTGGTCTCGTAATATATTCGACGTCGTTATTATACGGGCCTAGTTGCGCTTGCGACGCACATCCCTTGCATAATGTATGCTTGTTCGGAGTTCACTTTTACGGTGCAAATATGATTTGGTTTACTATGTGTAGAGTTTTTATACTATCTCCAAACACAATTAACCAAAAGCTCATAATTATTAGTACATTTTCTTAAAAAGTACAAGAAAACATTTAAAATTTTTAAAAGTACCATTATGAAGCATAATGTCTATACCTAGAGATGACTGTTTTTAAAAACATAATGTGATACTTTTTTGTCGATAGTAAATAATCCCACTAATATTGTAAATGTGAAAGTTTGGATGGATAGATGGATGGATGGATGTTTGTTACTTCTTCACGCAAAAACCACTGAAGCGATTGCGATGCAACTTGCTATGTAGATAGCTGGAGACCTGGATTAACACATAGGCTACTTTTTATCCCAATATTCCCACAGGATCGGGACTTACGCGGGTGAAACCGCGGGGCGCTGCTGGTTAGAAATATAATTATGTATTTATACGAGATTTAACGCGATCACGATCTTACTTCGGCTGACTCTCCAGCCTGGTCTGATTGTGGTCAGCCTGTGACCACCGCCAGTGCAACCTGGTCCAAACGTCAGGCAATTCAAAGGAATGTAATACCTATTTTGTGATCGCGTTAATTCCCGTATAAATACATAATTATATCATAGAAGGGGAAAGTTTAAAAGTTAGTAATCAGAAATATATTTCGCGATTTTAATCATAAAATTGAAATGGCGCATTGTGTTTGATTTAGACTTATCAAAACGTTATCATTCTAATGCCTGGTCAACTGGCCTGTTGGTCTAGTGGTTAGTGACCCTGACTGCTATACCATAGGTCGTGGGTTCGATTCCCACCCGAGTCTGGGTGTTCTTTGTGTACGTTGTTTGTATGTTTGTAAAGTCAGGAGTAATTCCTAATGCGGGGGTTGTCTTTTTATAATAAAAAAATAGTAATAATAATGCGCTAGAGATAGATTAGAGCTATTATTCAGAGGTATTCGAGTAGAGGCATCTGTAGTTACTGAAATTTGTTGGGTAAAATCTAATCTACTACATAAACTTAGTCCCAAATACGCTGTAATACACCACAATATAACCTATTGTGAATTCTCTTCTCGCCAGAGTAGGTGCTTTCTTAATGAAACAAGTACCTATATCTATATATTTATGAAAATGAACCCATATTTCTTTTGGTCACGCCATAACTTGAGATGTTTTCTAATATTTTATAGAAGGGTCTTACAGAACGAAAAATTAAGAAAATTGATCAGAAAGTCAGTTCTCGTGGGATAAATTTGAATTTCCACGCGAACGATATCGCGGGCAACAACTAGTATTTCAATAAAAAAGGCGGAGATTGGAGATCTAACAACACTATAATGACAGCTATCTTATCCCAAGGACTATCTATCTATGGTTACGTAAACTCTCTGGTTGTTCCTCAAAGAAGTTTTAATTCTGAATAGGATTCACCGAATAAAGGCGTTTGTCGATACTTAGGAACCTAATCGTAATGTAAAACACATATAAAGTAATTATTAAAATAGTATTTTCAAAAGGTTCAGACAAAAATATCCTTGTATTGTTTCAATAAATAAAATTTTTGGGTAAAGTATTGCAGGATTTAATAAAAATATCAGGTTAGGCTGAATCTGTATTGCAAAAATCGGGGAGAAAGATGTACGTTCAGTTCCCGACTAACTAATTTCTGTAGATGCGCCTCCACCTACACTACTGTACAGTTAAACATTCTTGGAAATATGGCAGTAATATCCGGCTCTTAAGGCTACGGCGCCACAGGGTTTACTGCCAATCAGTTCACTATTAACTACCATTTCTAAATTTAAAACTTCATACGTATTTTTTATTTAAGGCAACATTGCAGCGAAAAGCAATTACCTATTCATTCATTGGAAATTAGTGATAATATAATGTTAGTTATAAAACCTGCTATATGTTTTTTTAATTAACCTTGTAAAGTCTCAAGTAGAAGACGATAACAAACTCCAGAAGTATGAACCCCAAAAAACCGCATGAATTGTATCAGTGTATTGTCTGTCGGAGAATACAAATAATCTGCTGAAGAGATTAGTGTGGTTTCAAATAGCTTGACACGATGGATTACATAATGAAAGGGGCCATAAAGTTAGCGATGCGTCCGCTATGTGACTTTGAAGTCGTTCTAATTTCATACACTACAATAAATACGTAGGAATTACGTTAATATTACTTTTCCGGTGATTTAAATACCGATGTTTTATTGCCAAGCTCTTTTCTTAGAAGCTGTTCTTATTGTTATGTAAAGTGACGGGGAAACAAATATTTGTCCATGTGACCTAAATTAGTTAATCGGACTCGGACTTCCCGGAAGAGCCAGTTTGAGTTACAGGTATGCGACTGCTTGAGCTATTGCTTAAACTTCCCAATCCTACTCAATATTATAAGCGTGAAAGTTTGTGAGGATGACAGCATGTATGGATGTTTGTTACTCTTTCACGCAAAAACTACTGAACCGATTGCGATGAAACTTGGTATGTAGATAGATAGAGACCTGAATTAACACATAGGCTTACATACATACACATAATTTTTACCCCGATATTCTCATATCATCCGATATTCGTATAAGCAATACCCAATATCCTGCCTTCCCCTTTCAATATACCCCCGATTTTCTCATCTCGCATTCTTTAATTCAGGTTCAGGTTCAATGTGAGTGTTTAATACGCATCTGCTTGTGTATGTATGTATGTACAAAAGCTGTTTATTGTTATTTACTTTCGCATTCTACAAAATAAGCAATCGATTTATTTTGACATCTTTTTGTACTTTAAATTAATTTATTAATAAAAAACATAACTGTTCTTTATTACAACCGCTAATTTCATGGCCTTTGCGTATTTTTGTGGGAACGTCGCGTGAAATACTGAATCGCTTTTGTTATAACATTCAAAGTTATTAAGAGCAATGCTCTGTGAAAGTCATGTTAGATTTGTATGCGTAAGGCATCTCGTGTGGGAAGAAAGTAAACACGTATTGAGACTATGACCACATCATTTTGACAACGATTTTCGGAGAATTTCGCATTGGTCACGCAAGGATTTATTTATTTGGCTAGTTTCCTTGTATAGCATGTAAATATCGTGTGCGTCATTTAGACGTAAATGTAATAGGTTGTTTGGAAATATTTTACATTGTTTTTTGGAAACTTAATGCTAAATTTTGAGTCAATAAATTTGAGAGCTACGTTATCGGTTGGTGGTCTGAACAACGTCTCCTTTTTCACAACATACGCCGCGTCATAGGACCTTGTTCTATGCCTTTCGCTTCAAGGATGTTCTAACTACGTTCTTAAAGTCGTCTTATGTTTTGCTGTTATTCTACAGCAAGGCCTCCTGGGACAATTTACATAAAGACTAAAAAATACAAGATATTACGTAAACAAGAAATATTGATATTATTGCATTAAATGTTGTACAATAAAAAGAGGTAAGTTCTAGAATAAATCTAAGTATAAATAGACAAAGACAAATACTGAACGATACGACCTTCAAACCTTCAAGAAAAGAGCGTACTCCTATCTCAAAGGCCGGCAACGTACTTGTGACTCTTGAGTTGCAGGTGTTCATGGGCGACGGTAGTCACTTACCCGTCTGCTCGTTTGTAGGGGGGGGCCCCTATAATATAAAAAAAAGACAAAAGATCAGTACCTTTTGTTTTTGTTTGTTTTTACCCAAGCTGTAGACGAGCTTCAGTGTTATATTTTTTTTTTTTTTCAAATTAAAATGATTTGGATCGAGCTTTGACCAGTTGGCGATCACTATCCAAAATAAACATGTTTGAAGAAGCTTGTTCCTATGAACAATTTTTTTTTTCTTGAGAATAAAAATTAAGATTTGTAAGATGAACGAAGAATATAATGTTTAGAATTACAATTAAGCGTCAGTTTAGTTCCCATTGAGTGACATGTGACACATTGCTCAATGTTTGCCGCCCATTGTCGACTGTGGAATCCTAGATGTACCCGGGTGGTGTAGGTTTAAAGAGGAAAGCGGGTTAGGACCAAAGTACAAGGCCATAACGAAAGATTGTCAAATTTCTCAGCTCTATAAGTTACAGGGTTGTACTAATTTCACGTAGACCCATGGATTACATACATTTAGAATTGAACTCATTCATTTCTGATTAAATTGAAGTTGCTAGTTAATATTCAACCTATCACCGAGCCTTAAATATCTGCGCATTACTTTTCAAGCAGAAAATTTTGCATTAGGATGGGGTATGAACCCGTAACTACAAAATAACCACACGGCACAGTGTGTCGTGCGATTTTTTTTTATGTCTAAGTTACCTGAGATCTGTCTTGTAACACTAAAACAAAGGCCTAAAAAAATTATGGATATCTCGGCTAATACAACAAGGTTAGCAAGATAAAACTCCTTCTGTCTATTACTCGAAAACATCATCATAAGTTTTATATAATTGAAATGGCGACATAAAAAGTTAACGATCGCGATTCTCCGCTTTAGTTTGTACATTGCACCACACCAACAAAAGATGTACCGCCACATGAATTAGGCTACAAGTCAGGTGGACGTTGGAACGCAAGACGGACTACACGCATAATCACTTTACTTATTTGGACGTCAATGGGACGCATTATCATATGTCATCGGTCCTTAGGTTCTAGACTATGACAAAATGTAGTGCTTATTTTTGTATTGTTTGTTTTTGTATGCTTATAATAAAATAAAAACAGACAGCCGTAGACTGCACGTCGGAAGTGAAAACATAACTTCACAATGTATTTGCATATACATACACAAACATACACACACACATCTATATATATATAATTAGGTTAAAAATAAATAGTAGGTAATAACATATCTTAATGTATACATAGGGTACACTGGAAGTTCTGCGCTCCTGGCCGCTCATAAATGTTTGAATTTCGAATGTTATATTTTTTTAAATATAAGAAACTCGGCTCCGTCTTACGAATTTTCGATCAGGGTCACGTGTCCTGACGCGAGTTTAACATTTTTTACCCATCCCAAAAAGTGCACAACGCCGCTAAAGAAGTTTTCACTTCAAAAAAAGCGTATACTATATTACTGTATAATATTAATCAATTTATTTTACATAGAGATATTTAGTTTTATATTGAGAAGTACACATAGCCTACGGAATACATCATATTTATATATTAGTACTACCAGACTTAGAAGTCAATGAAATAGTGGTATCATGACTAATCATGAGTGGTTGTTATTAAAGTGTAAGAAGTCTGAAAATGAGAATTTAA
The DNA here is from genome assembly GCA_963859945.1 of Euplagia quadripunctaria. NCBI lineage: Eukaryota > Metazoa > Arthropoda > Insecta > Lepidoptera > Erebidae > Euplagia > Euplagia quadripunctaria. Next base: position 18,845,849 of record OY982568.1, on the reverse strand, counting down.
CGCACACTTTAATCAGTGTAGACACTCATAACTTAAAATCGGTAATTTTTTAATTTAAAAAAATAAAACACAATCGTAATTAGAGGTAATCGTAATTATAGGTAAACACCTCTAATTTCGTTCTTAAAAGAGCTTTGTTGCTCTTGTACTAGGTACAAGTAATACATTAATATAATAAGCAAATCAGTAAAAATTAGAAATGTGTACTGTCTACTTCACAACAGGAATCCAAAACCCTGTGACCGGAACTAATTTAGGTAATCCTTATTTTAAAATAAAATAATTATAAGGAAGTATGAATAAATAGATTAATGTGTAATATATTTTTAAAAGCTATCTATAAATATCCCAAGTATACATCGCGACAAGACACGGGCACATTTGCATAATCAGTCGGTGTGTATGCGGGCCTGGTGTGCATTACACCGTAACGATGGAGTTATCCAATCAGTGGCCGGCGCTCCAACGTCTCTTGATGGCTAATATCACGGGTTATAGGAAAGGATTCACTATTAATGCGATATTATATTGAAGGATGATCTTTGAATTTTGATAAGGTTTTTACGCAAGGTTGCACGGATATGAAAAAATATACAAAAAGCATTTGCATTCGTCTTTTCTTAACACATTTTTCTTTGAGTATATAATACAGGGTATTAGTGAAACGCACCCGAAAACGAAGACAGACGATAGTACTAATGGTACCTTTGATGATGGGTCTGAAAAGAAATCGTCCCCGATGATTTTTTTATTTTTAGTATTTTTCACGCTCCATCATGTTAGTACAGCTAAATGAAATGAAAATTTCATAAAAAATAAATCAGAAACAGCTGATGCTCGGGTCAACGAATGCGCGGGCGACTAACTCGCGCGGCAATCTGCCCCAGCGCGTAATTTGACCCAAGCGTCAGATGTAAAAAGATAGTTTTTTTCATCAAGGTCGATTTTTTTCTCACCCATCATCTAAGGTATCATTAGCACTATCGCCTGTCTTCGTTTTCGGGAGCGTTTCACTAACACCCGGTATGTTTATTCATGAATTTTCTTAGGAGAAAATTCTAATTTCTTCCATTTATATTTTACAGATTCAATTCAGTCTGCAGATGAGTCAAAACAAAATATTTCCTATATTACGTACCCAGAGTGGACACTCCCGATAGTCATCGCCTAGATTAACTTTAAAACTTTCGCGTTCCATGATATATCTGTTTCGTGATCGCGTTAATTCCCGTATGTATACATAATTACATCGCGTAGATGCTTGATCGCACGGAGATATTTCAGAATTGTATGCACCTAGATTTTTTATTTCATTGTTGCTTAAAAACACATCGTATCACTTTTTTTCTTGAACGTATATGCAAACGTGTAGGAACGCCCGTGTATCGCAGCCTACGTTAGGCTTCGAGTAAGACAACGAATCAAGTAGAGCTAAAGTGTTGTGACACATTTAATTCGATTAATAACGATGTTTTTAACTGTTATTAGTTATATACTTAACGAGTATAACAACGTTCGCGCTACATCTAGGAACATCTTACACACCTGTGTTCCCGCAAATTTCTCGCAGCTGTTACAAGATGTACCGTTACACATTTTCATGGCTTTATGAAAAGCTAAATTTTGCCACTATACGCTTATGTGAGATAACAAAGTTTTATTAAATACCTAAGTAATTTAGGAACGTAATTTCGTTAAGAGCAAACTAGGTAAAACTGTTTTTTTAAACAATTGTAGTTCTGCTGTGATTGGGCGTTCGGTCCTTATAGAAGTGCTCTAGACTTAACTTGATTTTTACCGATTCCACGTGGCGTATTACGGGTTTAGTAGAAACACTAATACTCTTTTCATATGTAACATTAATATGAATTTGATCTGATTAGAAATGTAATAAAACCTCACAGAGTTATCTACAAATTATTTTTTATTTACGAGGTCAACTGCCCCCCTGGGTTTTGTATGCTTATGAAGTCTTAAGTCTATTAAAAGTCTAGTAATTTTGAGTCAAATGTTTAATTTACCTCCTCCCTGGACCGACAAAAACAAACTTTGCACATACACTGGGTAGACAAAAAAATGTATGGAACCCTGGACCAAAAGCTGGATACGCCCATAGGTGGGTTTTAAACATAGTGTTACGCATTTAAATTATTAATGACTCATATTCACAACAATAAGAGTTTAAATTCTATTGAATTCTAATGAAAGTTTGTATTAAATTAGGTGCACTAAAGAATTTCATTTTTATTATATGATGTAACTAAAAATTTACGGTTTTCGCAATTTTTTATTTTATTTGTGCTATAAGACATTGCTTCGTACCAAATTTCAAGATTCTGAGTTCACGGGAAGTACCCTGTAGGTTTTGATTACCTTGCGAGTGTCGAAAATTTGCGGAAATTTGCGTCATAAACGGCTGTATCTTTTGATTGCATTGCCTTAGAAGTTTGATTTCTTCACTGCTCCAAGGGACAGTAAACCTGAGTATTTGATATAAATTTCAGCTTGATACCTCAGCGCGTTCCTGAGAAAAAGGGTCTTGACACACAGACAGACGTTCGGACGGACGGACAACAAAGTGATCCTATAAGGGTTCCGTTTTTTCCTTTCGAGGTACGGAACCCTAAAAATATGAATCCCAATTCTCAAGTACTCCTAGTAATTACACTGTAGGGTACACCCGACCTAGCATTTAACCAGCTTTAGCTTGGCTATGTAACATATCACATTAACATAATATACCGCTGGGCTGTACCAATGGCCAGGTATATCCAGTTAGCTGGCTATATCCCGACATTTGCATAATCGAAGCTGTACGGAACCACCTCGTGCGGCGTGTCACAAGGTGTTTCATTGTATTGTCGATGATTCAAGTTTAATAACAGGTACTGTTTCATATTGTCGATGGTTGAAGTTTAATAGCAGGTGTTATTAAAATAACGCGTTCAAATAACGGAACTAATTATTTTACTTGAAATAGCATACATTTTTGCGTGTAAGTTGCAATAATTATAGTTTAATAAAATTAAAAAAAAAACAGACATGTCCCGAAGATTTTAATGAAGTTTAAAAAAGTGATTATGATAATTTGATAACTTGACATCTCTCACGGCCGTCTGATCCCACACTAGGCAGACCCATGTAATATTGTGACCAGATTGCTGATAAACATACATATATATTTCTAAATACATACATATTATAGATAAATTACATCTAGACACAGAACAAATGATCATGCTCATCACACAATTATTTGTCCTGGGTGGGAATCGAACTCACAACCTTTGGCTTAGCAGCCAGGATCACAAACCACTAGACCACAGCCAGTCAAGTAAAACTGCAGTTGCACTACACAGTACTGACGATTTTATTAAGTAAAATGTTTATGGGCCTCTGGAAACTCTAATATCATTTATATTCTTATTGGCTTTCAACTAGGTCCATAATAAGAGTAGGCTCCGATTACAACAAGTTTCTAACGCCCATATAGTAACAATGTCTATGCTTCCTACACCAAGCAGTTGTCCTACCAACAAAGTGCAGCGGGTAGCTAGTTAAACGAGAAACTTGTTGGAAACGGACACTGAATAGGCTGTTAGCCAATTTTGAATTATTTTCCTTCTACTTTACCAAGAAGGGCAGTAAAATAAATATCTTTTCAAATTTGCCAATTTTCTTCTCAGTAAGGGGAGAACTCAAACCTTACCTTGTATGTAAACACAGTCACAAAATAATAAAGCTATATTTTATAGTTGCACGGACAACAAAAGTAAGGATCATAATTTTTTGTGTATGCTCAAATACACAAAACATATCACAGTTACGTATCACAAACATCTTGTGGTAAATTGCGTTTTGTTTTGTGTATTTTTAAGCATAGACAAAATTAATATCCCTACTGCCTACTATGGCGTGTAATAAAAATATTGATTGTTGTAACTTATGTTAACAAAATTCACAGAAAACACTACGAAAAATACGTAAAATTTTTTAAAACGTTGCAGATTTCGTAGGAGATAAACTCGTATCGGCGAGTATTACGATCAGTGTTTTTGTAGATTATTGCTACTTAGAAAAGTCATAATAGTGAGAATGTGAATGGCATTAATCCCATTAAAAAGCTAATGCCCAGTTAACTCCACCGCTAAGCGAATTCTTGTCTTAATGCGATGCTGCTACAAACGAGTAAAAAAAAAAATTACGTCTGCGAGAGCGGTTTAAGCCAACAATCATTTCTTTCAGTTTACGTTTCGTTCACAAGAATAAATTTCATGTTGCATTTCTACGGACCATACAGAAAAAAAATATCGTCAATAGCATTATGGTTTGCGGAAACAATATCTTTATATTCAAGCAACGGTGACACATTTTAGGGCTTTTGATATACGTTTATATATTATATATAATAATGATATAAGTATGCGTTTTTATACAAAAGGTAGGATATTCGAATACAACCTTTTTGATCACTGATGGCAAGCTCCACCAGCTATAAAATTCCAAAACTGGTGTGAAAAAGACTCCTGTAATTTTGATGGGCGGGTAAGAGATGTATCGCCAACGTTATTATAATATTGCACCTTGGAAATTGGGCTTGGCACTTTTTTGCCATGAAATCAGAGCCTGACACACAAACATTACAAGGTTTAACAGCACTTTAACATGTGTTTTCCTTTTCCTTTATTCTGATTGTCAAAAATGACAGTTTTCTAAAGGAATTAATTAATACTTAGTATGTCTTGGTTATTAGATGTAGTCTCTTTCTTAATTTGAAAGAGACTGCATTGTAAATAGGTACTGTTTGTTTGCGAAATATGACTAGTTCAGTTACTTAACTTTTTATCAAAACTTGAAGGACCGTTCTTTGAATATATTTCTGTAATTTCAAGTAAATGAACATTCTAGAATGTAAATCCTGAGTTACGGAAAGTTGAAGTCATTCGATTAGACTCTAAGCGGTTTGATAGACACGCATGCAAATTATTGTTAATAGATATTGCGACAAAGTCTGTCCACATTTCTTGCTCGTTTCATAAGTACTTAGCTAACACACACTTAATAATACATAGATAGTTTTATTTGTTTGAGAATTACTTAGATATCAAGATTTGTTAATCAGTTATGTATTTACGGGAATTAATGCGATCACGAAAAGGTATTACATACCTCTGAATTGCCTGACGTTTCGACCAGGTTGCAGTGTAAAGTTTAAATGTTAGTATTTGTTAATCAGATAATTGCTTCTAAATAATTTAACTCTACTCTACCTTTCTGTGTTTGTAACACTTATGGTCGTTTTATTTGCGCTTGTAACGACTAAACAACAAAATCTGTTCATCGTGTAGTTTAACGCTGGATGAAAATAAAAAATATAATCTGACTTACATAATATAAAAATGTCAATTCTGACGTTTATAAAAAAAAAACGTTCGGAATACAAATTAAAAGGTGACATCTATAAAGAACATGATGTCTGTATTTTATTTTAAAGATGTTATTATAAAACTGGTTGTAAAATCGATTTTGACATATAGTTCTAAAATTAAATTTAAGTCCGTTAATCATCCTATTGTAATCTACTGTTTGATATAAACTTTTTTTTTTAAATTTGCCAATACAGAAATCAGTTCTCTGTCTTTTCCACGACACATTTGTTGTTAAATCATATTATTAGGTTAAATTTGAAGATGTTATTCCCCATTTTAAATATTCATAACGGTATAAGCTAATAACATTACTATGTAATATTCAGCAATTTACACCGCGCAGTTCACCTGTTCTGCGGTCCTAGCGGGTTAATATAGAATCTTGTATCTCAGCGGGGTGGGAACTATAACTGGGGGTCCCGCGACGCGCAATGGGGAGTCATTATCCCCAACAACACAATATGAGTAACATAATATATTATGTTATGTACATACATGTTAGGGTTTGTAATGATCTATTTTGTTGGCAAAAAGCGCAAAATAGGTGCCACGTCATTAACGTCTAAGCGTATTTCGTTCGTTATTTCTTGGCGATTGGACGTGGGCTGGTAAATATATGAAGATAGACTTGAAAATTTCATATGTAAAAATGTTCATGATCCAAATTGGAGATAAAATCAAGGTTTGTTAACCATATGATGTTAAATAATTTAAGCTGTGGTAAATGAAAAACTGGTGCCTCCAGTAAGTTAGTGAAATAATTTACTTTCAAATCGAGTTTCATTTAATAAGCCCCATTAGATAAATGTAGCAAGGTACGGGTTAATGATGATTATTTAATGATAGGATGTGAGACCAAGAGGTTTATTAAGTGAAATATGGACGCAAGTAGTAGTAGCAATAATAAATTATATAAGTAATGTTTTTAACAAAATATGAACTACCCATGTTTTCATGTATTTACTGTCGTATTGTCCATCCAAAGGTTAAGAGATTGCTTTTAGCGATAAGGACGCCCTTTGTACATACTCACAAGATGTACCTATTCCATATAAAAATTATTTTGGTGTACAATAAAGTTTATTCTATTCTAAACCGATCTCCACGAAATTGATTGTGAAACAAATAAACTAATAAATGTATTATATACTCAAACCCTCCTGAAAATACGTAGAATACTTTAGTGAAACACTCATGAAAATTGGTCCGTTACTTTTCAACATAATCGCGGACAAACATACATACATACAGATCGAACTCCTTATTTGAAGTCGGTTAAAATACTTACTTTCCATAAATAATTGTCATTGTCATTAGCTACGTGACAAGATTGAACTGGAGTAACGCAGTTTATCGATACTGCATCTAATCATATTCTATATTCAAATCTACAAGGTGGAAAGAATCGAAATACGCGTCAGTAACAAAAGACACTAGATTTTTTTTAATAACATTTGGACGATCTTAAAAGGTTGAAGTTCGAACCTTTATTTAATAACGGGTTTGCTGTAATATTTGAATAGAGAATCCATTGAAAGCCATCACGAATCGTATTCAGGTAAGCGAGTAATAAATAAGCAATTCTAGATTATAAAGGTTGGACCTGCTCGCGTGGGTGTGTAGACTGGTTCTCACTTCTTTTATTTTTATTTCTCGTTTCGCTAATAACGCGGTGCGCGAGCGCATCTTTTGAGTTCAATACACCGATTGTGAATCCTGAACTTTTTTGTAGAGACAGCGGTATTAATTGTCTTTGGAAAACATTCAAGGTTTTTATTGTAGTAGTGCTTGGAATTTTATAGTATTAAATAGACTCGATGTATATTCATGATCATTGCAAGGTACTTTTACGTAAGTAAATACAAATATTTTTGTGAAAGCTAAAGGTTTTTAGGTGGTAGCCCTGGTTTCAGAAATTGATAAATTATTCAAAGAATACACACATTAACACGTTAACATAAAAAATACATTGGATTAGGCGGAAGGCTCACCATATCTTTAACATATCACATCATCATTTTCCTACCCTTGTACTAAATTAAGTCGGGGTCGGTGCAATGTGTTTTGCAAGCAAACACATTGCAAGAGTTTTGGCTGGTTTTTATGGCCGGCCGCCTGCCTGACGCCAATTTCAATATCTTTAACATCTATAATATTGTCACGCCTCTGTGACATACAATAGTACTGGCGGGTGAGAAGTCCGCACTGATTTAGAATCAATATACTTGAAATGTATAATTGACAGATTAGGAAGGACTCTGGTGGGAACTGCCGTAGATGTTAGCACGGTCTGCTCAAGAAATATGGATTTGGTCAAGATATTTAAGGAATTGTGTTATAAATGTTTAATGTGCTAAGCTTAATATTTATTATAGCCATACGAGCTAGTTGAATCTTTTAAATAACCTCCTCTCAATAGCGACCCCCGTAACCTGGGAACCGAAATACCTCCCAATCATTGCAATATTAAGCCAGAAAATGTAGCATGGTTAAAATTGCTACGTTACAGTATTAAGCTTAAAATATCGTAATGTTGTCATCTCCATGAGGAGTAAGTACCAACTGTATTGCAATAACATTTAAAAAAGTTCCTCACGCACGTAAAGTAACAGTAGCATTTACTATTACACTAAATAAATTATGCAATCAATTATAAAAAAAATGTTTAACTAGGTACTTTTTAGTGCGCCTTGAAATTCCGTAATAAAACTTAGCAATTTGAAGTGCTTAAGCAGTAAAGTGCACTTAGTAACGCTATTTTATTAATACCAATAGCAATCTGCACCTGGTCTTATATTAGGCAATAAATGCACTGTTTTGTTCATGGCAACCCTGGACTATAACGTCGACAATATCACAGCTTGTTTCGATACAGCGATAATTTAAGCCTTAACATGCATTTTACATTAACTAATTGTGATATCTACGATATACACTTGGATTGTTTGCTTGAAATAACTGCTCTCGGATCTATGGAAGAGCAGGTGACGGCAAGGTCTGACCATCACGCAGGTGATCCCCTCACGTAATCCCCTTTAACTTAATCGTATATCCTCGGCCGCGAAAGTTAAATTATAGGGGCAACATTTTTATATGATGGGGGCAAACGAACAGACGGTCGGACAGTCACCTGGTGGTAAGTGACTACCGTCGCCCATGGACATCTGCAACTCAAGAATCACAAGTGTGTTGACGGCCTCTGAGATGGTAGTACGCTCTTTTCTTGAAGGTTTGAAGGTCGTATCAGTCCGGAAATACCGCAGGTGACAATTTGTTCCCGGGTTTGGTAGTGCAAAAAATTTCTGGAGAACCGCACAGTGGTGGATTGCCATTTATCCAGGTGATGGGGATGAAAGTTTTGTCGCGTTGCACGATGGCGAAACGCTGCGGCCGGTAAAAAGAACTATCAGAGATTCTAATTAAAAATTCTAGCATATTTTTCATATTATGTTTTTAATTGTTTAGTAAAGTACACTGATACTTAATATTATATTCTTCAATAAAGAGGACCTATCTCTTAATTTTAACACGCTTCTATTAGCTATACTTACAACTAACTGCTCCGCCTAACCAACAAATCTTGGATTTGAATGGAAATTGAAGATTAAATTGTACTTTAACTCGCTTATTCTTTTTCTGTTGATTGAATCCATTTTTTTTCTATAACATTCTTCAAGTTTAAGTTCCCAAATTAATCACTTAGTATTAGTAGTAACTAGTAGTAGTATAAAATGTTATTATAAATATATATATAAAATACCTATCACTTTTTACTGGCGCCAATATTTTTACGTATAAAGATAAAATGGCTGCTACCGTTCAGAATCAAATTTAAAAAATTCTACTAAAATTTACAATGCTAATTCTGTAATAATGGCCATATATTTTTTTATATTCTTAATTTAAAAAGTCATAAATGTCAATTAATTCATCAACAATATATTTGATAGTGATTAGGCTGGTTGCACACAGCGGGGGCTGGTCAAAGCCGCACCTAAAGTGCGAACATGCTTTATTTTTTTAATATTTGTTGACTATTCAACAGTTGTTAGCGCTATTATTTAATACAGGTGTTAATTAAATTGTGGATAATAACTGGTTCATATCAAAGTTTTATAAAGAAATTTTACTTAGAAGAAATGTAGAGACAAGTTCCATAAGTTTAAGTTTAATACACGGTTTTACTCATGTGTATTTAGAGGATGCCCGACTAGTTTCGCAACGACGGGATTAATCAAGGGATGAAGCGTCCTATCTCGTCGCAACCAGCATCCCCGAAATATACACCTAAGTAAAAATATAAATCCTTTATTAATAGTTTTTAAACTTTCGCGACTATACATATTAAATGTCTAAATAGGGACTTAATTGGAATGATAATTCCAAGATACAATACCTTATGCTACTATTATGGCTACCCGATGTTTCAATCGAATTGCACCGATCGTAGTCACGGGCCCACCGATATACATTTCTAATCCTTCATCAAGTTCCAAAACGATCAGAACTACAGTTAAGGTTGGTGTTATTTAGTTTAAGTTTTAGTTTATTTGGTGTTATTTAATTTTAAATAAATAACTCCTCATTCCTCCATGGTAAAGTGACAAACGCTAGATTTCTTCACTTCCCACTCTATACAAGAGTGGGAAGTGGGCAGTAATACAGTGCTTCAAGAATGTTTAAGCGTTTATATCACATTGGTCTTAATTAAAGGGGTCTTATTTTTAGGCTATACGTCATTAATCAAGACACATAATTTTAACCTGAGATGTCGGCAGCTTTAAATGTGAATGTTTTTTTAATGGTAAAGTAATTACGTTCCTGTCTCTTTTTAAAGTCTTTGTAGTCCCCGGAAAATATCTTTTACCTCTACACTTGAAATGTATGTATAATAATTTGTAATAAAAAAAAATATGCCTAGAAGGGGATTTCAAAAAAGGGGTTAAAACTGGAAATTGTTTCGGAGAAAAATTTAAAAACCTTTTTTTTCCAATGCTTAAAAAATCCTACATGGCACTAAAATTACAACGTATTATTTATTTAGTTCACTAATGGTTCACTTCACAGTGAACGCTGTCCAAAGGTTTATAAAAAAAACAATCAGTCGTAGGACTGCACGTCAGAAGTGAAAACATACACATACATACACACATCTGTATATATATATATAATTAGGTTAAAAATAAAAAAGTAGGTAATAACATATCTAAATGTATACATAGGGTACACTGGAAGTTCTGCGCTCCTGGCCGCTCATAATGTTTGAATTTCGAATCAGGCCACGTATCCTGAGCGAGTTTAACATTTTTTTATCCATCCCAAAAAGTGCACAACGCCGCTAAAGAAGTTTTCACTTCAAAAACATAACATTTTAATATTTAACTCTTTCAAAGTTATACGTAGGTACATATTTACTTTGGATTGAGCCAAACATATTCTATATTACGCCGATCTACTTTCAGACTCATACAGATTGCATCGATGTAGTTATAAAATATTTATTCCAAATACATTTTGTGTCAATGACGTGCATACGTGATACCATAAACTAGATGTTAGGGTTGTACAAAGCGATACAAAAAAAAAACACGAAAATTATACTACATACTTCCATAGCTATAAGAGGATTTTTAATAATCCAATTCCATAAAAGCTGTAAGTTTAAAAAGTGTTTCAAATAATTATTTCTTAGTCTGATAAATTCTATTTGTAACAACCCTGATATTAACCAGCGTCCGCCATGTCAACTCACCACTGCCATTTAAGGATGTGGATCTATATAATTTCCATTTTACATACGCCATGTTCGTAGTTATATAACGTGACAGGATAGTGATCGGTTGTGTGACGAGAATGTAGCTGTAATCTTTTCTGTGTTCACTAAATTCATATTCCTGTTCTTTATTCAAAGTAGTATTTTCTAAGTCATTAGTCGACGTTTTTGAATTTGAACGTTATCTGTATTCTACATTTAAAGAAGTTTTTAGAACGAATATTTTTTTTTATATTCAGTAGTTTTTTTTTTTCTTCTACAGGAGAGACCGCAAGTCTATGGTTACTTTGACAGGTGATACTTCAAAACAGTTGATATACGAGATGTTGTACAAAAAACTAACTATAAAGGTCATGTCTTGATATCACAGACACCGCTTTAATAGTTTCCTGAGAAATTAACACTGCTTATCTTAATGATGGCGTTTATGAGTTTTATCTTCGAGGAAACGAGATGTTTACACTTTTTCTTTTAGATGAGCCGCGGGGAATAGGAAAAGGTTGATTGCTTTATAAGGCGATGAGAAATTTGTTAAGATTTTTTAAGCGTTTCTGTGGAAGAATACTCGAAAAATCATATTTCATTCTTATATTAGAAAAAACAGACGTAGGACTGCACGTCAGAAGTGAAAACATAACTTCACAATGTATTTGCATATATATATATATATATATATATATATATATATATATATATATATATACACACACACACACGCACACGCACACACGCACGCACGCACGCACGCACGCACGCACGCACGCACGCACGCACGCACGCACACACACACACACACACACACACACTGGAAGTTCTGCGCTCCTGGCCGCTCATAAATGTTTGAATTTCGAATGTTATATTTTTTTAAATATAAGAAACTCGGATCCGTCTTACGAATTTTTGAACAGGTCACGTGTCCTAACGCGAGTTTAACATTTTTTACCCATCCCCAAAAGTGCACAACGCCGCTAAAGAAGTTTTCACTTCAAAAAATATAGAACTTTAACTGAGATATAAAATAACATCACACCAGTCTCATGCTTCTTGTGATAAAAGTTCTAACAATGTAAATTCTATACGACAAGTATAAAGTTCTGTTATCATTCCCAATAAATCAAAAACTAAACCTGTTTTGAAAATAGGTTTACACATCGATACGGTCAATATAACTGATACAAAATCTAAATTTATAGCTATGGTAATTCGAACGACTGTTATTCTACCAATAAAATAACCTTTTCAAAAATGTCAATTTTAAATATGACATTTTAAGAACTCAACTGTTTCGTTTATAAAAAAGGGCTAATGAATTTCTAATTTCAAATTCATTTTCATACTTCTTTCTCGAAGTTGTTTGGATAAATACTCAAAGATCAAACCTAATTTCTTTTGGGAGTAATAACAGATAATATTCTAGAGAGTCGATAACGGTTTGTAGATTTGTATCGTTACGATAAGTGATACTGTCCTGGTGACCCACTTAGTACTGATAACTGATAACATCGGCGTTTTATGTATTATACACACGCGAACAGACGTTGCCGTTAAGTCGTATACTTCTGTGCAGAGACCTATACTCGCTATCAGTCGATTAAGTAGTGTTTTTTTTTATTTCAAGAGAGAGAATAGACAAGTTCCTTGCAAGATTAAAAACTTTCTTCTTTTCATTCTTTCAAACTCATAATAGATAATTTCAATAAACGTGTTTGAGCTACAGGCTGTTTGTTAAGCTCTTGAGTTTTTTATGAAGGATTTACTAACAGCAATGGGATCACCTTTATCGCTACGTTTTTCTTACGGTTAATGGTATGAAATGCGTAATTGATAGACAATATGTTACAGTAATTGTTTACAAAGCTGAGATAACGTTTCTACATTGTTCTTTTTTTAACCACTACATTGGAAAACAAACCCACAAGACCCGCTTGGGGGTAAACGATTATCAGCGTTGTTAACCGCGTGCCAATCACAACAATCGTCGTCCAATCATAACAAACTGATACACGTGATTATAAAATAAATAATAAAGCTTCATATAGGCATCCAAATTATCCTGATGTTTATTTCTGGGTCTTTCTTTTTTGTAGCCTACATTAGACATTTAGCAAATGTGTCAATTAGATGTCAAGTTGACAGCTGAAACGTCAGTCTCAATCTCACAGACCACGTACAGAAATAAAATTTAGACATATATTTGAATTCTAGTTTAGTTGTAATTACATATATTATGTAGGTGTATTAGTAGACAGTTTACTACGTAACATGGCGCGGAAGCGAGACGGGAGGTATGGAGTTACAGCTTCACTTGAATACAATGCTGGTCTGACCTGTTCTCCTCGTCCTTCATAATAAACAAACGAATGCAGACTGTTCCACAACTTTCATTTTACTTGCAGTGATGATATACTTTGCCAGTACAAATAGTACCTACTAGTTTGAACACTCAGTATAAAAGTACGATAGGGTTGTCAAATTGTTATTTTACCTCATGAAAATGTATATATGTCAAGTATTTAAATTATTGATTAAAATTTTAATTCGGTTAGTTTAGTTACATTTTAATTTTTGACCGTTAATACTAAAGTTTGCCTGGTAATAAATGAACTTTAAATGTTTTGTGAAACAAAATCGTTGGCCAGTATAGTATAACTTAAATTGTCATTGTATAGCTTTCCGTACAATGACAGGTCCAATAGTGGACGCATTTAGCTTGATGATTTTTTTTTTAATTTATGGTATAGGGGGCAAACGAGCAGACGGGTCACCTGATGGTAAATGACTACCGCCGCTCATGGACACCTGGAACTCAAGAGTCACAATTGCGTAGCCGGCCTTTAAGGTAGGAGTAGGGGAAAGGTGGAAGAGGGAGAGAGGGAAGGGTTAGGGTCTCCGGTAACCTAACATACTCGTTAGCCCCCTATACCATAAAAATAGATGAAAAGTCTCAACCCATTCATCCAGACACAGAACGTTTGGCAACCCTAGTATTTAAGTTAATCCTGCATTATGACCCTTTCACGTAATTCACTAAGCAAACCGCCAACTTAGTCACTTTAATACACTTTATATTCTTTTCCTCTCACAATTTAAGTGAGAATACTTGATGATCGTATACGTAACGGTACCCGTTCAATTTAATCTTTATAATCTCCAACTTTGTTGTCCATATTGAGACATTAAGGAAAAGTAGAAATACAAAACGTTCCATATTCGTCTCGGGCCATGAAAAGAGCGGGTAAACAATTTCATATGCATTTTTAAAGCATACTCTTTAATAGAATACTGCGTATTTTAGAGGAAAAAAACTAAGGGGATAACTAACTGTATGTAAAATAGATTGAAATTCAATTTGAAAATTAAGCACTTTTAAGGATTATTGTTTTTATATTTTGATATGTAGGTAAATAATATTAATTAAATTCATATAAAATGCACAATGCACAAATTCAGAAACTAAAAAAAAATATAAAAGTGAAGTAGAATATTAAGTGTTCATCATTGGTGATAAACTGACGTATATTTAAATATAGAATAGAACGACGAGCAGAATGTCGCTAGTAACTTTTAAACTTTCGCGTTCCATGATAATTATAATTAAGTTGACAGGGATAAATGCGATTACAAATTTAAAATGTATACTATAATATACGCATTTAAAAATTTATACTGTGGTATTACTGAAACGTCAAACTTAGGTATCTACAGTACAGCCTGAAGTTGGCTCAACCGCCATCTCGCACATGGCACAATCGAGTGGAAAATAACTAACCCAAATATGACTTCTATGTTAATATAGTATCAATCTCAATCTTCCGCTAAAAACCAACGCCGACATTGATCATGCATGCTTACACATCACAAATCTTATACAGGTTGCCGCGTGGACTAATACTCCTGTAATAGACATTCCCTCCCGGAGCGTTTCGGTTCCTAAAGCAATTCGAGAAATGATATCAGAGAAGCGCAGACTACGTAGAGTGTGGCAGCATTCCCGCAATAGGGAAGATAAAACACGACTTAACCGCGCGATTGTGGATTTGAAAGTTACTCTTGTTGAAGCAGCCAATGAAACACTTAAACGAAAATTGGAAATGATGTCTCCAAATTCAAGCGGCCGTCACTCTCTTTGGAAGGCTACCAAGTCAATAGTTATCCTCCTATTAGGTCTGGTAATTCTTGGGCACGTACTGACTTGGAGAAGTCTGAGGCTTTTGCTGCTCACCTGGCTGATGTATTTAAGCCAAACACTACTGAAGGCCCTGACGACCCTGAAATAGATGCTGTCCTTCATCAAGACTTCTAGCTAAGTCACCAATTGCGTCCGACGTCTCCAAGTGGGCTAGCCAGGGAAATATCAGATCTGGCCATGAATAAGGCTCCTGGATTAGACCTTATCACCCCAAAAGTTCTGAGCTGCCCAGGAAGTGCATCGTCTTTCTCACAAACCTCTTCAATGCCATTTTAAGAGCTTGTTATTTTCCTTCCCTCTGGAAAATGTCGCAAATAGTAATGACTCACAAACCCGGTAAACCCGCCAATGAAGTGACATCATACCGACCCATCAGCCTCACCCCATTATTGTCAAAGCTCTGGGAAAGAATACTCCTTACTAGGCAAAAATTTCACCTCGATGAAAATGACATCATACCCAATTATCAGTTTGGATTCCGCAAAGACCATTCCACTGTGGAACAAGTGCATAGAGTTTACCACTCTATAAGACAATGTCTTGAGAAAAAGGAGTATTGTTCTGCAGCATTTTTGGATGTCCAACAGGCATTTGACCGAGTATGGCATAAAGGCTTGTTGTGCAAAATCAAAAAGACACTTCCACACTCGTTCTACCTTCTGATGGCCTCTTATCTTAAAGATAGGATGTTTCAAGTTAAACAACGAAGCGCAAGATCATCCATTTACACTTGTTATGCTGGAGTGTGTAAAATACTTGGGATTCTACTTGGACCAACGCATGACATGGAAAGACCATATAAAGAAAAAACGTGATGATGTTAATAACCAATTCAAAAATCTTCTGTGGTTACTTGGAAATCAGTCAACTTTATCCCTTAGTAATAAACTTAGAGTGTACAGCTCGGTCATAAAGCCCATTTGGACTTATGGGATCCAGCTCTGGTCTTCAGCCAGTAAATCAAACATCTTATGTCTTCAAAGAGCCCAAAATAACATTTTAAAGACCATAAGTGGTGCAACTTGGTTCACTAACTCAGAGATTCATGAGTACCTCGACATGAAAACTGTGATAGAAGAAGCAAAACAGTACACAGAGAGGCAGTGGCTCTAATTCCCTAAAACCCATTCTACTACAACAAACCTGATTATAGTTGCACAAGACTGATTGCAGGTTCCATATAATAAAAAGAAAAAAAAAATGTTAATATAGTATTAGACCAAAGTCCCTAAATAGATTAATTAATTATCTAAAATTAATTGATTGCCTTAATTTTGCATTCTGCGCACCGGCTCGCGGCTAACTTCAACCCGGTCAATAAGTTTGGGCATTGCTGTAATACTGTCAAATACGTGATCGCGTTATTTTCCGTCAACGTAACTATATCGCTGCTTAATCAGAATCTATATGGTAATTGCAAAACCAAGCGTTTAAATCCACTCAACCGCTGGTTTCAAAGTCACAATTTAGTAAGGAAAGTGTGAAACACACAGGTACTTACTATACACACACTATTACACTAACTTATGTGAGCGGTATACATGTTATAATATCTACGAAGTGTTACAACTCAACGTCGCGTGTAAGCACCGGGCGGTGACCGTTGACCACAGGAGACCGTGTGTTGGTGACAATTTCGTGTTTATGGCTATTTAATGTCGATTACCATGGTCATACGGTGTTACATATCGTGAGAGAAGTGACAAACACTCATACAAGTTGAATTCGAGTGTTGTATTATCTACATCGCAGCAGGATGGAATAGATTACGTAGCATGGGTATTGGTTGTTGAGATTCGTTTAATATTATATGGTTTTTTTTTCTCTCAAAGTGTGGGTTTCGTGGGTTACCTGTTGTTGTTAAGCAATCGACGTTGAATGTAAGGAATTTACAAGTCCACAGTGATATAGTGATATCTTAGTTAAAGTTATTTTTACCAAATTGACTATTGAAAGTGTCAATTGTGTAGCTGATGCTGTAAAACCACGCCATTAAGCTCTGATGACCTTATGTACCAGCACAAAAAGCGCTGCGTTAGTTATAAGTAGAGTGGAGGCGCTACTCCAATCAGGTGTCTACGATTCTGAAAGAAATCTGTAGCGTAGCACCCTTTCATGCTATGAGAACAAAAAAATAAAGAAAAAAAAATCTACAACTGGTACACAATAATAATAAAAAACTTCCAATAAAAGTAACTCGATATAAGTGCCACACTATTTTTTTTTTCTGGGCTAGGCTAGGTAGGCTAGCTAGGGGTGCTGTCTAGAAAACCTCCACGTGGTGCACCCTGGAAACGTTGGCGATGATGCTGCCTTTCTTCCTCAGTTTTTGAGGACGGCGTCATCGCCAACGGCTAATATTCTAGTATGAAGAGGAGGCCACCTTTCTTCGGCCACTTGGTTGAGGCTTGGCCCAACAGAGCACACTTTTCTGTTGGCTCTTCGCTCTTTGGAGCTATGAGGATGAAAACCTCGGTAAAAAATCACGAAGGAGGGACCCTTCCATGGGTTGGAGTTTCTCCACTGTCCACAGTGGAGAAGGAGGACGGGCCTGGTGTGCACTCACACTGCCACCGGGCAGGCATTGGAAGATTTAGTTTCCTTGCCACCGTCGGCATATCGTAATCCCGAAAGGAGTCGTGGTCATGTCTCGCGACTCTGATTGGGGACGAGGGTCTTGGCTTAGCCGCCCGGACTGCGAGGAAGAAAACCTCTTTAAAAAATCACCCCGAATCCTGTGTTCTGGTGCGTGACCAGGGGATGCATGGCTGATGGGTAGTTCAGTCGCAAGCGCACTCCCAGCCGGGGCACCTGCGGACCCCTCGGTTGGGCATAAATTTTCGCTTGCCCGGGTATTGGGGATCTCTGCCCGGGTCGACCTTTAGTTCTCCCCATCTCGTGGGTCTATTATGGAAGCTGAAAATTTATTAAAAACGAAAACTACCGATGAAAAAAAGAAGGAGAATGTGAAGAGAAAGGAGAGAAATAAGAATAAGGTGGATGATACCTCGTCTAATGACGAGGAAGTTTTGTTGGAAACGCCCATCGCGCAGGAGCTCCCAGAAGTCAATCCGACCCCTGGGAGCAGAAGAATGTCTCAAAGACTGCGTTCCACGGCCGCTAGTATAGTAGCTGCCTCAGTCGATGATATGGAGCTGGATGTCACCGGGAATCGCAAGCGCGGACGCTCCAGAGACGAGGATGGCGACACGTCGCAAGACATGTTGCCACCAAAAGTTCCGAGCAGCCAGCGAGGGAGGTCGCGCACGCCGATCTCTAGGCCGTCAGGATCCGCCTTTTCTAAGGCGGAAGCTTACAGGCGGGCTAGAGCGGAGGGCGAAGAGGTCGCGGAGGAGGAGATAGCGGATCTCCTGCTGAAAATACGTGAGCCGGTGGAAGGGGGTTCTGTCTCCCAGACGCCGGTGTCTATGCAGGAGAAGGCAAACGTGGCGGTGGCCATTATCCACAAAGTGGCCACCAAGTCTACTAATCTAAAGGGTTCCTTTGTTAGGGCCCTTAAGGACTCATCCTCCGCCGTAGCTGGCGTTGTGGAGACCCTCATTGGCGATGTGGCACGTCTCCAGGCCGCAAACGACCAACTGACGAAACAAGTTTCCAATCTCAGCGCTCAGTTCGCCCAATTTCGGGCGGGCAGGGATTGCCCTGAGCGACCGAGCCAGGCTGTGGGCCAAACTGCTCAATCCCCCTCCCTCCCCGAAGTTCCGGATTCCCACCTGCGTCAAGTTATTGACGCAGTGTGGAGGATGATGGACGGGCGCCTCGCGGGCCTCGAGGCAAGACTACCTCCAGCCCCCATCATTCGGCCGCCACTGGCAGCGGATAAGCCGAAGGTGGCATCGGCCCCGACGCCGCTTCCAGTCTCGGATGGACGCGTCGCTATCTCCTATGCGGTGGCGGCGTCGTCGCCAGTGCCTGCAACCACAACAAAGGCTCGGCAACCATCTAAGGCCCCGAAAAAGCCGGTTGCACCAACGGCCAGGCGACCGGCTAAGACACTGACAAAGACGGCGTCGGAAAACCCTCCGCTCCCCGCTCCAGCGCCTAAAGAAGCGAGCGCATCTCATGCTTCCTTTGGTGCTGAGCCTGCACCTGGACCCTCTACGTCTGTCCCCTCTAGCGAGGGTTGGCAGACAGTTGAAGGGGGCAAAAGCCGCAGGAAGAGGAAAAAGGCGAACAAAAAGGCCACCTCGTTACAGGCGCCGGCAGGAGTGACGCAAACAAAGAAGGCGGATAAGACTCGGCGGCTCCGGCCACCGAAAACGGCAGCCGTAGTTGTAACAGTGTTGCCGGAGGCGGAAAAAAGCGGTCACTCTTACGCTGCCGTCTTTAAGACGGCTCGAGACCACCTCGCTTCCGAATTCGGGAGCGTAGGTGCTCGACTACGCCTGGCCCAGACGGGGGCTCGAGTTTTAGAGTTCCCAGGGGCAGAGGGTGCGAAGATGGCAGATGTCTTCGCAGAGAAGCTGCGGGGAATCTTTGCAGCGACGGATGGGATACGGATCGCCAGGCCCACCAAGTGCGCAGAAATGCGCATATCGGGCCTGGACGACTCCGTGACGGTCGACGATGTTCGGGGGGCAATCCAGAAGAAGACAGGTTGCACCTCGGATAACATTAGAATCGGCACCATCCGCCCCGGTCATGGAGGTCTTGGTGCGGTGTGGGTAAGCTGCCCTGTGGCAGCCGCCAAAATTTTGAGCGATGCTGGGAGGATCCTCGTCGGTTTCGTGAATGCCAGAGTTGCAATTCTGGATGCACGACCGATGAGGTGCTTCAAATGTTTGGCGTCAGGGCACACCCGCATCAAGTGTGGAAGTTGTTTTGACTGCAGCGGACTCTGTTTCCGCTGCGGTCGACCGGGGCACAAGGCGGCGGAATGTTCCGCCACCCCTCACTGCCCAGCGTGTGCGGCGGGAAATCTACCCGCCAATCACCAGATGGGGCAGGGAGGCTGCAAGCCTCCCCGTGCTTCTCAAACGTCGGGGGCTAGCCAGTCGACCCAGGCTGCCTCCGTCGTCATTTCTGCGTCGTTGTCGTCGCCCATGGAGGGGGTTGTAGAGACGGTCCATTAATGGACCAAGTCTCCAACCTCCTTGTCCAGACGACCCTATAACTTGGAGACCTCGATGCGGCGCATGGCGTCTGGGCACGTCCTGGTGCTGGGGGACTTCAACGCAAAGTCCATTGCGTGGGGTTCCCCCAGGACGGACGCACGGGGCGAAGCCGTAGAGGAGTGGGCGGCTTCGGTGGGCCTCTGTCTTCTAAACAGAGGCTCCACCAACACGTGCGTGCGACAGCAGGGGGGGTCGATAGTGGACCTCTCGTTCGCTACCCCTGCTCTCGCCGCACGAGTAAGGAACTGGCGTGTCCTGGAAGAGGTTGAGACGCTCTCGGATCACCTGTATATCCGATTTGAGCTCTCCCGGACCCAGGACCCCAGAAGGGGTCACACGGCGCGGCGTTCTTCCCGCTTCCCGCGGTGGGCTGTCACGAAGTTGGACAGGGACCTACTAGAGGAGGCAGCCATCATTTACTCTTGGCTGTCTCCGCATCCTCCGACTGAGGAGGTAGACATGGGGGCAGGCCGCTTTCGCGATGCGATTACGCAGATTTGCGATGCGGCCATGCCCCGCGTCCGAGGTCGTCGGCCTCCAAGGAAGGAGGTCTACTGGTGGTCCCAGGAGCTGGCAGACCTCCGCGCGGCCTGTACTCGTGCCCGGAGGTCCTACACTCACAGTCGGCGACGTCACCGCGAAGAGGGGGAAGAGGACCAGCTTTATGAGGAGTACCGAGAGGCGCGGAATACTCTGAAGCTGGCCATTACCCGCGCCAAAGAGGAGAAACGAAAGGAGATGCTGGAGGGTCTCGATCGTGACCCCTGGGGTCGCCCATATCGCGCGGCGCAACAAAAGCTCCGCGCGTCGGGCCCCCCCCCCTTACGGAGACTCTCCAGCCCAGCTTCCTGCAGGAAGTGGTTGAGGGCCTTTTCCCGCAACGAGTGGAGCACATACCCCCGTCGATGGCCCCTTTGGCCGGAGACGACGGGGAGGACGAGGAGGATGGTGTTCCACCCGTCACGGAGGCGGAGGTAGGGGCGGCTGTTCTACGGATCCGTTCCAAGAACACCGCCCCCGGGCCAGACGGGATCCCTGCCCGAGTGTTGGCCCTTGCCCTTGACCACATGTCCGACCGCCTCAGGGAGGTGTTCGACGCTAGCTTGGCGTCCGGACGCTTCCCTGACTGCTGGAAGAGCGGGAAGCTGGTCCTTTTAAGGAAGCCGGGACGGCCTACCGACTCGGTCGCGGCCTACAGACCCATCGTGTTGCTGGACGAGGCGGGTAAACTGTTTGAGAGGGTCCTCTCTGCCCGCATCGTCCGGCACCTTTGCGAGGTCGGCCCCGATTTGTCGGACGCCCAATTCGGTTTCCGAGCGGGACGTTCGACAGTCGCTGCTATTTTGCGCCTGAGGGCTGTGACCGAAGAGGTAGTGAGCTGTGGCGGCGTGCTGTTGGCAGTGTCGTTGGACATCGCCAACGCATTCAATAGTCTGCCATTCAGCTGCATCAGGGAAGCACTCCATTATCACGGGGTGCCAGGGTACCTGAGGCGGCTGGTGGCAGACTATTTACAGGAGCGTACCGTCATGTACGAGGACCGAGAAGGAAATCTGAGTCGTCGGCCCATGTCGTGCGGTGTTCCGCAGGGGTCTGTCCTTGGACCACTCCTGTGGAACATGGGGTACGACTGGGCCCTCCGAGGTGACTTCCCCCCTGGGCTCGGCGTAATCTGTTACGCCGATGACACATTAGTCACAGCCCGGGGGGTGAACTTTCAGGAGGCGGCGCGCCTAGCCACCAGGGGAGTCTCTCTGGTGGTCGGGCGCATCGAGGCGCTGGGCTTGCGGGTGGCCCTGGATAAGACGGAGGCCCTTTTATTTCATGGGCCCCGTCGTGGTCCACCCCCTGGCGCCTCTATCGAGGTCAACTCGGTCCTCGTACCGGTTCAGGCCCACATCAAGTATCTGGGCCTGATCCTTGACGGAAGGTGGCGCTTCGACGAGCACTTCCTGCAGCTTGCTCCAAAGCTGGTCGGCGCTGCGTCCGCCCTTGGGCGACTCTTACCCAATTTGGGTGGACCCAGCGTCGCTACGAGACGGCTGTACACGGGGGTTGTCCGGTCAATGGCACTTTACGGTGCACCGGTGTGGGCGGAGGCTCTGACCGCCCAGAATAGGGCGCGCCTCTGGCGCCCTCAGAGGGTTATGGCGGTTAGAGCCATACGCGGATACCGCACCGTATCGACGGAGGCGGCGTGCGCGTTGGCCGGGACACCCCCGTGGGATTTGGAGGCGGAAGTGCTCGCCGAAGTATATCGGCGAACGGCTGAGTTCTGGGCGGGAAGCGGCAGTCGGCCCCCGCCCGAAGAGGTACGCGAATGGCGTGAGGCCGCTCGCCGAGCCACCATGGCTCGTTGGTCGTCCCGGCTGGAGGCTCCACGTGCTGGCTTTGCCGCCGTGGAGGCGCTCCAGCCGGTCATCGTCGAGTGGGCAGGGCGACAGCACGGGACCCTTTCCTTCCGACTGACGCAGGTTCTTTCCGGGCACGGCTGCTTCGGGAAGTACCTGCACTCGGTCGCTAGGAGGGAATTGAGTCCCGCCTGTCACCACTGCGACTGCAGTGAGGACTCGGCTCAGCACACGCTGGCAGATTGCCCCAGTTGGGCAGCGCAGCGTCGGGCCCTCACTGCAGTCATCGGAGAGGATCTGTCGCTACCGGCTGTCATACGCTCCATGGCCGGTAGCGACAGGAATTTTACCGCGGTCGCAACCTTCTGTGAGGAAGTCATCTCGCAGAAGGAGGCGGCGGAAAGGGTCCGGGAGGACGACCTCCATTCGGACTTAATTCGCCGCCGGCGAACCGGGCGGCGGAGGCGTGCTTACCAGCGCCTCATGCCGCCCTGAGTGTGGCCGCGGGTGGAAGGGACGGGTTTTCCCCTCCACCCGCTATAGTGGCCCCCCGCGAGGAGGCGGCGTCCGCGTGTGCCTGGACGTCGCCTAATTGAGAGGTTTTTTACCCGAAGGTGGTGCCCGCGCTTTGCGGGCAGGCGCTAGGAGGGTTCCGGATGTCTTAATAAAAGCTGTTCCCGGATCCCTCCTACTTAAGGCGCAGTACGGCACACCGTGTGGTTTTAGTCGGTTCGATTCCGACACACCGCCCCGCCGAAAACCCCGGTGGGGTGACGGCCCGAGGGGGTTTCCACACGTACAAAAAAAAAAAAAAAAAAAAAAAAGGTAGGCTAGCTAGGTTCTGGGTTTCAAATTTAGAATTTAATGTTTGAAAATGGAATAATATTATTAACGTTAGGACTAAGTATAAAGTAATTTGAATGACTGGCCTATTGGCTTAGTGGTTAGTGACCCTGACTGCTATGCCATAAGTCGTGGGTTCGATTCCCACCAGAGCCTGGGTGTTCTTTGTGTCCGTTGTTTTAATGTTTGTAAAGTCCTCCGCGACACAAGAGTAATTCCGAATGCGGGAGTTGCCATAAAAAAAAAAAATGACAATGTAATTTCATTTTATTGTAAATTTCTGTATGCCTACAATTTAAAATGTATATTGCCAATGTATTTTCAAATCAAACAGCCATAAATCCCGTCAACAAACTTGAAAGGAACATCAGATTCACCACCAATTGCGAATACGCCGTACATCAAAGAGTTCCATAGACACAACTTGATCACAACATTGTCTATTCAATTCGCACTTTATAGTATAACGTTTACGCTTTGAGTGTTTGAAATGAACAGTTCTTCAATATTGCGAACAATGTCACTTCCGTGTACAAAACGTAAACTATCTAATACTGTACACACATTTACTTTGAACTTCAATGTTTTGTGTTATCAAAACTGGCATTGTCTCCTAATGCATTGTTGTCAAGAGATCGATGGAAGTAGCTAAGCACGAAATATTATTTTATAAGTACTAGCAGTTCCCGCGCGGCTTCGCTCGTATGTATATATATTTATATATTTTGCGCGGAACCCTAATTCTTTTATGACACCAACTATATGCCAGTAAAAGTCCCGTGGAAATCGGTTCACCCGTTCCGGAGATTAGCCGGAACAAACAGACAAACAGACAAAAATGTTTGAAACTGATTTTTAGGCATGGGTATAGTGCAAATAACTGTATGAGCCAAAAAAAACTATTATTTTGACTTTACAAACAGACACTTCTATTTTATTTGTAACTAGCAGCGCCCGCGGTTTCACCCGCGTAAGTCCCGATCCCGTGGAAATATCGGGATAAAAAGTAGCCTATGCGTTAATCCAGGTCTCCAGCTATCTACATACTAAGTTTCATTGCAACCGGTTAAGTGATTTTTGCGTGAAAGAGTAACAAACATCCAACCATCCATCCATCCATCTAAACTTTCACATTTATAATATTAGTGGGATGATGATGTTATTTGATTATGTGAGTAACGTATATTATAACAGGTTGAATTATTTTTTTAAATATTTTACTTTGTAATGTCGTATTTATTATACCGTAAAGGTTATAAAAAGCCATATTCTTGTATATGACTGTAGGGAAAAAAATAAACTAAACATATTTGTTTTTATATTTCGTAATTTTAGCTTAACTTACAACTTCAGTGGTAAAAAACCTGGTGCAATATTTATCAACTTATATACTTCGATCATAAAAACATGGTATATTTGATTGAAGTATATACGAATTTTTTTTTCCAACACTCACTTCAAAATTCTGATCCATTCTTTAAATGCAACAAGAAACTGAAGCGTCTAAACATAGATAGAAATTTCTAGAATTCTTTTATAAAGAGTCAATCTTACCGTTAAAGTAAGACACATTGTGTTCACTATAACCAGAATAACACACCGCTATCAACCAATGACAAATCAGATGACAATTATTCGATATTATATTTCGAACAGAAATCCACAGCACAATAGAGCATTATTTATTTATACGACAAGAAAGGCACGCTAACCGATCTCGTGTTGAACCCAGTTGTCCTGTAACCTACTTTCGCACAATGCGAACTAACCAACCAGCTCCTTAAACGATGAACACGTTAATATCCTTGGACAGAGCAATTACTCAAGTATCAATACACAGATTTATCTTCGTCGGTCCACGACACCTCTGTATTCAAACATTGGCATCGCAATTCCCGTACGCCTTGTCTTTCAAAAAGAGTTATGGCTCTTCAGTAGTTTTGAATACTGTAAAACATCGTTGCAATGATGATACCTGAATAAGGAATTGGTTTGTTGAACTACCGTGCTAGCGGTATGGACGGGTTAGTGGCTTGGATTTTTTTTTAAATAAAGTATCTAATTTATTAGGTTATCATTTTGTTTGCATCATGGCGTCGCGTCGTGGTATTTGATCGTTTTATTTTATTTGTTGTGTATTTACACCTGAAGTACGCATAGAACTTTAAAAAATAAGAAGCATTTATTTTAGGTTTCTGGTTACGTAGTTATATTTGTAACAATCTGATAAATATGATATTTAATTTTTGACGTATAACGTTAAATGAAGAAGTAATTACTTCCTAAAGTTTGTAAGTACATGTATATATATCTAAACTAAACGAACAAGTGTATTTTTTGAACTCACAAATTAGGAATTTAAGTGAATACTATACATAATATTGTGTAACGAAACTCATAAAAGTAAACAGGTATGAACTTATGATGAATGACCTCAGTGCTCCTTTGCCGCAAAAAATAACGTCGTTTTAACATAGAAACCGTTATTAAGTGATATAAAAAATTATTATCTACGTTTAATTAATAAGTTTGTATCTGTGGAATTAAATTGTGTCTTAAATGAATAAACATAGAAATAACGATCTATTAATGATATCTATCTATGATAATACTACCAAAACACGAAATGTCGATTTGCCATGCAAGATAACATTTTATAGACTCTGTGGTCCTCATAAAAACAACTGGTTACATTTGTAATCGATTGCAAAGACAAAAATATTATGGAATTTATAGACTCGAAATACTCGTTAAAATGAAACTCTTATGATCTTATGACGACGATCATATTATAAGAACAACACCATAAAGTATTTCAAAACCGTTATTCTAGATACAGATAATTATATTATCTGTATCTAATTAATAAATTCACACATAGTAAGTGTAAATAACACATTAGACATTTTTATCTTAACCAGTTACATTTTTTATGAGAGAACGCGCAAAAGCACACTTGGCAGGATACAAAACTTGTGTAGAGAAAAAAAGCACACCACACAGTTTTAGTATGAAGATACGAAATGCTAGATATAATTAGACGTTGACATTTTGTATCTAAACGGTACTAAGAAGCGAGTGTCAGGGGCAACCACTAACTGTTGAGAAGGTTCTGGACGTAGTAATTTTCCAGTGGTAGCAACATACGCCAACACATCCAGAAAGCGACCCGGTCAAATTAGCGTAATTTTTTTTTCCCACTTCAAAGTACAATATTCCAAATAGATGGACACATAGATGGACATTTATGTGGGAGAGCCATGCTTCGGCATGTATGGGCCGGCTCGACTCCGCTCGTTACCACGGCCTCACAGAAAACCGGCCGTGAAGCAATGTTTGCATTGCGTTTCGCCGCGTGAGTGAGGTTACTGGAGGCCCTAACCCTTCCCTCTCCCTTATTCCCGTCCTTCCCCTCTCCCCCCTCTTCCCACTCTTCCCCCCCTCCCCCTCTTCTCCTACTCCCACCTTAAAGGGCGGCAACGCACTTGTGATTCTCGAGTTGCAGGTGCCCATGGGCGGCGGTAGTCATTTACCATCAGGTGACCCGTCTGCTCGTTTGCCCCATTTACTATAAAAAAAAAAGAAAAACACAAAGACGGATCGTACGCTTATAATAATTAAAGAGATTTTGTGATCAAGTTCGGTATAATTTTATAAAGTTATGTATTGTAAACTGTCGACAAAGAATACAATGTAGACTAGGCCGTTTATCAGTTATCATTTGGAATGTCCCCATAACATCAAATATTGACTAGACTTACATTTATCTAGACCTTAAATGTTTATTATTATTAGCATATGTTTGTAAAGGAAGTTATGAATATTCATTTATGGAAATGTTTTGTTTGTTCAATTTGTTCGATAGCGCATTGGGTTGTTGCATAGGTCAAAACTTTACGAGTTTGAAACGATCAGAGCTCCTTTGTTTTGCAGTCTACCAAGAACTTGTTTAAGATCGTAAACCGATACTTAACATCAAAGTTTTATGACATTATTCTATCAAATTGTTTTAATTCTTGTTTCTTTTTAATTAGTCTATGTCTGAATGTATGAGTAAGACTCGTATCTTTTTGTCTTAAAGGATAGGCAGAGATTTATTACACCCACCATCTAAAGGTGTGATTAGAGATATTGTATTTATATCTGATATCATCGAGTATGTAACCGAGGAAGTTTGTCTGAAATGGCATTTTTCTGTTTCTAATCTTTTTTTTAATAGCGATACTTGACTAGAAATAGACGACTGCCGTTGGTTAACCTCAAATATTTCGCAGACCAATAATCCTTATTAGAAAGATTTAGACGAAGAAAGCTCGTTTTTGTCTAATATAGGAAGCATTCTGCTGCATTTGTTTTTAAACGTTTTATATTCTACGTGTGATGCAAAGACAACCACTTACGGCCATAGTTGCAAAAACAATCGAGTTACATGAGCCGGGTTCTAAGAATCGAAGAGATCGGGTCGGGCAAGAAAACCGAGACGTGATCAGTAATACTATTTAGAATGCCGTTTTCAATGACACACGAGATTCTATTCGAGTCTAGAAGCTAACAGATAAGTTATGCTACACCTCCTCTTTTTTTCACGAACATTTTATTATTTTTCTGACAAATATTGTTCGTTTAAAGTACATTTTTCTGATAATTCTCAGTATTTCATCACTAATATGTAATAACTGTAGTAAATAACAGTAAGATAACTTGATATTTGTGATAAATATGTGACAAGTGAAAAGTTTGGTCAAAAATACTCCTTAGATATTTAAAGGATTGGTCATGTTTTCCTTTGTGTATAAATATAAAGGTGACGTTTTAAACGTGATTAGTTCTGAAATTAAAACCACAAAGATGACATAAACAGAGACCTGACCAGAGAGCAGAAAATGTGGTTTTATAACATCCATAGACAGTTGTAATCTTAGAATTTAATTGAGCAATTTGATATAATCAGTACCTACTTTCTAAGTTAGTGGTCTCATATTACAGCCGAATAACTTCGTTGGCATGTAATGTGCAAATCAGAGTAGCGCATGAAAGCACGAGAGTTGGAGAGAAAAACAATCATGTCACTGTAATTTTATTCTAATATACAACTAATTAACTTAAGAAGTTGTGGCGTACGTATAGGTACCGCGTAAAGCTATGGTGTTGGTAACGAATATATTATCAATTCTACAGATGAACACAACCTCTAACTGAGTTAGATTTGTATCAAGCATATGCCGTCAAACAAAAGTTTCAATCATTGAAGCGGACAAGTTACATCAGGATGTTTCGCGCCAAACCAGTTTGTGTTCATTCATGAACCATTCTATTTTTTTTTCTATACATAACCGGACGATGATCTATTCCATACAGCCTTGAGACTGAACAGTCCGTATTGCAAAAATATAGTTATTGTTGTGTGTATCTGAACAGAAAATTATGACAGACTGTAATTAAAGAAATAGACCTGTCAGCCTAAGGAATGAGAACGCGAATTTCAGTTTTTTTTCATAATAAATGTTACATTGTTGTTTTTTTTTTAATAGTTAGCCAAGCGACAAATATAAAAAAAACAATAAAAGCACTATGAAGTCTCAAGACTCACTTTTTGATGGCGTAATAAAATTATCAATGAAATTTAAACTGATTATTAAAATTTGATCAGTTCTAATATGTATCAGTTTTTCAAAACCAATTAAGTGGTTGAGTGCACTAACGGCATGTCATAAAACCGGGTCTATTATATTGTACACATAAAATGAGCTCAAATACTGCTTAATATTGATACTCGTACGGATTTAAACCTATAATAAACGGACTCCTGCCGACGGGTTGTTGATTAACAACACCGTTTTAATTTAGTGTAACAATGGGATTATAATAAATACTTTGAATATTATGAACCTCATTTGGGAGTTGGGACTCGATTATTTTCAGTGCAAAGGTCAAGTTATCGACTCGTTGATAATTCTTAACTTCAATCACTAGTGCAAAACGTTCTAAATTTAAATTCGACTTTTGTTCAACGGAATGATCAAATTAATTACATTAACAACGGCCATTATGAACGACGAAGATTTTATCGATATCAAAATCCGAGATACATGCTAACATTAAGATAGGGAATACAAAGATAAAACTGCAACAAATCGAATGTCAGGAACACGCCATATCTGGCGATTCCCTCCATGGAGCGTACACCGTTATGCAGTCGCAAACTTCACTGAGGCATTTTGAAATACTGTCAAGTTAAATTAAGCTTTATAGCTAAGAGTTAAGATTTAAAATGAACTTTTAGGAAGTTAAAACCACTGAAGTGAAATACGAAAGGCGACAAATTGAGAATGCTGGTGTGACGGCTAAGAGGCCAGATAATGGCGTTTCGACTTTACCGAAGCATTTTTACATACTAATTGTAGTTTTAATACACTTACATTTTTGAATTGTTTTAAATTAAGGAAGTTGTAAGTGGACGTGAAATACGAGTTCAATCTGTGCAAATATAGAAAGTCTCGCTACGAGCTATTTCTCAAATATTATATTTTATTTTTTAAGGTACGTCCATTGCAATTTTAATTGTCATAATATATCGAAAGTTTGATTGCTGTAACGGCCAATATGAACAATGCTTCAAATGCAAACTCTTTAGGTTAAACATATCATGTTTATTTAAGAAGTCATTTTGGTCAATGATGGAATTCAAATAATACATTATCTCTACAATTTCCAGGGTTAGAGTGCTTCAAACAGACTGTACCGTACGTTTTAACTTTTTGCAGAAAAATATTATACTTTGGTGACTAGATAAAAATGGCCGTGAGGTTTGTGTTGCCTAGACCTTTCTATACCTTTTTTTATCGTGTGGAAACCCCCACGGGTCATCACCGAGGGTGAAGTGATGACCCACACATCAGATGTCGGACTCGAACCGACTAAAACCACACGGTGTTCCGTCACAAGTGAGTCTATGGCTTCCGAGAACCCCTGCAGACTTTGGCCTCCTGATCAGCAGGCGACCTTACTCCCCCCCCCCAATTTTCCGAGAGAGGCGCGCGCGGAACCCGTCGCGCCACTGTCTCAGGCCTGCTTCTGCTCTTTCTATACCTACAGACTTAACCAATACAGCACAGAATATCAAAGTAGTCGTACTGTCTAAACCTAGTGTTTACAAATAAGTGTGATATTATGATCACATTGTTTCAAAAAATTTATGATATAGAAGAAGCTTACTTAAAAAGGCCCTGAATATTATACAATATTATACCTATCACAACGTTATATTGCGTTCTTTACGTTATGTTCAATAGTCTTATAAGTAAAGTACTGTGGTAGACTGAATAGTCAACCACATCATCGGTCGTCATCTCAAAAATGTCCTCTAACTTATTAACTTTTTTATAAGGTCCTCTACGGTGATTTCGACCGTTGAGGTGATGTAACTAAATTATCAGTATGTCAATATCACTTCAGCTTTCATCATCCAAATGTCATTCTCGTGGCGCCACAGTTAGAAAAAACAACACGTTCGTGACAGTCATGATCGACCTCAAGACCTGTCAAACTTATCTCATTACGAACTGTAACAACTGTCAGAGCATAATTATCTTCTTAAACAACATGTACTCCTAATAATTCAAGTTTTACAACAAGTCTTATCTGCGTCACGTAAAAGCTTATTGGCCTTGATAAAGTGCACGGGCATAAACCAGTTCAGTAAGACCCTCGTATTTTTATAAAGCAGTTTCAAGATTCATTAATATGCAGGTAGTAAGAGAGTTCGAGATATTTTGGTGACTGACACTGATGAAGTCATGGGCCACGCCGGTCAAGCCTATAATGTGATGGAGCAAATTACCACAATTAAGAATGACGTAAGTATATACATATAATAGTTCGGTTGAAGGCGATGGTAAACGAATAACGATGATGTTCAATAATTGTATTGGCATTTTGTATGATTTTGATTTCTTCTCATGTAACACATGCGGAAAGAGGTCAAAAGTGAGCTATAACTAGTGACGTAAGAGATGTTTTGAAATACTTACTGAAAAAAGTAAGATGTAATTTTATAGATGGCTTGGAACTTACCTGAAAAATAAAATTAAAATAAATTAGTATATTTTCTAATTTTTATTCTAAAAATGTATAAAGAATGTAATCTGACTTCTCAAAATTTATCAAAAAAATAACATTTTTTAAAAATTCTTAATAATTTTTCTGAAAAAAAAAAACATTTTGGATTTAAGTAATTTATAATACTAGCTTCTGCCCAAGGTTTCGCTCTCGTCAAAGTTACTTTTCTATTGCTCGGGAATAGTTTATTTTTTCTGGATAAAATTTATGAAAGGTATGTATGTCCTTTTGTGTAACCCTGACAACGTGTAAGCAAAATGTCATGATGATTGATGTGTGAGTGTGTGAAGGTGACGATCGGTAGTTAAGACGTGAAAGCATAACAAACAAATTCGCTTTCGCATTTATAATAATTAGTAAGTATTCGACATAAGTATGCTTAAAGTTGATGTACAGTAGAACAAAGTTCCAGCTGCAAATTAAATCCTATTGCCTATAGTAACTTTTAAACTATCGCGTTTCATCTCGATCTTGACGATTTCGACGACGGAGGGCGTGCACCACTGAGCCAGTCAGCCTGTGACCACGGGGAGTGCAACCTGGTCGAAACGTCAGGCAATTCAGAGGTATGTAATACCTATTTCGTGATCGCGTTAATTCCCGTATTAATACAAAATTAACTATTTCCTATCATCAAATAAAAAAAATATAAAAAAGTGGTCCTCAGTCTTTGGACCTCACTCTAGCTTTCCATCAGGCGGTTTAAGGTCATTCTGGCGTGTCATTATAAAAAAAAAGTTAAAAATAAAGCAAACGTTTTTTCATTTGCGTTGACTGCCCACTAGTGCCCATGATAGAATATATTTTTATTAATGCAACATATCTGAATATTTAGGAGATATTTAGATCTAAAAATTCCAATGATATAACTAAATTAAAATAACTATAGAATTGGGTACCTCAAAATCTGACAGGTCCCGTTAAATCTCAAACAATAAAGTTATATCTCAAAATATATTTTTCTTATTATTGTAGCTTGAGGCGTACATTGGCGCAAAAATGACACCTGTTTGGCAGTAGCTATAAAAACATGAAATACTGTAATGAGCTGCAAAGGATTTGAAGATAGCCTTAGGCTTTGCGTAAACTATGTACATGCAAACAGTAAGAACAGGTTAAGAAACAATGAATAAATTAACTTTTTTTATTAAAGGAACGATGTTGACAGTAAGGTCAATGACCTAATGGAGTATGACCTCATGGGATGGATCTCAAGGGCTTCTCTTACTAGATCTTGTCTACTAAATTTTAGACTGAAAATGAAACAATTGGATTGAGTAAACGTCCGTGTGGAAGACAGATCGAAGTGCATTTTCATATAAGAACAGCTAAAAGACAACGTTGTTTTTAACCCCCGACGCAAAAAGTAGGGATTAATGTGTGTATTTGTATTTCTGTCTGTGGCATCATAGCTCCTAAATGGATGTACCGATTTTGATTTCGTTTGTAAGGTGACTTGATCAAGAGTATTTGTATGATTTTTTAAAATTTACGTTTGTTAAAATTTTGCCTTATAGGTCGGGACTTAATCGCGCAAATGTTTATAAAGCATCGACCGTGGTCGTGGGTGGACTCGCCAACCCGTGACGGTGATCGACGCAAATCGATCAAAATTGTAAGGGTAACAAAAGGTACAGATATTACTGCATTTAGGTCGCAATTCGTCGTAGTCGTAGAAAAACGGCGTATTTGATTTTTTGATAATTTTCGTTTTTGACTTAAAGCCTACTGCAAAACATTATACTTTATCATAAAACAAAACATTTTTCAAAGCTCATACACGCAGTAACATTTGCAGATTTCATTAACAGAAACAGCCGTTTTCAAAATATTACGTAAAACATCATTTGAAAGCTTTAAAGTGCGCTCCTGAAAAGCTACTAAAAATCAAATCCGTCGTTTTTCTACGACGACGACGAATGGGTACATCTAATACGAAAGAAAATGCTGCTCCTGTTTTAAATACACTAACTATAAGTACTTAATCTGATATTTTTTAGTCTTTGCCACTATTATCGTATTCATCACTATAGAAAAATTTACAGATAAGGTTGTTATAGTTAGTAGGGCAGCACTGTGTTATTGATTTAGCCCAAACGTCAAGATATGACCGCCTTTATTTCATTTTAGATTGACAGTTGTGTCGCTTCCGGCTAGCTTTTTCCCGTGGGTAATTTCAATATTGGTAGAAAATAGGTACAATTATTGTAGTATATAGCTAAAAAACTATATTTCAGTATATTATTGGGTAACCTTAAACATATCTAATGATAGCCAATATTCAACAACAGCGATTGTGTTCAATTTGCTGACGAAATCTAATAAAAAAATAACGACATTTTTGATTTGCGACTATTCGACATAAGAATGTCATGTCGGTTCAACGTTAGGCCGGTTTATTATTCAATTGCTTTATTTACGACGTTGCGTTCCCGGTTTAGGCAAATTGCTGTTGTTAAACCTAAGCTTGGTTGTGTTATACTTTCGTTACGCCGAAAGAAAATATTTCTTTATGTTGTGTGTTTGGTAATAATTTAATATTACTGCAGACATTTTTCGTAATCCTTCGTATTTTAAGTAATTTCCCTTGCTTTTTATTTGTATCTTCTTGGTCAAAAACTGTTTTGAATAAATTGTTGACATGGAAAACAGAGACTGTTTAGTTGAGGTTTGGTCGGCGCATTAATCTCAATCCCATTCAAAACCTTAATTTGGTAAAAAAGTGCGTTTTTTGTAAAGTTAAACCTTACTCTTATAATTTTTAACGACACTATAAAATGTTAACACAGACATTCTCTTAGTATATGGGCTTAACATAAACTTCGTGCAGAAATAAAGACCGTGAATGGATACCAGTTATTAGTAATTTGTAACGGTAACTAGAACAAAATATAGTGAATTGACCTTAAACTTTCTGAAGGTTGTTCATAAGCAATCGGTAATAAAACCATATATAATAGATATGTATTATATATCATATTTTTCTTCTTAGTTCCTCGATGGGGGAAGTAGAGGAGATTCATTGTAAGACTTAGTCCGTTTCAATAAAATCCTTTTCTATGTCATAAAATCTTAAAAGTAGTTCAATTTTTTTTTCTATTAATACTCTATTGATCCACTTGTAATTCCATCCCTAATGGTCTGAGCACGATGCTACATAGCTTATAACTAACATACTACCTTAAGCATAGAATTTTGCTAATCCGTGTGATAGAAGTTGATATTAACGGTTGAATAGATTAGATATGTTAATAATTTCTATGGAAATTGGTATAGGAATAATAAAAGTTATCCTACAACTAAAATCTAAATGAACTAAGTTTATTTTACTTTCTATATAAATAAACTAATTTAACATTTAAATAAACCTTTTCACTGTTTGTGTGCGTCGAAGTTTAATAGTTTATTCAGTAGGTACAACTAAAATCGCAAAAGCCTCTCTTATCTCACTTCCATACTTAGCTTAAATCTTTAGCGAGCTAAAGCGTAGGTAATTAGACGGGAATATTTGCAGCCGGGACTCGAACCGACTATCTGCCGACATCGCGGCGACGGCCGACATTGTACTCGACAAAGGGCCAAGATTTTTTAGACCAACAAAAGCCATAGAATGTTGGTGCAATAAGTTAGGATGGTAGACAAAAAAAGTGGGTTTTATGAGATTTATCTTGAACTGTTTTTTTTTTTTTATATTTTATTCTTTGTTTTAGTCATCGGGTTTTTTTATACAGCCAAGTGGGCAAACAGGCCAACAACGAACCAACCCAGCTTGACTGATCCTAGGCTTTTACCAATTCTCCTCTACTTTCTCCCATTTTTAACATTTCTAATGTATAACAGTTTTCAGAAGGATTGAAAGTTAGTTTTCTCCTTTGGGGGTAAGGTTGAGTACCTACAGATAACCTTATAACTCCGTGGTTCGTATGGTTTTTTTAGTAGGTATAGATTTTCTTTTAAAAGGGCAGAAAAGGGTTTTACACTTCAACAACAACAACAAGCTACAATCAATACCGTTGTTGCAAAAGTGCATATAGTGTGATAGAGAGGTTGTTCTCTTCTTATCTCTATCTTCTTATAATTCTGAACTTTGATTATATAACTACAAATAATATTAACTTAATAATAAGCGGTTGACGAGCAAAGGTGAATCACATTCTCGCCATATATGTATATTTTTAGGTTAGTGTAATAAGAGGCGAGCCCATTGCTGTCTACCGTACCGTGCTGTGCTTAGAATTTTCACAGAACAGAAAATGCAAATAATTTGTCGGCCCGGAATAGAACTCCGGACCTCAAAATTTTTCTCAAACAAGCGCAAAGGGCACAGGGCGCGAACTTATAAATAAGTAGCTGTACCCGGCATCAGATAATTATATGTAGTAGCATAAAAATCAATTCGAGATTTATACTTCTTCGATGTACACTGAGTGTACACATACATTGTGTATACATACATAAAGTCCATAGATTCCATAAATTCCAGTTCATAAATTGATTGATTTTGTTTTAAAGATCCCTGTGGTCTTTGTGTTGTCTGTAATAAGTGCGAACAGTTACGTAAGCGATAACACCTAAGCGTGTCGTGCAAAATCCACTTAGACAATCTCCTTAACACCAATACGTAACAAAACGTGTAATCGACAATCGAACTATTCAATACAAAAAAAAAACAACACAAAGGCTCTCTTTGTGACAAAGTGAAAGTTATTTATAAAAATTATATAGATACTTGTATTCAGTTTAATTGTATGATACAGATATTGTTAGGCAATATAACAATTCTTTTTGTGGAAATTGATAATGGAATCAGTGTAATAGAATCATCTAAAGTCGCGTTTCGTATTTCTTTCAAAATATTATTAATGCATCTGCAATCGAGTCCTTTCGATGTACTAATTTGAGTTAATTAATAATGAATGTATTAATTTTAATTTTAGATGAGTTATGAATTAAATTAGCATGACCTAGTGTTTATCAGCATAAAGTTACTATTTGGATGGAGTCCGAATGTCTTAATAAAAGCTGTTCCCGGATCCCTCATATTTTAGACGCAGTACAGCACACCGTGTGGTTTTAGTCCTTTCGATTCCGACACACCGCCCTATCGAAAACCCCGGTGGGGTGACGGCCCGAGGAGGTTTTCACACGTACAAAAAACAAAAAGGGCGGGTGAAGTACTTGTTTGCGTATTTACTAGTACTAGAGATTGCCTGGTGATTGAATTTTGAGCATAATTAATTAAGTTTTGAATGTTTTGTATTATTTCTTGACGTGTACTTGATGACTACACGTGTAGCTTGATGTAGCTGTTGCAAATAATTTTTTAATCTTTATTTTTTTAATTTTAGCTTTCTTCTTCTTTACACCTCTAAACTTAAGTATTCCAAATTTCACATTCCACCTTACGCGAAATTTACTTAAATTTACTTTTAATACATAGTATGTCTTTAGCAACTCCAGACCACATAAGATCACACTATCACTACCATTAAGGGTTTGAATCGTCTGAGCTATATGGGAAGCTAAGATTGGCAACGTAAAAATATCAACACTGGTGTAGCAAGTGTATAAGCAGCCGTTATCCGCTATCATCAAATGGGCTAAATGCTAATTTGTCAACTAAGCCGTATAAAAAGCCTCAAATGGTTATTAATATTGCCGAATATGTTGGCACAATCCTCAACGATTCCTATATCATTGATCGAACCCTAGATTTCTGAGTCAGCAGACAGCATTCCCACCCAGGACAAATAATTATGCGACGAGCACGAGCATTTGTTCTATGTCTGGGTGTAATTTATCTATAATATTTATGCATTTAGTAATCGCTTTTAGCGATAAGACCGCGCATTGTACCTAACATAAAGAGATCTATTGTAATTTAGTATGGTGATAATATTCTATTTATTTGTATAAACATGTTTATTAACAGTCTGGTTACCTTAGTACAGGCTCTAGTTCGGGATCAAAGCCGTGTGTGAAGTATCTCAAGTTATTATTATTCGCAAAATACACACAACATTTGTTGGTAACTAAAGTAGCATTAATGCACAGTTGTTTACGTTCTTACCACATGACACTACGCCACCCACGCACCAGGAAGTTGGAAAAAAGCAAATTAAAATCAAAGGACGCAAGTCGCACACATGGCTGGAAATATCTTAAGTCTCAACTAAGTTCGGAATGTGGAGACACTATCATAGCTAGTTTTGGGCCCACATTGAAAGGAATGCGCTACCTACGCCGTTGTTTTGACATCTGTGATCTAAGGACACAACACTTCAACAGTTAAGCATTACATAATCATCGACAATAGAATTAGCATTGCCATTCAACGCGGCAATGCTGCCAACCTTCTGGCAATGTTACCAGTTCTCTATTATGGTAACGAAATTTATGACACATGCATGTAAATAATCTGTTATTTTTTAAATTTTAAATTAGTTAAGTTAAGTTGTATTTAAAACCATTACACGATTTTAGTTTGTAAGTATGTGTACTGTAAAAATCCCACTAATATTATAAATGTGAAACTTTAGATGGATGGATGGATGTTTGTTAGTCTTTCACGCCAAAGCTACTGAACCGTTTGCGATGAAACTTGGTATGTATATAGCTGGAGACCTGGATTAACATATAGGCTACTTTTTTATCCCGATATTCCCACAGGATCGGGACTTACGCGGGTGTAACCGCGGGGCTCTGCTAGTAATTCATAGTTTTAATTTTCCAATTTACTTCTAATTACATGATGAATAAGTCTACGAAAATGATTGGTTAACACTAATCAAAATTAAAAAGCCCACTAGTGAGCTTTATAAGTATTACTCAGTATAGGAATGGAGAGCAGATTAGGAGACAAAGCTAACAAACATCAAGAAGGAGCGTTTTAAAAATTCATAAATTATTTTTGCTGAGTCTACAAAGCTTTTATTGACTTGGTACTACAAGCTTTCTTATGTACCGTATACCGCTTGGGGGCAGCTCGTTCGACACAAACCATTCAGAACTTATTCTGATTTTATAAGTAAGTAAAGAACTTGCGAATAATAGAAAAGGTTAAGAATTTTCTGCGTTACTGTTCTGCGTTATTTCTTCTGCGTTGGAGCCAGGTAATAACAAAACTTTATTGACTGTATTGTTTATCTAATTAACTACCGAGGGGCTCATGGATAAGTTCAAATTCAAATTCAAATTCAAAATCATTTATTCAATTAAGACACTAAGTGACATTTATGAACGTTAAATTGAAGCTACTGTTAAAAATCATAGATCGACGCAAATAGACGCCACAGCATGTACTGGATTGTCGAGGTAAATTAGGTGAAAACACCAAAATCTACTGCCTGCTTGTGTCGATCTATATCGATAAGTGTTTACCGACTAGGTTAGCACATTACAAGGTTAAGGACTACTAGCCAGGTCAGTCTTAAGATGGGTGACCATTCTTAACACATTGAGACCTCTCCGTGCCGCGGAGAGTACGTTAAGCCGTCGGTCCCGGTAGCCATACGAACATCTGTGGCATTCGTTACGGGTAGTCGGAGCCCTAAAAAGTCCGACAACCTGGTCTAACTACAGAAACGCTTCACGTAAAATATCGAAGTTGGGCCGTATCGTAGTTAGACTGAAAGGCGACACCAACTTAGTTGGGAAAAAGCGCGGAGGATGATCTTTATCTAATTAACTACCAGTAAATTCTAGTTTACTAATCAGGCTGTCCTTTTTACATTTCTTCTACCCTGTGAGGCTTTTTAAGTAGAAAGTCTAATATGCTCTCAAAAGAAGTCTGTAGTATTGTAATCTAGAATGAATTAATTACAATAGTCCAGTTAAATACCACGGATGACCTCTCCGTACATTTGCTGTGAGCCCCTAGTGAAAACAATTAAAATCTTAATAATGACACATATTATAAAACAAAGTCCGCCGCGTCTGTCTATCTATCTGTTTGCGATAAATTAAAAAACTACTGAAAGGATTTTCATGCGGTCTGCACCAATAGACAGAGTGATTCATGAGGAAGGTTTAGATGTATAATTTGTTAAGGTTTTGTGTAAAATGGCTGACATATGACGATGATTGGTGAAGACGTGGGAAAAAATCAATATAATAATATGCTCTGCTACCCGTGCGAAGCCGGGGCGGGTTGCTAATTTAGAATAAACAGCTTTGATGGTACTCGTAAAGGGTAAAAACTCATTTGCACCAGATTTCAATTGATAACCATTCGTATTTTAAAAGTAACGTTACCAAATATATTGGTAACTGCAGTATCCTTTTAGTTACATTATAACCTTCTTTCATAGAAGGCTTAGAGGTTTCCAGACATCTTGTCAGATAACGATCGTAGTGGTTTTAAGAAAAATGAAATATTTAATATTTTCCTCAAGTTTCACCGACGTTAGTATCAAGTTTCCTTTTTGTAGGCACCTGAGCTCTTTAAATCCTTTCAGGAAAACTATTGGAGAAACTTTTCTTGAGTTCGTTCGGTAAGCGTTGGGTTATATCCGATGTTATGGTTGTATAGTTTTTTTTTTTTTAACTATTTAATCGGAAAACAGGCACGGGAGTTGTTTTGTATAAGAAAATAAGCGGCTACTTGTAAATATAAGTGCATCGGAACCTCTTCACTCTCATTTATGATAATTCTTTTGTTGAAAGGACTAATCTGTTAACAACTTCACACTCGTGGGAGAGCCATGCTATCGGTACGTATGGGCCAACTCGACGTGAGTGATACCATACTTTTCATCGAGTGAGTGAGGTTTCTGGAACCCTAACCCTTCCCTCCCCCCTCTCCCTCTTCCACCCTTCCCCTACTTATCGTTGGCAAAATGTGAGTCTGGAATAAGCCTGTGCCTACCCCTTTGGGGATAGTAGCGGCATGAGAGCATTTTGTATGATTTTACCCAAAACCGTACATAATTTGTATGTTCTAAATATAAACTATGAGCTTCATGCGCTAATGGCTTCCTAATAACCAACTTCTAGTTCTACGTAAGTGTATATTGTTGTCTCTTTCTCTCAATTGTTTCTAAACAGGAAGGTGTACTTATTGGCTATAATTTGATCCACACAGGATGTAAATGCAAGGTTTATATGAAATAATGATAACATTACAGTCTACTTTATTGACATTGTTATGATGTGTAACGTGAACATAGACAAGGCAGTATTATGATTTGCAACTTGACTGTATTTTCCGTATAGTATAGAGTAGTTTGTGACTCTTGTATTTATTCTATAATAAGTTTATATGTCTTTACATAGGTACTAGTCATTCCTTCTTTAATTTGAAAAGCTATATTATCCTGTAATTAGCTTGAACATTAATCTCATTTTGCAGTTTTTTGAAGTGAAAACTTCTTTAAGCACGTTTGTGCACTTTTGCCATGGGGAAAAAGCATTGAACTCGTGACCGTCACGCTAATAATACATATATAGATCCACTAGAGGGCGCTAATCTAAACATTGAGTTCCTTCCTTCTTAATTAATGTCAATAATTCATCCTTATTAATTAATGTCACCAACTTGCTAATGTGACGTTTTAAGTTCGTCGTTTCGTTTAAGTTTTGGTTTATTGCCACTGTCCACCCCCTGCTTGTCCCCAGGTGGACAGTGACACAACTTTTAATTCACTTCTGTCGGCAGTCTCAGGACTGCCTATTTTTTTTTTTGTTATTTGTATGCTTACTATGATTTACTTCTATGCTGTCTTGCTAATCGGTGTAGCGACAAATGTGTCGTTGCGTTATTCGTTTACAGAGAGCTGGTTAATAGCGTGCAAGATTTATGGTGAGAAGTATCGACCAATGGCAATCAGTTTTCTGTAAGGTGGAGGTATTGGACCAGACCAGGCTCTCGTTCGAGCTGTAATCTGTTGTGCCCTATCTTCTTAACTTTACGTTTAACTATACCTAATGTATACTTAACTTTTATATAATAACTTTGTGATTTTTTTTTTCTTATTGTGTTTTTGAAATTATTTAACCTTAATATTGAAGAATACTAATTATGGAATTCTAACTACATATTACTATAAATGCGAAAATCCAGAAAATAAGTACCGTTCCCCAGAGATAGAAAAAATGACTTTTACGCCAGCGAAGTCGCGGGCAAAAGTTTTTAGTAAATAATTTCTGACTTTTAAAGCGATTTGTTGCAAAGAAAATCAAAAAAAATGTACAAAGGAGGAAACAGATAATTAAACTGAACAGTACGTTAAGTGACGAAATAGTAAACATAAAATCATGACCTCGTTCAAAGAAGTAACTCCTATTTAAAAGGTAGTGAACGGAATTGATCTGTTTCGTTCAACCTTTAGCACTACAACAGCTACGTGAGACGATTGTCAACCATTGCAGCACAAACTACACTCCCACTCCACCTTATTGGCCCAAAATCACTTTGAAACGCACATTCACGTTCGGTTGTCGTAAAAAAACGAGACTATTTTATTGTACGGACCGAAATGTTTTTAGTGAGCGTCGTAAAATAAAAAGCCTGTAAAATTCAC
This sequence comes from Euplagia quadripunctaria, assembly GCA_963859945.1. NCBI lineage: Eukaryota > Metazoa > Arthropoda > Insecta > Lepidoptera > Erebidae > Euplagia > Euplagia quadripunctaria. The sequence continues at coordinate 18,803,491 of OY982568.1, read as the reverse complement.
GCATTGTACTCGGTCCATGTTATATTTACGACTCCCGTGCACACCAACCTTGGAATTATCTATACCGAAATGTCACTTGCTTATGTTTTTTATCCAAGACGTGTGGAATTCGAGCCTTTGTGAAAAGTTGGGGATGTGGCCAGCAATGAATGTGAAGGCGTAAACAAAACCGATAACCTTTGTCGGGTTTGTGGAATAAATTGACAACCGTCGAGCTTATTTGCGTGCTTCTAGAAATGGAATTCATGCGCTATTGTTCGTTTTTTTTTTTCTAGAAACCAACCTGCTTAGTGCAAATATTATAAAGGTGTTCTAGAATAGATAAACATAAGTTGTAAGACATATAAAAGTTTGTATTTTTTCAGGTAGTGATGTACCTACAGTAATGATTAAAATACGTTCATGTGGAAGGAAGCGAACTAAAAATTGTGTTGTATTTAACTATATTATGGGAGAGCCATGCTTCATGCTTCGGCACGTAATTGCCGGCTCGACCGGAGTGAGGTATCACCAGGCCGTGGGTTACCACGAGGCCGTTAGGTCTCACTGAAAACCGGCAGTGTAGCAATGATTGCATTGCTTTTCGCTGAGTGAGGGAGGTTACCGGAAGCCCTAACCCTACCCTCTCACTCTTCTCCCCCTCTTCCCCCTTCCCGTATTTAGACCTTAAAGGCTGGCAACGCACTTGTGACTCGAGTTGCAGGTGCCCATGGACGGCGGTAGTCATTTACCATCAGGTGAACCGTCTGCTCGTTTGTCCCTACAGGCCTATACCATTAAAAAAAATCTGAATAATATCTCGAAATCTAACAATTCAGGTATCTGCAAAGTAGGTGCTTGTCTATTTAGTATTGCGGTTTATTTATAGGTACACAGATATTGTCTTATGCATACAAGAATTAAACGCGTTAGTAAATTATAATAATTTTACAATTTGTGTTCAAGATATTGTAATACAGTACCTACTTAAGTCAGCCAGAAAATGAACGAATATTTATAGTTCGCAAATTATTGTTTTGTAATGACGACGGTTCTTGACTTAATCTTGAATGGTATCTTAGATAAACTTGCAAGAACATTGGAATTAACCTGATTTGGAAAAATATTTTAATTTAGTTCTGTCTTTATTGAACTTGAACAAGCTAATGTTATAAACAAGATAAGTATAACATAGTAATTGAAATTAGAAATAAAATGTATAAATAAATAGCGTCGTTTACAAAGCAAGTCTTAAACAGAAGAAATGTCTATTATGTAGATTTCGAAAAAAGTCTACCTATTAGTTTTGTACCAGTTGTCGAGTTTTCCAAAAATTTCTTCACAGGAGGTCTAGTTTTGATAACTAGACCCCAAAGCAACCACCAGTTAAAAAGTTTATGTATATATATATATGTATGTATGTATGTATATATATTTATATATATATATATATATATATGTATGTATGTACCTCAATTTTACCGGCACGATGCAGGTCGCAATTATGCACCGATTGCTTTCAAACTTACGACGAAAAATCAACAGGGCAAAAATAAAGGTTAAGTTCGTGAATGGGGATATTCCCCAAAGGGAGGGACTGGGGGGCAGATTTCCAAAAAAATTAAAAAAACACAAAATCTACCTCTGCGGGCCCGAATTTTTATGTTCTATAATAAACAAATACAACTTACGTCGACATACATATCAAAACGCGAAACTTTCACATTTGATATATACCTGTCACCTTTTCATTTCATATTTAAATTTGGAATGTCATCAAATGATTTCCAAATAGGATAATTCATCAGACACGTCAGAACAAACAACACAAACATAGAAATTCCATAGCCTCTAATTATCAATTTGAAACGCTTTGTGCTACCAGTGAAGGATAAATAAAATAACCAATAATACGATAAGGGACAATTACTTCCCCATTTTTCATTAACTAGTCACGTCATAGTCTGGTCACAACAATTATGTAGGCCGTCATTATATAAAAAGGTGGCAATTATAAGGCTCCAGAGACTCAATTACTTACGACCATTGGCGACTTATTGGGGCCGTGCACGTTTGTAGTGTTGCCAGAATTGTTATAAAATGTTACTAGAGTAGAAAATAAATATACCTTCGGAATATGATATTTAAATTACTTTTTTGCAAAGGTGTAAAAATTATATATGTCCACGCTGCTCTATTTATAGCCAACTTC